>JAVJIF010000554.1:0-128110 GCA_038442645.1 Agave tequilana | reverse complement strand
TCAAAAATCATGATTTGAAAGTAAATAGGCATAGTTTGAAAACTCTACCAATTGAAGAATAGAAATTAGTTTTAAAGGTATTTTTGAAAACTAGTAAGAAATCTTCAAAATATGAAATCAAATTATACATCCCATGAAGACATGAAAATCACATAATAATTGACACTCAAAGTCTATAAAACACATATATGCTCATGAAATAAAAATCATGAGTAAACAAAACATAGAGTGTAAGAATCATGTAATCAACAAAATCATAGAAAATAAGACATTTAAGCTCAAATAAAATTCCTTACAAAATAAAACACATAAAGTTTTTAATTTTCATCAAACCAAAATAAACTTCAAGACATAGTATATTTTGTATAAACTAGAGTATATGTACATATCCAATATAAACGAGTCCACAACAGTATATTACATAAAAGGCAATTGACTCAAGGATGTATATGTATATCTATTAGTTTAGACAAAAGTAACATATACATGAAGCTAAACATATAAAAAATAAGAAATACAAGTTAGAATGCAAGAGTCATCAAAACTGGGCTATACAAGTACATCTAATGGGTACAAATGAGCAATTTAGCACAAATATATAATACAAATGTAACTCACTAGTTGTACAAGTATAAACACAAGTTTTACTGAAAAACTACATCTAAATAAGTAATCGAAATCATAAGTGCAAAACCATAATCATACATTAAAACATGATCAATCATAATGAACATTGAAACCAAATATGCTAAAAAATTTACATGAAAGCATGTAATCAAATGAGAGTTAGAGGTAGTTATCAAAACCAATAAGGCTCATCTCTAGGTCTCCAAAGCATGGTGGTCCTCCCACCAAACATTCTTGAAAGTGATGCATCCAATGTAGTGTCCATTAAGCTCAAATGTATCCACCATCAAGGCACCATTATTCTCACGTTAAGCGACAGCCCACACCTACATCAAATACAATAGGGGTGGATTTTGGTACCCATATCTTATTTGGTCCATGGGGGTTAGCACCTTTCCTAACCCAAACATTATTATTTGCGAAATTTACAGAATTTAGTCTATCATAGTAAAATCTTGTAAGATGGCCTTTGCGGCCACAATGTGTACATGTGTACACTCTAGCATACATATGAGAATGGGTGTGATCATGGTGTACATGAGGTGTATGCCGTAAATGATGTGCATAAATATGAGGTGCATGTTTCTTATGAAACATGGATTCCAATTTCTTGTGATTCATATCACATGGGCTCAAAGTGGAGCCCAAACAATTTACACTCTCCTTTAACATACATAAATTATTTTCAACATTAAAAGAAGATGTGGAGCATGCAATAGAAACATTAGATGATGAAGATGTAGTAGCATGGCAAACATGAGAATCTAAATCATTTTTCAAAGATTTATTTTCATTTGAAATCAAATCCAATTCTTTTGAAATTAAATCAATTTTATTTTCAAAGAATGGTTCTTTTTAAAACAAAATCTAGTATTGAAGATAAAGCCTCATTTTTCTTCAAAACATCATTACAATCATTTTTATTCTTCAAAATCTTATTTTCATTTAAGGCAAGATCAAGTTGGGATTTCAATGAGTTCCTTTCATTTAAAATCTTATCCTTTTCTTGTATAACTATGTTTAGTATTGAAGACAAATTTTTATTTTCTTCTTTAATTTAGAATTTCTATTTTTCAAAACTTCAAACTTTAAATCATTTGTTCACATACCATAGATAGTTCTTCATTTAAAGCATGTGCATCCATACACTTATTACAAGAAGAACTAGTATTATCCTAGTTGAGTATCCGAATATACCTCAAGAGAGTCATTCCCTTGACCATGAAGCAACATTGGTCGGACTCTTCTCCACTAGATTTCTCCTCCCATTGATTGGCGTTGTAGCTCAGAAGAAGTCAATATATTTCACACTATAAAGACGGAATCACAATGAGAAACCATATTTAAATATTCTTGTTAAGGAATTTTCTAAGTGCTTTAGGACTTGTGCATTAACCTTTTTATGCTTGTTACTGTCAAGATAAGATTTCTTGGTAGCAGGCAAGGTAAACATGCAAATCTAGAGCCTTTAAATGAACACACATTCTAACTTTTCATATATCAATTTTGAAGACATTAAATATGGGAGGTAATCCATGAGTATGTGTAAACAATAAGTGTGTAAATGCAAATCTTTAGATTAGCTATCCAAGATCTCACTCCTAGGTGGTTAAACCTAATATCAGGAGCGTAGGCTCTGATACCATTGAAATTATACCTAGAGGGGGGTGAATAGGTGTAAGGCTAATCTATTAAAAATTCAATGCAATCTAAAAAGAATTGATGCAGAATTCAAATCTAAAGCAACACACTATGTGTAACCAAAGAGTGTAGCCAAATTCCCTGTGAAGGGCTCTGAACTATCTCCTCTAGATTCCTCTTAGATAAGAGTTGAGGCACTATGTGAAGCTCTCTTGGTTTAACACAAGTATGATGACACAATCAACACCAAGCATATATATGTGTGTGCGTGTGTGTGTTTATAATATGAGCAATATGAATCAATCCTAAATATGAAAGAGAGAGAGTTTAGAGAAAGTGGATCAATCGCAAATGCCAAGATGTGTTTCGAGGTTCGAGCCATCGCTCTGCGTCCCCGCCTTCACACGGAAGGATTTCCACTAATACGTCCACAAAGGACTTCCCACGCAGGGAACCTCCACTGAGGATTTGGGTAATACAACACAAGGAGAACATAACTCCTCTCTCTAACAACCACCTCTACACAAGAAGTAAGGCACCAATGCCAAAACAACTATCACCTTTCCACAAGAGGTATAGGCACAAAACCAACCAAACTATCACCTCTCCACAAGAGGGATAACAACCAACCAAAGTAAAGGTAAGATTTACAACTTGGTGATCTCAAGGACCACAAATCACTCTTGGTGATCTCAATGAATCACAAACACTTTTTCTCACCAACAAAAGGATCCTAATGATAGGATAGATGTAATAGCTCAAGTTTTGAGAAAAACCAAGGAGTTTGAAAGATAAAACCTCAAAGAAATTTTTTTGGGAAATAATAGATATAGAAGAAGAAGATAAACCAAAAATCAAATTCTCAAAATCTCTTTTCTTTGAATTTCCATCCCTTGAAAAACACAAATAAAAAGATCAAACTTTTTGCTCAAAAACTTCTTTTGAATTGCTACAAAAACACTTGTAAGATGAAAAATAAAAGCACTCAAAATTGTTGCTGAAAACAGTCCAAGGAAACCCCTTTTTATAAGCTTTTAAAAATAAAGTCATTGGCAGCAAATATGGTCAGAATTGACCTTCCGGTCGACCGGACGGTCAATCGGCCAACGGTCAAATTCTTGACCGTTGCCTACCTCCGGTTGACCGCCCTGTCGATCGCCCTTACCCGAGAGTAAGGGAATTACAATTGGTCGACCGTGCGATCGACCGACCTAAGAGGCTGGCTACGTGCACATGTTTGTGTACATCGGTTGACCGCCCGGTCGACCGGCAGCACAAAACAGGCAGGGATAAAGGACATGAAAACTGGTCTTTTTGATTCAATTAAAATCCCATAAAATCACATTAATTTCACAAAAATAAGTTCTTATAAGATCTTTAAAGAAAAAATATGTTTGACCAAATTCAACACATATTACAAATATTTTGAACCATTTTTGTGATTTAGAAGTTAAGCTTAAAACCGAAAACTGTATTTTTTTAAAACTTACTATTAAAACTCTTTAAAATAAATGAAGATAGATCTTTTGAACCCAAAGCTCTTTTAAAACTTACTGTTAAAATACTCGAAGGATGTAAATTTTTCTCTCTTGAAATCTTGTTGAAAACTAGCTCAAATATGAGTATTTATGCCCCATAACAATTTGCCCGTTGGCAGCTGGAAAAGGGCAAAATTGCCCTTCTGGTCGACCGGGCGGTCGACCGGCCAACGGTCAAATTTATGATCGTTGAGCCACCGTTCGACCAGGCCTGGATCCAGAGAGTAATGACTCTCTGGCCGGTCAACTGCTCGGTCGATCGGAGCTGGATACAGAGAGCAGAACTTTCTGCCCGTCGACCGGTCGGTCGACCGGGGCCTTTTCCAGAGAGCAGAAGCTCTCTGGCGATCGACCGACCCGGTCGACTGGCCCACCAGCCTGGCTGCGTGCACGTCCTGTGCACGTCGGTCGACCAGACCGGTCGACCGACTTCTGCCTCGGTCGACCAGCCCGGTCGACCAGCAGACAGCCAGTCCAGCCATTATAGGATTTAAAAATTAAGGTTTTTAACTTTAATTAAATCCCATAAAATCTCATAAATTCCACAAAAATTAATTCTTATTACATCTTTAAAATACAAATATGTGTGACAAAATTCAACACATACTATAAGCAATTTGAACCATTTTTGTGTACTTGAAATTTTGCCTTAACCCAAATCCGTATTTTCCAAAACTAGGATTTCGAAATGGAAATCCAATTTTTCCAAAACACATGTAAATACAAAAACATGATATTTAAACAACTTTTAAGCATGTTGTATATGGATTGAATCCAATATACATGAAAGGTATTATATCTATGTTTTTGACATTAAATCTGAAAATAAGTTTTGTTTAAATACAAAATTCCAAACTCATGAAGTAGACTATCAAAATAAGTTTTTTTAAATAGATGAAGCATAGATGTATATAGATCAAATCTAATATACATTAAATCATGTAAACTTGTTTTGATTCTATCTATTCATGAAAATCAAGATCGGTTAAACCGAAAACCAAAACCAAAACATGAAACTTGTGTGTGTATTGTGAACTTGAGCATATCAATACTATCTAATCTTTACAATGAGATCTAAACAAACTATACTAAAACAAACGATGTCTTCTTGTAGAACGCCGTCTCCAAGTCGACTCGATCCAAACGTGATCCACCGAGTTTGACTCTAACCGAGTACTAGATGCGATCTTGATGCTCGAGTTCTTGAATCACCATGTGAAGCTCCAAAATACCTTTGTTAAAGCTAATCACCTACTAATATCTTGATCAAATATCTGAAACTAAATATCACAAGATTATTAGTAAACTATAACTACATGAGTTGATCATCATCACAACTAGAGTGAAGGGCTTCTGGCCAATAATTTCAAGTATCTGTAAACCAAAAATCAAGTGTTTTGAATACTTTTTGCCTATCCATCAAATGGCGAAAAATAGACGGCAGAAAGTAGTGAGTTGATTTTGATCTATGTCTATGGACATACAAATTCTCGATCTGGCCTTTTGATTTTAACCTAAACATTTAAAAACCCTTCAAATCAATTTTTTTATAAGTTTCAAATTTTCTACACCGTTAAACTAACCAACTCATTATTTAGGCCGTCCATTTTTTCCCTAATTGATGCATGGGCAAAAAGTATTCAAAACACTTAATTTTTGGTTTATAGATACTTGAAATAATATAGATCAATTTCAATGGAGTGGATCTTGTATTCAAATGTCAGATGTTGATATTTGAATGGGAAGGCTTCTGCCTCAAATTCTTTTGGAAGGACACAAGTCTATCTTTATATATATATATATATATATATATATATATATATATATATAATATATATATATATATATATATATAGACAGACTTGTATCCTTCCAAAAGAATTATCCTTCCAAAGAATTTGGGCTCGGATATTTCTGACATTCAAATACAAGATTCACTCTATTGAAGTTGATCTCTATTATTTCAAGTATTTATAAACTAAAAATCAAGTATTTGAATACTTTTTCTCATCTATCAAGCGACGCAAATGGACGGCCGAAAGTAGTGAGTTAGTAAGATCTATGTCTTTGGACATACAAATTCTTGATCTGGCCATTTGATTATGATTTAAACATTTAAAAACCCTACAAATCAATTTTTGTTAGGTTTCAAATGTTCTACATAACCAACTCACTATTTAGGTCGTCCGTTTTTCCCCTACTTGATGATTTTGGGTTTATAGATACTTGAAATAACATAGATCAACTTCAATGGTTTATAGATACTTAAAATAATATAGATCAACTTCAATGGAGTGTATCTTGTAATCGAATGTCGGATGTTTGTATTTGAGGGGGAAAGATTCTGCCTCAAATCCTTTTGGAAGGACATATGTCTATCTTTAGAGATAAACTTGTGTCCTTCCAAAAGGATTTAAGCCCAGATCCTTCCGACTCAAATTCAACCCTGCGACATGCGAATACAAGATCCACTCTATTAAAGTTAATCTATATTATTTCAAGTCTCTATAAACCAAAAATCAAGTGTTTTGAATACTTTGTGCCAATTCATCAAGTGGCGCAAAATGGATGGCCGAAAGTAGTGAGTTGGTTCGATCTATGTCTTTGGACATACAAATTCTTGATCTGGCCTTTTGATTATGATCTAAATATTTAAAAACCCCTACAAACTAATTTTTTTAGATTTCAAATTTTCTACACCGTTAAACAACCAACTTACTATGTAGGCCATCCGTTTTTTTCCTACTTGATGCATGGGCAAAAAGTATTCAAAACACTTCATTTTTGGTTTATATATACTTGAAATCATATAGATCAACTTCACAGAGCGGACTTCTGTTCGAATGTCGGATGTTGGTATTTGAGTGGGAAGGATTCTGCTTCAAATCCTTTTGGAAGGATACAAGTCTATCTCTATATATAGATAGTAGATAGACTTGTGTCCTTCCAAAAGGATTTGAGCCCGGATCCTTTCCACTCAAATTCAACCCTCCGACATTCGAATACAAGATCCACTCCATTGAAGTTGATCTATATTATTTCAAGTATCTATAAATAAAAAATCAAGTGTTTGAATACTTTTTGCCCATCCATCAAGCGACGCAAAATGGACGTCCGAAAGTAGTGAGTTGGTTAGATTTATATTTTTGGACATACAAATTCTCGATCCGGCCATTTGATTATGATCTAAACATTTAAAAATCCCTAAAAATTAATTTTGTTAGGATTCAAATGTTCTACACCGTTAAACTACTTGATGCATGGGCAAAAAGTATTCAAAACACTTCATTTTTGGTTTATATATACTTGAAATCATATAGATCAACTTCAACAGAGCGGACTTCTGTTCGAATGTCGGATGTTGGTATTTGAGTGGGAAGGATTCTGCTTCAAATCCTTTTGGAAGGACACAAGTCTATCTCTATATATAGATAGTAGATAGACTTGTGTCCTTCCAAAAGGATTTGAGCCCGATCCTTTCCACTCAAATTCAACCCTCCGACATTCGAATACAAGATCCACCACTCATTGAAGTTGATCATATTATTTCAAGTATCTATAAATAAAAAATCAAGTGTTTTGAATACTTTTTGCCCATCCATCAAGCGGCGCAAAATGGACGTCCGAAAGTAGTGAGTTGGTTAGATTTATATTTTTGGACATACAAATTCTCGATCCGGCCATTTGATTATGATCTAAACATTTAAAAACCTAAAAATTATTTTTGTTAGGATTCAAATGTTCTACACCGTTAAACTAACTAACTCACTATTTAGGCCGTCCGTTTTTTTCCTACTTGATGCATGGCAAAAAGTATTCAAAAAACTTGATTTTTGGTTTATAGATACTTGAAATAATATAGATCAACTTTAACGGAGTGGATCTTATATTCGAATGTCGGATGTTGGTATTTGAGTGGGAAGGATTCTGCCACAAATCCTTTTGGAAGGACACAAGTCTCTCTCTCTCTCTCTCTCTCTCTCTCTCTCTCTCTCTCTCTCTATATATATATCTATATATAATATATATATATATATATATATATTAGTCCTTATTTGAAGGGTTAAAGGCGAGATGCACTTGATCATCTCTATTATGGCTCCCTGATGATGTATTTATCTGGTTATATGATTACATAGCTTATGAGCTTGCAATAAGGGTGAATTATATGGCATTTCTTCGAGCATGATTAAAGGGTCCTTCATAGCTGGCTCAGTTAGTCCCTTGTATATTATTATTCTATCATGGATATATTAATTGTTGTAACATCCACTAGCAATGGTTTTTATGGAATGTAGAAATCTTCTCAATAAAAAGCTTTCTGGATTTCAGTTCACGACAAACAAGAGGCAGTGAATAAGGAAGGCTGGTACATAAATCAAATTGCAGAGTGTGGTCTTCGCACTGAATGAGCTGGTAGAGAAAGTGTGTGAAAGTAATGGTTCGAAACTGTGAAGGAGTTAGCCCTGTCCAAGGTGATTGTCATGGATCAGACAAAAAAGAAGGAAGAGGACAATGACGTCGAAGCAGGTGACTAAGAAGGTTGGTGGAGATAATGATGGTTAGGGTAGGTAATTGGTGTGGGCCGCCCCAAGGTACAATGGACCATCACAAAAACTTTTGCACATCGATAATTACATAGGACTCTGGGCCATGTCTATGACGTCAAATTTATGGCCTAATTATTGTATGGTCGGGTCTGGACTCGTCTCGATCTAGCACGACCTACGACACTGCTCAGTTGGGGTCAAAAAGGAACTCCACTGGACCGGGACGATTAATGTATTATTTCATCCCCTCATCTAAATTAAGTTAGATCGATTTTAGAGTGAATATAGTTTAGGATGGATTATATTAAAGTCATCAGAATTAGTTTAGTTTGTGACTTTTCTAGTAATTATTTGAATATATAATGAATTAAAAGTTTTCAAGTAGCTAGAGTTTACATATCTTATTGTTGATATTTTTTTACTTTGCTAAATTTAATCCTATCATCTTCTTATATGACATGACAAATATTTTTGATATACATGTTTTGTATGACAAAATTGACAATTTTAAAATCTAGTTAAGTACAAATTGTATGAAGTAGACATGGTTAAGCACAAAGTAACAGGCCAAAATTTGACACGATTGGGCTAGTACAATTTACGCACGAATGGAGAAACAAATGAACCGGTCCAGTATGACACATTGACTGACCTAACACCCAGTAAATTGCTACCATGCAATACTTTGGGCCATGCCGGGCGTAGGGGTTTTTACGGGGTCATACCTAGACTTGACTAGGCACGACATGGCACGACAAACCCTAAATGATGGAGTACTACCTAAGGTGTTAGTTATTTGACAATCTCTATATTTTCAAGCGTGTTATTTACAACTGCATAAATACTTAAAAAGAAGAATTAGACTTTGGGGCACGATTTCTAAACCACCATGTACATGGATTTTTCTTGTGTATTGACCTGGGTCTGTATTGTTAGGGAAATATAAAGAGAAATAAGTTTGACTTTTAGAGTGTATATTAATTCTAAAAGTATTGGCTATCACAGCCTTCCTATAATAAATTACATAATTTTCTAATTTTATAATGTGAGAATAATAAATAAATATTATTTATGATAGAAGCTGATGTTTAAGTTTAAAGAAAAACAAATGATGGAAACGGTGTGAAATTAATCTTCCAACAATATACATGTACTCAAGATTAATATTACCTAATCACACCACCATAGGTGGACCGACATAGAATTTTATAAAATAATAGAATAGCACATACGGTTTGTAATTTATTTGTATATTAATCTATTCTTTTTAGATATTTTTGGAAAATTTCACTACGGCCAGCTACTTTGCTTCATAATTAGAAAAAACTCAGCGTCATAATTTAATTCGCTACAGCCTCATCACGCCGGCATTAATTGATTCTTCCAACATACTGGTGTTCTTTGCTATTTTACTTCTTTTTGCTTTCTTGACTTCTTCACTTTTCGTATTCGTCATTCATTTGTGTGTGCGCGATCGTTGGTTTTGAGTGGGTGATTTTTTGTTTTTGTCATCTACTTGTATATATATTTTCATTCCTATTTTCCTTTATTGCTCTTGACTTGCTCTCTCTCAACCTCGACCTGAATTAGTTCGTGAGTCAACCTGCCGGTTAGATCGCCGTGGGGATTGGAAGGGGGATGAGGAGCCCTGATTTTTTTTTAGATCAATCTTTTTACATATCTCATTTCTTAGTGCTCGCGATGAATTTATTTATGTTTAGGTCTGAAAAGCATTAGAGATCATTCGATGCCAGTGGACAGGGAATCTGTTGATGATGGATGCTGATATGAGAATTGCGACTCATGATCAGTCTTCTGAGAGGACTGACTCAGAAATGTGGCATTTTGTGAGGACTGCGACACATTTGGTGAGGACTGCAATCTTGGTCGCAGTCCTCATAAAAACTTAAAAATAGTGAATTTTGTGAGGACGGCGACATTGCGGCCATGGTCGCAATCCTCTTTTTGGAATGTGATCCTCCTCGTAGTCCTCATAAAGACTCAAATATAGGACAGTTTTTGTGAATATTGTGATTATGGTCACAATACTAATAAAGAGGACTGGTATCAAGATTGCAATCACATAAAGACTCAGAAATATGATATTTTTGTGAAGACTGCGATCATGATCAAGATTCTCATAAATAGTGCATTTTATGAGGGTTGCGATCATGATCATAATCCTCAAAAATAGGGCTACGATCATTTTGTGAGGACGGCAATCATAGTCACAGTTCTCAGAAAAATAAGGCATTTTTTTGACTACTGCGCACATAGTTGCAGTCCTCTATACTGTGATCATTTTGTAAGAACTGCAATCAAGTCGCAGTTATCTATACTGTGGTCATATTATGAGGACTTAATCATAGTCGCAGTCCTCAGAAATATGACATTTTCAAAGTGGTCTGCTATTTTTATGTGATTATTTAGGGGTATTTTCGTCTTTCACCACTAATGAGCGCTTCAGCGCTTGACACGTGGGTGCACATTCTTACTTTGAAAATGAAGGCGGTTGAAGCAAACAAAATTATGAAGCTAAGTTTTTTTTAATTACGATTCGACATGGGAGTGTAACAAAATGCTCTTTATGTTTACTAGCATAAAAGCACTTTTGAGCTCTATCTCAAGTGGTAATTTATAAATCTAAGTTTTTGGAGATCACAAGTTTTAGTCTTGGTGGGCGCAACTTATCTTTTAGTTTTTTCTCTCTTGTCATATTACATTTACACCCACATTGAAATTCTTATTATATTTACGCCCACACGAAAAACATCTTGCCTCCATCACTGCCACACCATGTATTCTATTTTGATTGGCGTGCAGCATGTACTCCTCTAGGTATATATATAATAGTTTCACATGATTTCATCAACATAGTATACGAAGAATTATACAGTTCCACATGATTTCCTCTAAGTCGTTACCAGAATAATAGCAAGTTCCACCTTCTATCTCCTTCACAGAAGTCGAAGACTCTACATTGATCTATTCTACGAGAGTTAAAGACTTGGAGACCATCCATCCCCTTCTCTCTTTCGCCGGGGGGGGGGGGTGGAATTACGGAAATTTTAGTAAACTTTCCAGTATGTTCAAGTCTTAACAAATTAGAGTTGGAAATTTGGACACAAAAACCACCTGGAGCAAATTCGAACAACTTGAAAGATTTAAAGGTCTAATACCAAATTAGGAATAATTTACGGGTCTAATATAAAGAAAGCCCCGTTCTTTTTCAGCTCATCAATCTTTGACTTGTTTGTCTCTCAGTGTTGCGTGTCAGTAGTACGGGTTTAACCTGGATCCGCATGCAGATCCGAACCATTTAAAGCGGGTTCGGTAAGGAATTTTCTACTATCAATTCGACCTGATTCTGAATCCATTTATAAGTTTAATATCTATCAGTAGATATTGATTAATCTTGTCCAGTACCCATCTAAGACCCAAGTCATTTAAATTATCGATAAAATATTAATATGAAAGTATTGATTAATCTTATCCATAATCTAGATATTGACTAATTTTGATACTTTGAAACGAGATCCTATAGTTCGGAGTTAATATTCAAAACTGGTTTAGAGGAAAATAAATTTTCTATTGTTTTTTCTTAGACAAATTGTATTGATCAGTTTTTGACTCTATAAGATTACGATACATGTCCATCTAATCCCTCAGTGGATGCATGCGTAGCCCTCTTCAGAACCTCTGAAGAAGAATCCAGATCCAATCCAAATTCTTAGCAGTTCAGGTTGTTTGAAGGAGATAGAATCAATTATCAGAATCCCTATATGTATGCCAAATCTCTATATAAACATGATGGTTATGGTTCAAGAGCAGATCAGCCATATCTACATTAGGATAGACCCCTCGGATAAAGACGGACACATGTTCAATCAATTAAAATTAGGGTATTCGGCTCAACTGCCTCCAAGATAAGCGGTTAAGCTCGGATAAATGTTTAAACAGAGTTGAACTCTGTAGCCTTATCTAATAGGCCCTACTTTTATAAATAGCTGACCCCTTTCAACCCAAAAGGGAACGATCAACTAAATCTAAAAACCCTAGTGTGTGAGATTGGAGCAATCACCATTGTAATTCCTTTAAATTACAGTGGAACTCCTTTTCCCTTTCTGTGATTTTTCCCTCTTTGGGTTTCCACATAAATCTTGGTTTGTTTTGATTTGTTCTCTCTAATTCTTTATTAATCCCCTAAATTTTGGTGAGTGGATAAATTCCCTAAGAATTAACCACTACACAAATATTTGAAGATATTAACTTAAAGGTAAATTATTGAATAGGTTGTTATGCAATTAATTAAATCCACTTAGATGGGTCAAACTCATTTAAAAACTGCTTAAAATATGACCTAGTTATTCCACTTAATCGGATCATGGTAAACAGGTCAAACCCGTTTATGAAACAGATTTCGGTCTGGCTCGGGTCGGGTGGTCGGGTCGGCAACAGAGAAGAAAAGGAGGAAGTGAAAATGACAAGTGGAGGGAAGAAGAGGACGAAGGTGGCAAGAGGCGGAGGCAGAGAGAGGACAATTCAACAAATGAGAGGGAGAGGAGGCAGGCAATTAGGGCAGGGCAAGAGCAGCAAGGGGAAGAGAGAGGGGAAGTATGGCTGGTGACGGGAGCAGCAAGGGAAGGAGGAGATGGGGAAGAAGATGGTAGATGGTGGAAGGGCTAGGGTTTTGATTAGGGTTGTAGTGAGGAAGAGGAAGAAGTTGGTAGATGGTGTAGAAGGATAGGCTAGTTAAGAGTTCACCATCCTAAACTAGGGCTAGTTAAGGGTTCACCCTCATAGACCAGGATTCTTTAGGTTTTGTACTCATAAAGGGATTTTGAGAGAGAGATGATCACATAGAATAATTTTATCAAATAAAATAATTTATCATTTAGCATCCTTTATTAATTCATAGAAGAGCCTTTATATAGGCTTACAAAATCCAAATATGATATCCCCATCCATGTGGGGCTAACTACTACAAAAGAAAAGCAAAACAACGACTAAAGAAAATCAAAATAAAATAAAAGAAAAGAGATCTAGGGTTCAAAGACTTAGCCAACTCGAGTTGACTCGACCGAATCATCTCCTGATCGACAGGCTCCGTGATGAGAATGTGATGCGATACGCTCTGGGCCCCGAGTTTTGACCGACTCGGCCTTGAATCGGCCAAGTCATGAGATAACTCAGGTTGACTCGGCCGATAGACCGAGTCAATGTCGAGTCAGCCTTGAGTCAAGAAGTGAGAAGTTTAAAGCAAAAAAAAACTTGAAAATTGTCACAGCAGCTTCGAACTAGGGCATCGCCATCGTCAATTTTGCCCCATCGTCATTGTTCGCTCTACCGCCCGCCGCTGCCGCCATTAAGGTAACTCTGTCTCCCTCCCTTTCTCCCCCTCTGATCTCTCTCTATCTCTCTCCCTCAAATCTCTTGTCGCTAATGAGGTATCTCCCTCTTCCTCTCTCTCTCCCCCTCGGTCTCTCTTCCTCCCTCTCCATTCTGATCTCTCTCTGCTCTCTCCCTCTAATTTTGCAGTTTCTTCGTCACTTGTCGCCCATCGTCATTGTCACTCACCACCAGAAAGAGAGAAGAGAGATGGTGAGAAGAGAGAGAGGGTGAGGTTGAGAAGAAAGAGAGAGCGAGTGAGAGAAAGAGAGAGAATGATACAAAGAAAAGAGAGTGAGTGAGAGAAAGAGAGAGTGATACAAAGAAAAGAGAAAGCGAGTGAGACAGAGAAAGATAAGGAAAGAAAAAAGAGACTTACAAAGACAGAGACTGAGTCTCTCCCTCTCTCTTTATATTGAGTGTGTTAGAATATATGTTTTGAAAATGTGATACATAAACATTGAACAGCCGAAAATAACATGTTGCTTAGATCTACATTTTTGGACATACAAATTCTCGATGTGACCATTTAATCATAATCTAAACACTTAAAAACTCTCGCACACCAATTTTTGTCAGATTTCAAATATTCTGCATTGTTAAACTAACCAACTCACTATTTCGACCATCTATTTTGTGCCTACTTGATGTGTGTGCAAAAAGTATTTAAAATAAATGATTTTTTATTTTTAAGTATTTGAAATAATATAGATCAACTGCAACGGAGTGGATCTTGCATTCGAATATCATAGGGTTATATTTGCCAAGTGGGAAGTATTCGGCCTCGAATCCTTTCAGATTGACGCAAGTCCCTCTCTCTATATATCTATCTATCTATCTTCAAGCCACGTCACATGAATTCATTTCATGTAATTCTCCCTGCAATACCGTTTCTTGTTTTTTCTCAATCTTCTATAAACTCACTTGGGCCCTACTTCTCCCCACTTTCTCACTCTTTGCTAATCCCTATCATCTCTATGTGAAGTAAAAAAAGAAAAAGAGAGAAGAAACTTAAAATTGCCTGAACGTGCATCACACATGCCAAATACTAGTATATATATAGGATATATATATACATACATACACACACACAGATATATTTTGAAAGGTAAGTATAAATTTAATTGATAACTAAATAATATTACAAAGAATACAATATGGATAAGCTACTCTGTGATTTCTAATCTTGGATAACAATATATATATATATATATATATATATATATATATATATATATATATATATATATATATATATATATATATATATATATATATATATAGGGAGCTGATCCTCTAAGAACGGTTCTCACGGATTCCTGTGAGAACTTTCACGTGGGTTGTCGGATCTGATAGATCAAATCAAATAAAACCAGATCTCTATCAGATCCGACGGCTCACATGAAAGTTCTCACAGGAATCCGTGAGAACCGTTCTTAGGGATCAACTCACTATATATATATATATATATATATATATATATATATATATATATATATATATATATATATATATATATATATATATATATATTAGATAGTAGAAAGATAAAATAATAGAATAGGCTTGCACTGAGGAGTTTAGATTGTGCAAATGGCAGAGTAGCATTCTTCGTGCTGAAAAATATTGTTTTTCTGCCAAAGATTGTATCTTATATACTTTATAGATTTGAAATGCCAAGTATTGCAATTTTGCAATAGACCTGCTTTCTTTCTTAACTTTTTTTTGCTAGAAAAAATATTTACATGCAGTACTCAGTGCTGCAAAAGGTGATTCTTTGGTCCTTGAGCCCATCATGAACACAGTTTCAGGTTATGTATGTTGATTGATCTTCAAGAAAATTGTAGAATATAAATATTAAATTAATAAATCATGAATGCTTCAATTATTGGGTCCGCAAGCTAAACTTTATTATTGCAAGAATCATGGCATTTTCAAGAAAATCTCTGCACTTGCAGTTAGAAGCTTCACTAGCAATGATAAAGAGTAGAATATTTCTCTTTCGTGGTTTTTCCCCTTCGCGTTTTCTTGTTAAATCTTTTTGTGTTTGATGTGATAGCTCATTGGTGTACATCTTTACATTCTAGTACTCAAGAATTTTCCACCGCAATAGTCTAAGACCATACCTCACCTTCAATAATACCCAAATATATTATTGTACTTTAAAACCATTCCTTACACGATAAATGTGTGTTTTCTCATGCATGAGAAGTGGCTAGTTAGATACGTGATCTGTCTAAGATCACACTCACACTTTTAGTTACACCCAATTAAATTATTACAACCAACTAAATTATTTTACAGAAGTTCACAAAATATTGTATTGTACATGATCTATCTAAGACCATTTACAAAAGAAGTCTTTTTTGTGTAACTAGCTTTTCCATGATGTACATGACTACTTAAAGCTCATTCAGTTTTACAATCTGAGTTCTAACATCAAGAGAGACTACAGTTTGCTGAATGAATTTTCACATGGATGATATTGGTCTTTGTTCCTTTGATGCAACCACTTGTACAAAATTTGTGCACTTCTATCATTTCCTTAGTTGTTTGTATGAGATATGTACATGAGCAAAATTTGTTTCTCTACTACTGGATGGAACTTTGTAAAACTATCTACTACTTCCCTTTTGTCATTTGGGCCTTTGTTTGCCTTGTTTGATAATAGGTACAAAGAGTGTAGGGCTAAGAGACTCTTGAGAAAATAGGAGGGGCATGGCTGGTACTTGTGGTCACATCATAGGTTATCCTACATTCTTAATTTTCAGATGTTTTAAGAAAACTCCTATTTTGTTAAAAAGGAAATAAGGTGACATGAAACGTGTCCGGTAATGGCACTTCAGTGATAAAGTTACTAAACTATCCAATAAACTATGATCGTTGGGTAGGAAAGATTAAAACTAATAACGCTAGCAAATGGGTTTTACAAAAAGAAGCAAGTATAGGTTAACAATTTCAAGCCTAAACAATTTAATAACTAAGCTATGCAGATAAGAGTTTCTACGATCAATATCAAGACTACTGAATTAAAGGTAACAAATATACACAATCTCACAAATATAAGTGAATAACAATCAAAGTAGACAAAACTCCAGAGATGGTATATCAAAACTCAATGATAATTGATCAGTTCAGAAAACTCACCTACTAAGGATCATGTTGACCTCAGTGTTATCGTTCTAAGATGGTGTGTAGAAGTATCCCCCATGATCCTAATGCTTTAAGAATGGCTCAAATCAGATGTTGGATGGCTAAGAAACGACTCGAAAACCTAACCCGATGCTTAATAAGGCTGATTCTACAAAAAGGCTGGACTACACTATAGCTTGGGTCTGAGCAGGTGCTGATGGTTCGGGTTGACTCTACTGCTAGCGGGTTGGGTTGGCTTTGCAGTGAATTGGGTCGTATTGCTAGTGGGTCGGGTTTCTTTGTTTAATTTAAAGTGGATCGGGTCCGATCAGTAACAGAGGGGAAGAGGAGGAAGTGGAAACGACAAGGAGAGGGAAGAGGAGGACGAAAGCGGTAAGAGGGGGAGGCAAGAGGGGGAGCAAGAGGTAGGATAATGGCAATAAGTGAGAGGGAGAGGAGATAGAAGATGGTCAAGACAGATGGCTAGTTAGGAGTTTATCCTCCTAAATTAGGGCAAGTTAGGTGTTCACCCTCATAAACTAGGATTCTTTAGGGTTTCCACTCCTAAAGTGATTTTGAGAGAAAGATGATCACTCACAATAATTTTATCAAATAATTCATGTATGTGTGTGTGTATTAGTCCACATTATGAAGGGCTAAAGGCGAGATGCACTTGATCATCTCTATTACGGGTCCCTGATGATGTATTTATCTGGTTTATGATTACATAGCTTATGAGCTTGCAATAAGAATGAAATATATGGCATTTCTTCGAGCATGATTAAAAAAGTCCTTCATAGCTGGCTCACTTAGTCCCTTGTCTATTATTAGAAGTTCTATAATAGATGTATTGATAGTTGTAACATCCACTAGCAATGGTTTTTATGGAATGCAAAAATCTTTCTCAATAATAGGCTTTCTAGATTTCAGTTCACGACAAATAAAAAGCAGTGAATAAGAAAGACTAGTACACAAATCAAACTGTAGAGTGCGGTCTTTGCACTAAATGAGCTGGTTGAGTAAGTGTATGGAATTAATGGGTTAGAAAATAGTGAAGAGGTAGCCTTCTCCAAGATGATTGTGATGGATCAGACGAAAAGAAGGAAGAGGGTAATGATGTCGAAGGAGGTGATTGAGAAGGTTGGTGGACATAATGATGGAAGGGTTGGTATTGGGTCCGGGCCGCCCTACGGTACGATGGACCGTCACAAAATCTTTTGGCACATTGATAATTTGCACAGGACTGTGGGCCATGCTTATGCTATCAAATTTATGGCCTAATTATTGTAGCGTCGAATCTGGACTTGTCTCGATCTGGCATGACCCATGACACTGCTCAGTCGGGGGAACGAAGGACTCCACTGGACCGGGACAATTAATGTATTATTGTCATCCCCTCATCTAAATTAAGTTTTGTGACTTTCCTAGTAATTATTTGAATATATAAATGAATTAAAAGTTTTCAAGTAGCTAGAGTTTACATTTCTTATTGTTGATATTTTTAACTTGCTAAATTTTTAATCCTATCATCTTCTTATATGACATAAGTACAAAGTGAATGAAGTAGACATGATTAGGCACAAAGTAAAAGGACTAAATTTGACATGACTGGGCCTGTACAATTGACGCACGAATGGAAGAACAAAGGAACCGATCCAGTATGACACATTGACTGACCTAACAACTAGTACATTGGTACCGTGCAATACTTTAGGCCGTGCCAGGGCGTAGGTGTTTTTACATAGGTCATACCTAGACTTGACTAGGCAGGACATGACACGACCCATTACCAACCCAAAATGATGGAGTACTACCTAACGCGTTTAGTTAGTTAACAATCTCTATGTTTTCAACGGTGTCATTTACAACTGCATAAATACTTAAAGAAGAACTACACTTCGTGCATGATTTCTAAACCACTATGTACATGGCTTTTTCTTCTGTATTAACTTGGGTCTGTATTATTAGGAAGAAAAGAAAAAAGAAACAAGTTTGACTTTTAGAGTGTATATTAATTCCTAAAAGTATTGGCTATCACAGCCTTGCCATGGTAAATTACATAATTTTCTAATTTTATAATGTGAGAATAATAAATAAATATTATTTATGATAGAAGCTGAAGTTTAAAGTTTAAAGTAAAACTAATGATGGAAAGGGTGTGAAATTAATCTATTTAACAATATACATGTACTCAAGATTAATATTACCTAATCACACCACCATAGGTGGACCGACATAGGATTTTATAAAAAAAATGGAATAGTACATACAATTTATAATTTTTTTGTATATTAATCTATTTTTAGATTATTTTTTGGAATATTTCACTACGGCCACCTACATTGTTTCATAATTAGAAAAAACTCATCGTTATAATTTGATTCGCGACAGCCTCATCCAGCCAGCATAAACTGATTCCTCCCAAACACCACTTGTATATATATTTTTATTTTCTATTTTACCCTTCCCATTGCCCATGACGTTGCTCTCTCCTCAACCTCGACCTCGATGCAGAGTAATTCGTGGGTCGGCCTGCGCGGTCAGGTCGTTGTAGGGTTGGAAGGGGGACGGGGAGCCCCTAAAATTTTTTTTGGGATCGACCATTTTATATATCTCATTTTGTTAATGTGATAAATTTTATTTGTGTTTAGATCTGAAAACATTAGGAATCATTCGATGCCAGTTGACAGGGAATCTGCTGATAATGGCAACGCTGATATGTGAATTGCAGCTCATGATCACAGTCCTCTGTGAGGACTGACTTAGAAATGTCATTTTGTGAGGATCGTGACACATTTTTTGAGGACTGCAATCATGATCGCAGTCCTCACAAAAACTCAAAAATAGGGCATTTTGTGAGGACTGCGACACTACGGCCATGATCGCAGTCCTCTTTTAGGAATGTGATCATGCTCATAGTTCTCATAAAGACTCGATTACAGGATATTTTTGTGAATACTGCGATCATTGTCGCAGTCCTCTTTTAGGAATGTGATCATGCTTGTAGTTCTCATGAAGACTCGAATATGAGATATTTTTGTGAATACTGTGATCATGGTCGCAGTCCAAATAAAGAGAAATGATATCATGATTATAATCACATAAAGACTCAAAATTATGATATTTTTTGGAAGACTTCCGACCAAGATCACGATTCTCATAAATAGTGAATTTTATGAGGACTGCGATCATGATCGTAATCCTCAGAAATAAGGCTGCGATTGTTTTGTGAGGACTACGATCATAGTCACAGTTCACAGAGAATAAGGCATATTTTTGTACTGCGCACAAAGTCGCAGTCCTCTATACTATGATAATTTTGTGAGGACTACGATTATAGTCGTAGTTCTATTTATTATGGTCATGTTGTGAGAACTGCGATCATATTCACAATCCTCAGAAATATGACATTTTCGAAGAGGTTCGCTTTTTTTTTGTGCGATTACTTAAGGGTATTTTCATCTTTCACCGCTAATGAGCACTTCAGCGCTTAACACATAGGCACACATCCTTACTTTGAAAAAGAAGGTTGCTGAAGCGAACAAAATTATGAAGCTAATTTTTTTTCTTAATTACAATTTGACATGGGGGTGTAGCAAAATACCCCTTATTTTTACTAGCATATGTAAATTGCCTAGAGCGGGGTGAATAGGTGATGGCTATACTAAATGACAAATAATGCGGAATAAAAATTTACTTGCTAGCAACCTAGCAAATACCAATCACAATACAAGAAATACTTACAAATAAGTAAGCAATATAAGTGTACAAGTAAGTAAAGAGAGAGTAAAGTGAAGAAAGAATTGTAAGCAATCGCAAACACGATGATTGTTCTGAGGTTCGAGCCACTGTTCTACGTTCCCACCTTCAACACAATGAAGCACTTTCACTTTGACCGATCTCATTAGATCATTAACCGTTACAAGTTCTTACTAGAACTCAATGGACTCACAAGTCCTCTTTCGCGATGCCGTAACACCAACATGAAGCTCACTAGCTCACTTGAGGCCGCAACCTCTACAACATCACAAGAGAAGTAAATCGGTGATCTTCTCTTGATCACAAAAAGCTCACAAGCAAAATCCTATAACCAATATGAGAAGGTGAAACTCTTTGGGATTGTAGTGAAAATAGCTTGCAAAGATGTAGAGGGAAGGCTCAAGCTAAAAATTAAGAAAAGACTAAAACTTGACGAAATCTTCTTGTAAACTTGTAAAATTCTTTTCTAACTTCTTAAATCTTGTTATTAGATTTTTCTACAGTCCCGCTATTTATAAGGGATGAAAACATGAGGAGAAAACACAAAAGAGCCATTGGGGAAAGACCCAGAAAAAGACAAACTAGAATATAGCTGTTGGGAAAAAATCAGAAGAAAATCCTTCTATCGATCGACCGGTCGGTCAACCACCAATGGTTGGATTTTCGACTGTTGGGGATAGCGGTCGAACGAGGTCGACCGTTTTTCCAAACCAGAGGCCAAACTCTCTGTCGGTCGAGGACCCAACTAAGAGCAAAGCTCTTATAGTCGGTCGACTGCACAGTCTGCCAAAGTTGACACAATGCACTTTGGTGCATGTCGGTCGACTGCTCGGTCAACCGACAGAGCAAATTTACTCTGCTACGGTAGACCGGTCGGTCGACTGACCTTGGGCCAAAAGCTTGTTATGGAAATATTTTTGAAACCCGTCTTTTTCCAACTAAATTAACTTTAATCTTTAAACACAAATAGAGTTCTAGGGACTTGATAGAACCAGTGTATGATCATGGAGTAATACAAAACAAAGTTAGAACTATATTTTGTAAAAATACTTTTCTAAATCGAAAACTGATTTTTTTTGAAACTCGTTTTTTTTCGAAACTTGATCTTGAAAATGGAAAAGAGAAATATTTTGAACTCTTTTTAAAACACTTTAGAAATGTGAAAGATGTGTGTGTGTCAATCCCAAAAGAGCTATCAACCTATATCATCTCAGTTTTAACAAACGACCATAAATCCTATCTAAAATGCAAAAAGCAAAAATACAAACTTGATATAGTCTTGTTTTGCAAACTTAATCCTTGATCCTTCTATGTGCTTAGGCACTGGGATCTACATCTTCTTGGTTCCAATGTATTAGTCTTTTGATGGAGCAAAAATGCAACAAAGAGTTAACCTGAAGTTTTGTTAAATAAAATTGTTAAAAACATAACTACATATGTTTTGTTATCATTAAAACTAGGACTAATGGGCTTTGGGCTAACAGCATAAAGACACTTTTGGGCTCTAACTCAAGTGATAATTTATAAATCTAAGTTTTTGTTGGTCACAAGTTTTAGTCTTAGTGGGCGCAATATTATTTTTTAATTTTTTTCTCTCTTGTCATATTTCATTTACACCCGCACTGAAATTCTTATTACATTTACGCCCACACTAGAAAAAGTATCTTGTGTCCACAACTGCACACCACCATTTATTTTTGATTGGCGTGCAACATGTACTCCTCTAGGTATATATATAACAGTTTCACATGATTTCATCAACAAAGTATACAAAGAATTATACAGTTCCACATGATTTCCTCTAAGTCATTACCAGAATAATAGCAAGTTCTACCTTCTATCTCCTTCACAGGAGTCAAAGACTCTGCATTGATCTATTCTGCTGGAGTTAAAGACTTAGAGACCATCCATCCCCTTCTTCTTTCGCGGCGGGGGGGGGGGTATAGAAATTTTAGTAAACTTTCCAGTATGTTCAAGTCTTAACAAATTAGAGTTGGAAATTTGGACAAAAAAACCACCTGGAGCAAATTCAAACAACTTGAAAGATTTAATAGTCTAATACCAAATTAGGAATAATTTACGGGTCTACTATAAAGAAATCCCCGTTCTTTTTCACTCATCAGTCTTTGACTTGTTTGCCTCTATGTAGGTGTGTCAATGGTACGGGTCTAACCTCGATCCGCATGCAGACCCGACCTGCTTAAAGTGGGTTCGGTAAGGAATTTTTTACTGTTAATCCAACCTGATTACAAATCCATTTATAAGTTTAATATTTGTCATTAGATACTGATTAATCTTGTCCAGTACCCATCTATGCTGAGTTATTTAAAAATTATCGATAAAATATTTATATGAAGGTATTGATTAATCTTACCCAAAATCTAGATATTGATTAATTTTGATACTTTGAAATGAGATCCTATAGTTTGGAGTTAATATTCAAAAATGCTTTAGCGGAAAATAAATTTTCTATTGTTTTTTCTTAGACAAATTGTAGTGATCAGTTTCCGACTCTGTAAGATTATGGCATATGTCCATCTAATCCCTCGGTGGGTGCATGACATTTAGCCCTCTCCAAAACCTCTAAAGAAGAATTTAGATCCAATCCAAATTCTTAGCGGTTGATGTTGTTTGAAGAAGGAGATAGAATCAATTATCAAAATCCCAATCTTTAAGCCAAATCACTACTTAAACATGATGGTTATGGCTCGAGAGCAGATCAACCATATCTACAGCAGGATAGTCCCCCCCTGGAATAAATACGAAAACACGTTCAATCAAATTCAAATTAGGGTATTCGGCTCCTTTAGTTTAGTGGAACTCCCTTTCCCTGCTTGGACCCATTACCAACCCTACCAACATTATCTCCACCAGCCTTCTCAATCACCTCCTTCGACATCATTGTCCTCTTCCTTCTTTTTCATCTGATCCATCACAATCACCTTTGACAGGGCTACCTCCTTCACCAATTTCTAACCCATTAATTCCATGTATTTTCTCCCACCAGCTTATTCAATGCAAAGACCGCACTCTACAGTTTGATTTGTGTACCAGTCTTCCTTATTCACCGCCTCTTGTTTACCGTGAACTGAAATCCAGAAAACCTATTATTGAGAAAGATTTCTACATTCCATAAAACTATTGCTAGTGGGTGTTACAACAATCAATACATCTATAATAGAACTTCTAATAATAGACAAGGGGCTAAGTGAGCAAGCTATGAAGGACTCTTTTAATCATGCTCGAAGAAATACCATATATTTCGTCTAAATTGCAAGCTCATAAGCCATAATCATATAACCAGATAAATACATCATCAGGACCCATAATAGAGATGATCAAGTGCATCTCGCCTTTAGCCCTTCACAATGAGGACTAATACATACATACATACATACCTAGAGTAGTGTGCAACAGAAGGATATATGTGAGAGAGAAAGAGAGTGAGTATGACAGAGAGAGTGAGACAGAGAGAAAGAGAAAGTGAGTGAGAGGGAGAAAGAGAGAGAATTACGGAAACAGAGACTGAGTCTCAACCTCTCTATTTATGTTGAGTGTGCTAGGATATATGTTTTGAACATGTGATCCATAAATATTGAATAACAGAAAATAGCATATTGCCTAGATCTACGTCTTTAGACACACAAATTCTCGATGTGACCATTTCATCATGATTTAAACACCTAAAAACTCTCATATACTAATTTTTGTTAGATTTCAAATATTCTATACTGTTAAACTAACCAACTTACTATTCGATCGTTTATTTGCGCCGCTTGATGGATGAGCAAAGAGTATTTAAAATAAATAATTTTTGATTTTTAATTATTTGAAAGAATATAGATCAACTTCAATGGAGTGGATCTTCCATTTGAATGTCGTAGGGTTGTATTTGTAGAGTGGGAAGTATTCAGCCCCGAATCCTTTCAAGATGACACCAGTCTCTATCTATCTATCTATCTATCTATCTTCAAGCCACGTCGCATAAATTCATTTCATGTAATTCTCCCTACAATACTATTTCTTGCTGTTTCTCAGTCTTCTATAACATCACTTGGGCCCTACCTCGCCCCACTTTCTCACTCTTACTAATCCCTATCATTTTTATGTTAAGTAAGGAGAAAAAGAGAAAAGAAACTTAAAATTGCTTGCACCTGCATCACACATGCCAAATACTAGTGTGTGTGTGTGTGTATATATATGTATGTATATGTATATATATATATATATATATATATATATATATATATATATATATATATATATATATATATATATATATATATATTATTTATATATAGATAAAATAATAGAAGAGGCTTGTACTGAGGAGTTTAGATTCTGCAAATGGAGAGAGTAGCATTCTTCGTGCTAAAACGTATTTTTTTGCCAAAGATTATGTCTTATATACTTTATAGATTTTTAATGCCAAGTATTACTATTTTGCAATAGACCTGCTTTCTTTCTTAAATTTTTCTGCTAGATAAATTTTTTTCATTCAGTACTCACTGGTGTAAATAGTGATTCTTTGTCCTTGAGCCCATCCTGCACACAATTTCAAGTTGAATATGTTGACATATGTTCAAGAAAATTGCATAATATAAATATTATATTAATAAATCATGAATGCTTTAATTACTGGGTCCACAAACTAAGGTTTATCATTGCAAGAATTTTGGCATTTTTCAAGAAAATATCTGCACTTGCAGTTAGAAGCTTCACTAACGATGATAAAGAGTGGAATATCTCTCTCGTGATTTTTCCCTTTCAAGTTTTCATGTTAAATCTTTTTGTGTTTGCTGTAATTGCTCCTTGGTGCACGTCTTTACATTCTGGTGCACGAGAATTTTCCACCACAATAGTCTAAGATCATACCTCACTTTCAATAATACCTAAATTTATTATTGTACTGTAAAGCCATTCCTTACACGATAAATGTGTATTTTCTCATTCATGACTAGTGGCTAGTTAGATACATGACTGTCTAAGATCATACGTCACGCTTTTAATTACCCCCAATTAAATTATTACACCCACTAAATTATTTTACAGAAGTGCACAAATTATTATATTGTACATGATTATTCTAAGAGCATATACAATAGAAGTCTATTTTTTGTGTGTAACAAGCTTTTCCATAATGTGCATGACAACTTAGAGCTCATCCAATTTTGCAATCTGAGTTCTACATCAAGAGAGACTCCAATTTGTTGAATGATTTTTCACATAGTTGCTATTGATCTTTGTTCCTTTAATGCAACCACTTGTACAAAATTTGTGCACTTTTGTCACTTCCTTAGATGTTTATTAGAAACGTGCATGAACAAAATTTGTTTCTCTACTACTGGATGGAACTTTTGTAAAAACTATCTACTAGATTCCTTTTGTCATTAAGGTCCTTGTTTGTCTTGTTTGATAATAGGTACAAAAAGTGTCGGGTTAGAGATTCTTGAGAAAATAGGAGGGGTTTGGCTGGTACTTGTGGTCACATCATAGGTTATCCTACATTCTTTTTTTGAGATATGATAAAAAAACTCCTATTTTGTCAAAAAGAAATAAGTTGATGTGAAACGTGTCTAGTAATTGGAAATCAGTGATAAAACTACTAAACTATGTTGTACCAATAAGCTACGATCGTTGGGTAGGAAAGATTAAAACTAACATTTCTAACAAATGGGTATTACAAAAAGAAGAAAGCATATGTTCACAATTTCAGTCCTAAACTATTTAATAACTATATTATGCAGGCTAGAGTTTCTACAATCAATATTAAAACTTCTGAATTAAAGATAACATATACATACAATCTCACAGGCATAAGTGAACAACATTCTAAGTAGATAAAATTCTAGAGATGGTATATCAAAAATCTATGATAATTGATCGGTTTCACCTACTGAGGATCATGTCCACCTTAGTGTCATTGTTCTACTGTGGTACGTAGAAGTGTCTCTCACGATTCCAATGCTTTAAGAATGGCTCGAATCAGATACCGGATGGCTGAGAAACGGCTCAAAAACCTAACTGATGCTTAATGAGCCTAATTCTGCAAACAGGTCTGTTCAACACTACAGCAAGGGTCTAAAGTGGTGCTGACAAGTCGGGTTATTCGGTCGTGTTGCTGGTGGGTCGGGTTTCTTTGTTTAACTTAAAGTGGATTGGGTTGGGTCGACAACAGTAGGGAATAAGAGGAAGTGGAAATGACAAGGAGAGGTAAGAGGAGGATGAAGGCGGCAAAAGGGGGAGGCAAGAGAGGGGGCGGAGGGAGGACAATGATAACAAGTAAGAGGGAGAGGAGGTGGGCAATGAGGGTAGGGCAAGTGCAGTAAGGGAAGAAAGGGGAAGTTGGCTTGCGGTGGGATTAACAAGGGAAAGAAGCAGAGGGGGAAGAAGTTGGTAGATGGTGGAAGGGCTAGGTTTTTGATTTAGGGTTGTGGTGAGGAAGAGGAAGAAGTTGGTAGATGGTGGAGAGGGATAGGCTAATTAGGAGTTTATCCTCCTGAACTAGGGCTAGTTAGGGTTCACCCTCGTAGACTAGGATTCTTTAGGGTTTCACACTCCTAAAGGATTTTGAGGAGAGATGGTCACACACAATAATTTTATCAAATAATCCATCACTTTTCATCCTTTATTAATTGGTTGAAGAGCCTTTATATAGGCTTTACAAAATTCAAAAATGATATCCCCATCCATGTGGGACTGAGTTACTAAAAAATAAAGCAAAACATCCACTAAAGAAAATCAAAATAAAATAAAATAAAAGAGACCTAGGGTTCAAATCTCGGCCAAGTCGGAGTTGACTCTGCCGAGTCGTCTCCAGATCGGCGAGCTCCACGATGCGATACGCTCTGGGCCTCGAGTTTTGACCGATTCGGCCTTGACTCCGCCAAGTCATGAGACAACTCAGGTTAACTCAGCCAAGTAGACTGATTCAATACTTAGTTGGCCCCGAGTCAAGACCTGAGAGTTTAAAAGCAAAAAAAAATTGAAAATTTTCGCAGCAGCTTTGATCTAGGGTATCACTGTCCACAATTTTGCTCCCTTGTCATGGTTCTTTTGCCACCCGCTGCTGCTGCCAGCGGGGTAACTCTCCCTCCCTCCCTCTCCCTCCGGTCTCTCTCTGTCTCTCTCCCTCAAATCTCTCTGTCGCCAACAAGGTAGCTCTCTCTCCCTCCAATCTCGCTATGTCTCTTTCCTTCTAATCTCTCTCTGTCTCTCTCCTTTCTTTCTTTCTTTGATCATTTTTCATTCTCTTCCTATGATTTTGCAGCGGCTTTATTGCTCAACGCCCGTCATCATCGTCGCCTGCTTCCAGAAAGAGAGAAGAGAGAGACAGTGAGAAGAAAAAGAGAGACAGAGAATGGGTGAGATTGAGAGAGAGAGAGAGTAAAAGAAGAGAGAGTGAGACAGAGAGAAAGAGAGAGGGAGAGAAAGAAAGACTTATAGACTGAGTCTCACCCTCTCTCTTTATGTTGAGTTTACTAGGAGATATTTGGACATGTGATATATAAATATTGAATAGCTGAAAATAGCATATTGCTTAGATCTACATCTTTAGACATACAAATTCTCGATGCGACCATTTCATAATGATCTAAACACTTTAAAAACCTTCACGCACCAATTTTTGTTAGATTTCAAATATTCTACATTGTTAGACTAACCAACTCACTATTGTGATCGTCTATTTTGCGCTTACTTAATGGATGTGCAAAAAGTATTTAAAATAAATGATTTTTGAATCTTTAATTATTCAAAATAATATAGATCAACTTTAACAGAGTGAACCTTGCATTCGAATGTCGTAGGGTTGTATTTGCAGGTGGAAAGTATTCGGCCTCGAATCCTTTCTGAATGACACAAGTCTCTCTCTCTCTCTCTCTCTATATATATATATATATATATATATATATATATATATATATATATATATATATACACACACACACACACATCATACATACATACATATACATACAAACATACATATACATACATTTATGTATTTATGTATGTATATATATGTCTATCTATCTATTTTCAAGCCATATCATATGTGTTGTGTGTGTGTGTTTATCTATTTTCGAGCCATGTCACATAAATTCATCTCGTGTAATTCTGCCTACAATATCGTTTCTTGCTGTTTCTCAATCTTCGCTAAATTCACTTGGGTACCACCTCTCCCCACATCCCTATCATTTCTATGTGAACACAAAAGATAAAGAAAAAGAAACTAAAATTGCTTGCACGTGCATCACACATGCCAAATACTAGTATATATATGAATATATATAACAGATAGAAAAAATAATAGAAGATACTTGCACTGAGGAGTTTAGATTGTGCAATGGCAGCGAGTAGCATTCTTTGTGCTGAAAGGTATTGTTTTTCTGCCAAATATTATATTTTATATACTTTATAGATTTTTAATGCCAAGTATTGCTATTTTGCAATAGACTTGCTTCCTTTCTTAAATTTTTTCTGCTAGATAAAATATTTACATGTAGTACTCACTGGTGCAAATAGTGATTCTTTGGTCCTTGAGCTCATACTGCACACAGTTTCAGGTTGATTATGCTAACTGATGTTCAAGCAAATTGCATAATATAAATATTATATTAATAAATCATGAAAGCTTCAATTATTACGCTCAATCATTGCAAAAAATCTTGGCAGTTTCAAGAATAATCTCTGCAGTTGCAGTTAGAAGCTTTATGCCCAATGATAATGAGACAGAGGCTCACAAATCTTACAAGGACATCCATATCACAAATTTTCCATGCATGACTCTCCCTGAAAAATAAAAATAATTCTTGGGCTTGTTCTGAATTTTGTCAGGACCCATGTTGTGGATGATAGTGAGACAGGTAGTGATCATGAGAAGTGGGCGATGGTTAAGAAAACTGGCACCCAATTCACACTGAACGGGCAACCATTCTATGTGTGTGGGTTCAACACTTACTGGCTGATGGTGTTTGCCGTGGACCATGAGACCAGGGAGAAGGTCAATGATGTGCTCCACCAGGCCTCGAGCGTCGGCCTCAATGTCTGCAGGACATGGGCTTTCAACGATGGTGGGTACAGAGCGCTTCAGCTTTCTCCAGGGAAATATGACGAGGAGGTCTTCAAGGTAACATATTGCTCCATAGTCAGAGCCTTGGCATGTTATGACTTATATATAGCTAATATGAGACATTTATATGTGTGGAATCAATTCTATTGCATATTTCTAGTGGCTATGTTCCTAGTCATTCACTTAAGGGAAGATCCTCGCCAGCGCTGTGGCTGATAACAAAAAATAAATTTGAGGGGAGGAGCAGAGGAAAACAATAATGATTAATTTATATAATCTTTTATGGAGGATACAATTCTCTTTCAATTCTTCTTTTACTTTCTTGTATAAATTCTCACCAAACAACTCCTTATATAAAGATCTAAATGACTCTTGAAACACAACTTTTGAACTCAAAAAACACATTTCTTTCTAAGGATACAACCCTTCATTTCAAATAAACACAACTCTTCTAAAGGATAAAACTCTTCATCTCAAAGAGACACCGCTTTTTAAAAAGACACAACCCTTCATTCTTATCATATCAAGTTTAATTCTTAATATTCCCCCTTAAACCTTATATAACTTTCCCAAGTTGACTCTGTGTTATAAAGAATACTTCATGCTTCAGTGGCTTTGTGAAAATATCGGCAAGTTGATCGTAGGTCTTGACAGAATAGTTAATTCTGTAACCAAATTGTATAGCAAACTCTAGATGATGCAGTAATATATTCTGCTTTACAAGTAGAAAGAGTGACAACAGCTTGCTTCTTTGATGACCAAGAAAATATCGTATTACCAAGGAAGAAAACATAACCCATAGTGCTCTTTCATTCATCAACATCTCCTGCCCAATCACTATCATTATAACCAATGAGTTGAAAATCATCACACTTTGTGTAGAGAAGTCCATAGCTGAGTTCCTTTGATGTAGCGTAGGATCCTTTTTGCTGCTATTAAATGAGTAGATTTTAGCTTCTCCATATAGCGATTAACCAACCTAACTCCATAGAGAATATTCGGCCTTTTGCAAATCAAATAGCGAAGATTTCCCACAAAGCTTTTGAAATAAATGGCATCAACATTGCTTCCTTCATCAAATCTTGATAATTTGATTCAACAATCAACTGGTGTACTTACTGCATTGTTCTCCTTCATGTTGAATTTCTTCAAAATGAATTTTGCATAAGCTTCTTGTGAAACGAAAAATTATTTCTCTTCTTGCTTCACTTCAATACCTAAATAATAGAACATAGACCCTATGTCAGTCATCTTAAACTCTCGAATCATGGAGTCTTTGAACTCTTGGATCATTCTAGCATTGTTTCCTTTAAATATAAGATCATTAACATGTAAACAAACCAGTAAGAAATTTCCATTTTTTTCTTTTTTGTATATAGGGCATGTTCATATGGGCATTTGTTGAACCCATAGCTTGAAAATGTTCATCATCAATCTTGTTGTTCCAAGCTCTTGGTCCCTGTTTCAAACTATATAATGTTTTTTTCAACTTCAGTATTTTTTGCTCTTGGTCCTTTCTTATATAACCTATAGGTTATTCTACGTATACTTCTTCTTCAAGATACCTATTTAGAAATGCAGATTTTACATCCATTTGAAAGATATTCTAATTATTTTAAGCAGCAATAGAAATGATTAATCTGATAGTTTCAAATCGAGCAGCAGGGGAGTATAACTTATCATAATGGATCCTAGCTTTCTGACTATAACATTTGACAACCAATCGAGCTTTATAAAGTTCAATATCTCCTTTCACATTCTTTTTGCTTTGTATACCCACTTGACTCCAATTGCTTCCTTTTCTTTCGATAGTTTGGTAAGTTCCTATGTGCTATTCTTCTCGATACCCTTGATTTCTCATCCATGGCTTCTTTCCATCTTCTATCTTGGACGGCTTCTTCAAAGCCTACAGGCTCACAATCAGAAAAATAGACAAAAGAGTATAAGATTATTTTCATTCTCTGTTACCTTGTACAGCTCAGAGATTGTTCTTGTCTCTTGGGGCATTGGAGAAGAATTTGGTGTTGATGATGATGGAGCCAGAGAACCACCAAGATTTGAAGCTGATGGAGGTGATGGATTATGTGCTTCCGACTCCTTCAATGCTTGGACTTCTTCTTCAAAGAACATGTTTGAATTATTTCATTTTTCTTGTGATTTTCACTCCCATGTTCTTTCTTCATCAAACTCCACATCTCTACTTACTGTAACTTTGCCACTACATGGATCGTTACAACTTGTAGCCCCTGGTCCTTGAATCGTAGCCGATAAGAACAAATTTGGCACTACGATTATCAAGCTTTGTTCTTCTTTGTTTTGGTATATGTGCATATGCGATGCTTCCAAACAACCTTAGGTGTCCAACTCCAGGCTTTTGTCCACTCTATGCTTCTTATGGAGTCATATTCGATAAGCTTTTGGTCGGACATCGATTCAGAATGTAGATGGCACAGTCTACCGCTTCAGCTCAGAGAGATTTGGGCATCTGTTTCTGCTTGAGCATGATTCTCTCATGTTCATGATTGTTCGAATCTTCCTCTCAGCAATTCTATTTTGCTGGCGCGATTATGGCGCTATTAGAGAGTGTCGAATCCCCTGTTCTTCACAGAAAGGTTCAAATTCCTTTAATGTGAATTCCTCTCCTCTATCAGACCTGATGGATTTCAGAAAAAATCCACTTTCCTTTTCTACAGAGGCCTTGAAGCTTTTAAATATTTTAAACACTTCAGATTTGTTTTTAAAAAAATAGAACCAAATTTTTCTTGAAAAAAATCATCAGTAAATATTAGAAAGTACTTGTTTCCTCTAAGAGAATTTGGAGAGAGGGGCCACAAACATCTGTATGAACAAGTTGTAAAGGTTTAAATACTCTAAATGTTGATTCTTTTGAAAGCTACTTCGATGATGCAAACAAATAGACACTCTTTGCATGATTGCTCTGGATGATAAATGAAAGGTAGTCCTTTCACCAAATGCTACTTAGATAAAACTTAAAATCTGCAAATTTAGATGTCCATACCTCATGTGGCATAACCAGAATGGATCTTTGATATTTGCATTCAAACACATCATATTGTCAACTTGAATATTTAAAAGGAACATACGATCTTTGTCATCTAAACTTTTGTAATTAGCCTGTTCTTTTGATCTCTAATACAAAGGTAATAATCTTCCATATGGATGATATATCCCTTATCTAGTAGTTGTCCTAAGGTCAAGAGATTGTCCTTCATGGCCAGAGCATAGTACAATAGAAATAAGCTGATGACTCTCATCTTTTTACCGAACTAGAACTTTGCTTTTTCCTTTTACTGGAATCTTTGAGAAATTACCAAATGAAACTTGGCCATTTGCTGATTCATCAAGCTCCACGAATATGTTCTTCTTTCCACACATATAATTGCTGGAATATGTATCAAGGTACCACATGTTTTCACTTACTTCTTCTCGTTTAAAAGCCAGCTGAATAACATTTTTCTTCTATGTAATTGTTTTCTCCTTCAATATGGTTAGGGCCATGATTCTAGCATTCTTAAGTATAATGACCATACTTCTTGAAATTATAACATTGAATTTCAGATTTTTCATACCTTCCTCTTCTAGAAAAGTTTCCTTTTCCATAACCTCTTGTTGTGATTTCAGGGGAGGACGCCCCCACAACCGGATCAACTGGGGCGCCGCAGCGGATACGAACCATAGGATCTACTAAGGCAACTTGAAGAAGAGAAGAAGAATATAATCCAGAGTAGATAGAAAGCTAACACACAATATAATGTAGTTCCACCAATCAAACAGATCGTGTGTATGTCCACCGGAGAAGGGGGAGGGAGAAACTTTATTAAAACTTTAGAAGAGTACAATAAGAATTACTTACACCTCACGCTGAGAAGTTACACGCCCTTGATGGTTGCCAAGAACAGCGAACCCTTGTATCTAAGTTTCTCTCACGAATTTCTCACCTAGATGAATTACACCCTTAGGAATTATAAATTCATAGGATTCTCTTGGAATACATTGAAGGTCATACCTAAGGGGTTATTTATAGACTATAGAACTCTCCTAATCCTAAACAAACTCCTTCAATCGTAATAAAGAAAACTTAAATCCAATTCGGGCTCAAAACACTTTCAATCAAAATAAAGGAAACGTGAATCCAACTCGGACTCAAAACAGATCCAAAAAAGGAAACTGTCAAATCTGATGTTAATTAAACTTCACGACATATTCACGTCTTAATCCGAACAATCTCCCCTTCGACTTGAAAATGTCCAAACATGAGAATAGCCACTATGCTCCACGTGCTCGCATCCATGCACAATTGAACAAACTTGACTTCATTTCCATCTCACTCTCTCTTCTCCATAACCCCCTCATGGGGTTCACATCTTGATTAGGTCAAATAAGTTCAAGCCCAACTTGAACTTTATTATCCAATGATCTTCTTGATCTACACAAGATCTATGAGAATTTGCTCTACCATAGGGAGTAACGATCTGGACAACCTTGTTGTGTGCCTAGTCCCAATCTCCCATCGGGGTACAATTGAACATCCGAGCTTGAATCCATTGTAGTCTCCGATTATTTCACAACCACCACTTTTGAAGCCGATGATAACTGCAATCCACCAACTCTAACCCCCGAATTCCGCAACATATACACATTGCCGACACGTTCGGCTTTAAACATCACATGGGACTCTTTGGAAACTTTCTTAAGATTATCTTTCGAACTGAAATAGAACCCTTTTTTATATAGGGCTCCAAGAGAGATGAGATTGTAGCTTGATTTAGGAACATGATGAACGCCTTGAAGAGTAGTGATGCATCCATCATGAGATCGAAACTGAATTGTTCCTTCGTCAATTCCTTGCTTGTAACAGAATTCCCCATGAAGACTTCTCCCCCTTGAACCGAAGTGTATGAAGAGAACATATTCCTATTGGAATTGATATGCTGTGAATATCCAGAATCTATGACTTCTATCTTTGTCACTAGCTTGTCTATCTGTAACAGATAAAACATCGTATTGTTCTTTTTCTCCTTCAACCAGTTCAGTGATATTAGCATCTGGTTGCTTCTTCTTTTGAAATCAACACTCAGATCTAATGTGCCCCCTTGAATAATGAACTTGCCCGGAATCATCATGATGAGACCACCCGTCAACTGGGAGTCAATTTTGTCCTTATTGAGTAGATGCTCCTTAAGCTTATTGACCTTGATTGTTGACTTGCCTCCATAGATAATAGCCTCTCTAAAGCTCTTATATGAAGGAGGTAAATAACATGATAATAGAAGTGCTTGATCCTCATCTTCTATCTTTATCTCTGTCTTATCTAGATCATTGATAATAGATAAAAATTCTATAATGTGAGACTTAATAGGTGTACCTTCATGCATGCGGAGAAGAAAGAGACGCTACTTCAGAATCAATCGATTCGCCAACAACTTCTTCAGATAGTGGTCCTAAAGTCGCTCCCACAGTGAGGACGATGTTTTCTTCGTAGAAAACTCATCCAACACTTCGTCCGCCAAGTAAAACTAAATAGTTGTCAAGGTTTTCTCATCCAACTCCCGCCAAGTTTCTTCCTTCATGTCTTGAGGTTTTTCTCTCCCTCCTGAGTAGTGCTTTCTTCAACCCGCTCTGGATAAGGATGGCGTTCATCCTAATCTGCCACCTACTGAAATTATGACGCCACTGAAATTCTAAATATCGAGCTTGATTACATACATCTTCAAGTTACCTTGCTCTGATACTAATTGTTATGATTTTAGGGGAGGACGCCCCTAAGACCAGATCGACTAGGGCAATGTAGCAGATACGAACCACGGGACCTACTAAAGTAACTTGAAGAAGAGAAGAAGAAGATATTCCAAAGTAGATGGAAAGTCAACACACAATATAACATGGTTCCACCGATCAAACAGGTCATGTGTATGTCCACCGGAGAAGGGGAGAAACTTTATTAAAACTTTGGGGGAATACAATAAGAATTATTTGCACCTTATGCTGAGAAGTTACAAGCCCTTGATGGCCGTTAAGAACAACGAACCCTTGTGGCTAAGCTTCTCTCATGATTTTCTCATCTAGATGAATTACACCCTTAGAAATTACAAATTCATAGGATTCTCTTGGAATACATTGAAGGCCACCCCTAAGGGGTTATTTATAGACCATAGAACTCGTAGTCCTAAACAAACTCCTTCAATCAGAATAAAAGAAACTTGAATTCAACTCGAACTCAAAACACCTTCAATCAAAATAAAGAAAACTTGAATCCAACTCAGACTCAAAACAGATCTAGAAAAAGAAACTGTCAAATCTGACATTAATCAACCTTCATGACGTATTCACGTCATAATCCTAACACCTCTTGCAGACCTTTATTTTTGCTCTGTTTCTTCATAGTTTTTGCTGGTGAATCTACTTCTTCCACCTGGTCCTCGTCCTCAAGATTGCCCATGACCTCGGAAGCTTCCTCTATCTCGATAGTTGGTTTGATTTTGATTATCTATACTTTTATTTTTGGCTTCCCCCTACTCTTCTTTCAATTTGAGTTTTGAAACTTGCTCCACTGACTCTTGCCTTCTGTTGATTCTCTGTTCATGGATTTTTAGAGAACCCGTAAGCTCGTCAATGGTCTTGACCTCCAGATCCTTGGCTTCTTCAATAGCAACTATATAATCATACTTTGAATCAAGCGATCAAAGTATATTCTCATCACTCGAACACCTTCAATGATTTTACCATTTCATTGCAATTGATTCACAACAGACTGAAGTCTTGTGAAATAGTCTAAAATTGACTCTTTGCTCTTCATCTCTAGGCCTTACTCCTTTCGGAGTGTTTGGATTCGAGCCTTCTTTACCCTCTCTGCTCCTTTATAAGAGTTTTGAAGTATCTCCTACGTTTGTTTGGATGTAATTACATTTGCTAGCTTTTCGAATGCGGATTCATCCACACCTTGATAGATGAAAAATAGGTTCTTCTTTTCCTTCTTTCATAAGTCCTTCATAATTTTGGGCATTTGTTAACCCATCAGGTCCTTCGGCTCAGTATAGACATTCTCTACAACATCCCAAGCATCTTAAGAAACTGACAATGACTTCATTTGAATGCTCCAATTTTTGAAAATTTCTTTGATGAGGTGGGGAATAATAAAGGACGCCATGCTATTTGTCATCTTCTCCTTACTCTGATACCACTTTAACAACAAAAAAATAAACTTGAGAAGTAGAGGAAACAACAATGAAATTTTATTTAATTTTTTATGAAAGATACAATTCTCACTCAATTCTTCTACTTTCTTGCATACATTCTCACCAAACAACTCCTTATATAGAGATCTAAATGACTCTTGAAATAAAACTTTTGAATTCAAAAAGCTCATTTCTTACTAAGGGATACATCCCTTCATTTCAAATAAACATAACTCTTCTAAAAGATCAAACTCTTCATCTTAAAGAAACACAACTCTTTAAAGAGACACAACTCTTTATTTCTTATCATATCAGGTTTAATTCTCAATAGTGGCGAACATAGATTTTTTTTTTAGTGAGAAACCAATGGAATAGAAGTAAACTTTAATTTGGCTTGCACGGTGTTGAAAAAAAAAATTGAGATACATATTTAAACACTAAAGTGATCAAGTGATCATGACCTTAAATTGTGTTATTTCTAATAGATGTCACATTAGGGATAATTTTTTCCCCAGTGAGAGAGTAATAGAAAAATAATAGATTTTTGGCATGCGTGTATATGCAAAAAAAATCGAGATATATAATTAAACACTAATCTGAAAGCCTTTATAGGCCTACAAACCCCCCCCCCCCCCCCCCAAAAAAAAAAAAAAAAAAATTTATTGTAGCAATGGAAGTGGAGAAATTTGTTTGTAAGTGTGAAATAGTATCTTAGTGAAACATGTTCATAAACTGTCTCATGTTATTTCCTTTCTGTTTAGGCACTGGATTTTGTGGTCGAAAAAGCAAGAAAGTATGAAATTAGGCTGATACTCTCACTGTGTAACAACTGGGAAGATTTTGGGGGGAAGTCGCAGTATGTGAAATGGGGGAAGGAGGTGGATTGAATCTCACTTCAGATGATGACTTCTTCAGGGATCCAACCATCAAAGGGTACTATAAAGCTCATGTCGAGGTACACTTCTTGCTACTTGATACAGTCTACATTATACTGTTATGAATCTGGATTTGGATACTGATTAGTTTATTTTTTCATTTGAAAAGTACTATATAGGATATCAAGAGAATGATTTGTATACAGTTTAAATACCTAGAATGGCGAAGTGAGAAATTGACATTATTGATTCAAGAAGCTAGTTATCTTGTAAGCTCAATAGATGCATCACATAACACAAGATCAAGTATGCCTCATGCCTGTTTTAGTCATTATTAAGCTGCACTTTTATACTTTCCTTAGTTTCATAGTTTTTGTATTAGCTAAAGATATATAATTTTGAATCTTAAGATTCAGTTCATAGGATTATGAAATATTTCTGATAATTGGGAAAGTTTTAGCTTGGAAGAATCAAAAAATATTATAGTAGATATGGTATCTACATTGGTGTCGATATCTGTTAATTCCTTCAGTAAATAAAAGAATACATGTAAATTTCTAGTTCAGGTTATATCTAAAATTGTGTTAATGAGATTATTGGGCAATAGATGAGTTAGATTGTTTTGATCTTGGTTTCTTTTACATATTTACAAATTTAATCCATATATACGAAAGAACCAAAAGCCTTCGAGCACCAATAATCACAAAACTCCCGAAGTATAAATTTGTTTAGCATTACCTAAGATTGCTTGCCTCACAGAGGCAACAAGCAGTCAAAATTTCAGGAAATATATTATACATTGATCTTCTTTGAAATATAGAACTGAATTTTCTTCGATTGCTTATTTTACTTTCTTCAAATTCATGGGAACAGACGGTGCTGACAAGAGTCAACACACTTACTAACATTGTGTACAAGGATGATCCAACAATTTTAGCGTGGGAATTGATCAATGAGCCGCAATGCCCCTCAGATCCCTCTAGTGATACATTACAGGTGTGAACCCTCCCTTCGGCATTTACCCTCCCTTGTACTGATTGATCCTTTTCTGTTTTAATCTTTCAGTTACATAAAATGCCTCCAAGATTTCTTCTTCTTTTTGCGAACTGATAGAAATTTTACTGACATAAATGTTGGACATTTCTAGTCATGGGTGGAAGAAATGGCATCTTATATCAAGTCCATTGATCAAAATCACCTAGTGGAGATTGGTTTTGAAGGTTTCTATGGCCCCTCAACCCCAGAAAGGTTGCACCTGAACCCGAATACCTTTGTAAATGAATTGGGAACTGATTTCATCCGAAATCATCAAGCTCCCGGTCTCGATTTTGCTTCCGTCCACATTTACACAGATTCTTGGTAAATTAATAATGCTCTCTCCAAAATGTTTAACTCGTGAAATTTCAATTTATGTGCAATATGAAGATTTCTTATACAATCATTTTCTTTATGAAAGGTTATCAAACTCTCTATCTGGTGACCATCTGGTGTTTCTCCAGAACTGGATTGAAGGGCACATTGATGATGCCCAGAAGGTGCTCAACATGCCATTGATCTTTGGAGAATTCGGTGTATCGTTGAAGGACGAGAGGTTTAACCTAGAGTTTCGAGAAAAGTTCATCAATACAGTATATGACATATTCTTGAAATCAAGCGAGAGAGGCGGGAGCGGGGGAGGGTGCCTCATATGGCAGCTCTTTCCCGAGGGAACAGAGAACATGGATGACGGGTATGCTGTTGTTATCCCCAAGTCCAAGGTGAAGTCAAAAATGCTCACAGCTCATAATGTGAAGCAGAAGACATCCTTCCCCAGTTCACCTTGGAAGTTTCCTTGGGCCTTAGAGGAGGAGAAGAGTGATGATGTGAATTCTACTTCCAATGAAGAACTCTAAATAGGGGAAGGGGTTACGGGATTATCTATCGTGTACAAGCTGTGGCGTTCATTGGAAGAACACCCATTAAGTGTATGTGCGCGCGCGCGCGTTCTGTCTGTGTGTATGTTTGTAGTCTATGTGTGTGTACGTATTCTATGTGTGTATGTATTCTATGTGTGTATTAGTCCTCATTATGAAGGGCTAAAGGCAGGATGCACTCGATCATCATTATCATGGGTCCCTGATGATGTATTTATCTGGTTGTATGATTACATAGCTTATGAGCTTGCAATAAGGATGAAATATATGGCATTTCTTCGAGCGTGATTAAAAGAGTCCTTCATAGCTGGCTCACTTAGTCCCTTGTCTATTATTAGAAGTTCTATCATGGGTGTATTGATTGTTGTAACATCCACTATCAATGGTTTTTATGGAATGTAGAAATCTTTCTCAATAATAAGTTTTCTCGATTTCAGTTCATGGCAAACAAGAGGCAGTGAATAAGGAAGACTGGTACACAAATCAAACTGTAGAGTGCGGTCTTTGCACTGAATGAGTTGGTGGAGAAAATGTGTGGAATTAATGGGTTAGAAAACTGTGAAGGAGGTGGCCCTGTCCAAGGTGATTGTGATGGATCAGAGGAGAAAGGAAGAGGACAATGATGTCGAAGGAGGTGATTGAGAAGGTTGGCGGAGATAATGATGGTAGGGTTGGTAATGGGTCCGGGCCGCCCCAGGGTACGATGAACCATCACAAAAATTTTTGGCACATCGTTAATTAACATAGGACCTAGGCCATGCCTATCCTGTCAATTTTATGGCTTAATATTGTAAGGTCGGGTCTAGATTCGTCTCGGTCTGGCATGACCCACGAAACTGGTCAGTCGGGGCCACGAAGGAACTCCACTGGACCGGGACGATTAATGTATTGTTGTCATCCCCTCATCTAAATTAAGTTAGATCAATTTAAGAGCGAATATAGTTTAGGATGGAATATATTGAAGTTATCAGAAATTAGTATAGTTTGTGACTTTTCTAGTAATTATTTGAATAAATAATTAAATTAAAAGTTTTCAAGTAGCTAGAGTTTACATATCTTTTTGTTGATATTTTTAGATTGCTAAATTTTTAATCCTATCATCTTCTTATATGACATGGCAAATATTTTTTTGATACACATTTATGAATTTGTATGACAAAATTGACAATTTTAAAATCTAGTTAAGTACAAAGTGGGAAGTAGACATGATTGGGCACAAAGTAAAAGGCCTAAATTTGACATGATTGGGCCAGCACAATTGACGAGTGGAGGAAGAAATGAACTGGTCCAATACGACACATTAATTGACCTAACACTAAGTAAATTGGTACCATGCAATACTTTGGGCCGTGCCAGGGCATAGGTTTTTTTTACGTGGGTCATACCTAGACTTGACTAGGCACGACATGGCACGTCCCATTACCAACCCTAAATGATGGAGCATTACCTAAGGCGTTTAGTTAGTTGACAATCTCTATATTTTCAAGGGTGTCATTTACAACTGCATAAATACTTAAAGAAGAATTAGAATTTGGGGCACAATTTTTAAACCACTATGCACATGGCTTTTTCTTGTGCATTGACCAGCGTTTGTGTTGTTAGGGAAAAATAAACTTTTAGAGTGTATATTAATTCCTAAAAGTATTGGCTATCCCAGCCTCCCCAAGATAAATTACATAATTTTCTAATTTTATAATGCGAGAATAATAAATAAATATTAGTTATGACAGAAGCTGAAGTTTAAAGTTTAAAGAAAGACGATGGATAGAGTGCGAAATTAATCTATTCGACAATGAACATGTACTCAAGATTAATATTACCTAATCACACCACCAGAGGTGGACCGACGTAGAATTTTATAAAATAATGGAATAATACATACAGTTTGTAATTTTTTTTTGTATATTAATTATTCATTTTAGATTATTTTTTGAAATATTTCGCTATGGCCACCTACTTTGCTTCATAATTAGAAAAAAAGCAGTATCATAATTTTATTCGCTATAGCCTCATCCACCCCAGCATAAACTGATTCCTCCCAAGCACCACTTGTATATATATTTTTATTTCCTATTTTACCCTTCCCATTGTCCTTGGCTTTGCTCTCTCTCCTCGACCTCGATCCCGACGCAGAATAATTCACGGGTCGACCTACGTGGTCAGATCATCGTGGGGGTTGGAAGGGGAATGGGGAGCTCCTGAAATTTTTTTAGGATCAACCTTTTTACATATCTCGTTTTGTTAGTGCTCGCGATAAATTTTATTTATATTTAGATCTGAAAAGCATTAGGGATTATTCGATGCCAGTGGACAGGAAGTCTGCTGATGATGGCGAGGCTGATATGAGAATTGCGAGTCAGATCACAGTCCTCTGTGATGACTGACTCAGAAATGTGACATTTTGTGAGGACTGCGACACATTTTGTGAGGACTACAATCATGATCGTAGTCCTCATAAAAACTCAAAAATAGAATATTTCATGAGGACTGTGACACTGCAGCCTTGGTCATAGTCCTCTTCCTCTTTTAGAAATGTGATCATGCTCGTAGCCCTCATAAAGACTCAAATCTAGGACATTTTTGTGAATATAGTGATCTTGATCGCAGTTCTAATAAAAAAGGCTGGTATCATGATTACAGTCACATAAAGACTCAAAAATATGACATTTTTGTGAAGAGTGTGATCATGATCACAATTCTCATAAATAGTGCATTTTATGAGAACTGCGATCATATTCATAATCCTCAGAAATAGGGCTGCGATCATTTTGTGAGGACCACGATCATAGTCACAGTTCTCAGAAAATAAGGCATTTTTTTTTTTGTACAATGCACATAGTCGCAATACTCTATATTGTGATCATTTTGTAAGGTCTTTGATCATAGTCGCAGTTCTCTATATTGTGGTCATGTTGTGAGGACTGCGATCATAATCTCAGTCCTCATAAATATGACATTTTCGAAGCGGTCCGCTTATTTTTATGCGATTACTTAGGGGTATTTCGTTTTTCCTACTGATGAGCGCTTCACTGCTTGACATGTAGGCGTACATCCTTACTTTGAAAAAGAAGGGGGCTGAAGCAAATAAATTATGAAGCTGAGTTTTTTTTCTTAATTACGATTCAACATGGAGTTGTAACGAAATGCCCCTTATTTTTACTAGCATAAAGACATTTTTGAGCTCTAACGCAAGTGAAAATACATAAATCTATATTTTTGGACAAGTTTTAGTCTTGGTGGGCGCAACATTATTTTTTAATTTTTTTCTCTCTTGTCATATTTCATTTACACTCACACTAAAATTTTTATTACATTTACGCCCACGCTAGAAAAAACATCTCGCGTCCATCACTGCACACCACCACATATTCTATTTTGATTGGCGTGCAGCATGTACTTCTCTAGGTATATATATATACAGTTTCACATGATTTCATCAACACAGTATACGAAGAATTATACAGTTCCACATGATTTCCTCTAAGTCATTACCAGAATAGTGGCAACTTCTACCTTCTATCTACTACACAGGGGTCAAAGACTCTGCAATGATCTATTCTACTAGAGTTGAGACTTGAGAGAAACCATCCATCCCCTTCTCTCTTCTGCAGTTGGAGTTGGGGGGGGGTTACCGAAATTTAGTAAACTTCGCTCTATGTTAAGGTCTTAACAAATAGAGTTGGAAATTTGGACACAAAAACCACCTAGAGCAAATTCGAACAACTTGAAAGATTTAAAGGTCTAATACCAAATTAGGAATAATTTACAGTTCTAATATAAAGAAAGCCCCGTTCTTTTTTAACTCATCAGTCTTTGACTTGTTCGTCTCAGTGCAGGTGTGTCAATTTACGGGTCTAACCTGGATCGCATGCAGATCCGACCCGTTTAAAGCGGGTTCGGTAAGAATTTTCTACTGTTAATCCCACCAGATTCCGAATCCATTTATAAGTTTAATATTTGTCTGTAGATATTGATTAATCTTGTCTAGTACCCATCTAAGACCCGAGTCATTTAAAAATTATCGATAAAATATTTATATGAAGGTATTGATTAATCTTATCCAAAATCTAGATATTGATTAATCTTGATACTTTGAAACGAGATCCTATAGTTCAGAGTTAATATTCAAAAATGCTTTAGAGGAAAACAAAGTTTCTATTGTTTTTTCTTAGACAAATTGTAGCGATCAGTTTCTATTTCCGTGAGATTATGACATATGTCCATCTAATTCCTCGGTGGATGCGTGACACGTAGCTCTCTTCAGAGCCTCTGAAGAAGAGTCCAGATCCAATCCAAATTCTTAGCAGTTCAAGTTGATTGAAGAAGGAGATATAATCAGTTATTAGGATCCCTGTCTGCAAGTCAAATCTCTATTTAAACGTGATGGTTACAGCTCAGGAGCAGATCAACCATATCTACAGTAGGATACACCCCCCAGGATAAAAACGAACGCACGTTCAATCAATTCAAATTAGGGTATTCATCTCTAACCGTCTCGAAGATAAGCGGTTAAGATCGAATAGATGTTTAAATAGAGCTGAACTCTGAAACTTTATATGACAGACCCTACTTGTATAAATAGCTGAACGCTTCCAACTCAAAAGTGGACGATCTACTAAACCTAAAAAAAACCCTTGCGTGTGAGATTAGAGCGATCACTATTGTAATATCCTTTGAATTATAGTAGAACTCCCTCTCCCTTTCCGTGATTTTCTCTCTTTGGGTTTTCATGTAAATCTTAGTGTTTGCTTTAAATTGATCTCTCTAATTTCTTTCTTAATTCCCCACATTTTGGTGAGTGGATAAATTCTCCAAGAATTACCCACTGCACAAATATTTGAAGATATTAACTTGAAGGTAAATTATTGAACAGGTTGTTATGCAATTAATTAGATCCAGTTAGATGGGTTAAACTCATTTAAAAACTGCTTAAAATGTGACCTAGTACTTCCCCTTAATCGGATCATGGAAAACGGGTCAAACCCCTTTATGAAACAGATTCAGTCTGGATCCACTCCCCCAAAACCGCCTTGTAAATGCATCGGATCTGGATCCAGTTATATTAAACAGATCCGGATTTTATACATGTAAAAAAGTTGCCCACACCTTTCTCCAAAAAGAAGTTTATTACCATATTTGATAAAATTTGCGGTGAGGGGTTTTGGTTTGTTTCATGGGAGAATTTAATCTTCTTCCCATTGAAAGGTATTGCTTCTTTTAGAAGATCATGTATACTCTGTTGGATTCTGATGCCTAAATGTTAGCACATCTATTTCTAGATCTAAATCTAATATGCCCTTTATATATTTCTATCTGGTATCGTTTCTTTCATCTGAGCTTGCAACAAATTTCTCTGATTGATTCTTGTCAAATAATCAAAAAAAGCATTACTGTATAGCTTAATTAATGCAATCATTTATTTACATCATGATCCCATTATTTGGGCACCAAAAACATTGGGTCCACAATTTTTATCATTGGCATTTTCAAGCAAATCTCTGCAACAATGACAATGACAATGACAATGACAGAATAGCTATAAACCTTGGATGCCCAAAGGAGCTCCTTTTCAGAACAGGAGCTCATGCCTCTCACTAAAAAATCAACCATTCATATCAATGAGACCCTTCTATTCTTTCCTTTCATCTTTATATTGATTCTTGGGCTTGTAAATTTTGTCAGGGTCCAAGCATTTGATGATAATGAGATGGGTGGTCATGAGGAATGGGTGATGGTTCAAAAGAGCGGCACCCAATTCACAGTGAATGGGAAGCCATTCTATGTGAGTGGGTTCAACACTTACTGGTTGATGGTGTTTGCTGCAGACCATGAGAACCGGGGGAAGGTCAGTGAGGTGCTCCACCAGGCCTCAACCGTCGGCCTCAACGTCTGCAGGACATGGGCTTTCAATGATGGCGGGTATAGGGCGGCTCAGGTTTCTCCTGGGGATACGATGAGGAAGTATTTAAGGTAATATTGCTGTTTTTGGATGCCCATTACTTGTTTGAGAAATTGCTGATATGAACTCAGATATGCGAATTTTGTTCCAAAACTTATGTCGCTCAAATGCCACGCGTCTATGTATGGATATTGAATCTTCTGTGAGCTTGCTTTGGTGACCATGTTCCTACTCGTCGCACTAAGCAAAAAGATGAGACCCACCTGAGCCTCCGCGATTGTTATATAAGAATTTGCATTAAGTGTACAAAAAACATTTTTGTATACACAATAACTATGGTGTACCGTATACAGTGTTTGGTATGACCGTATTTGTTTTATACATTGTTTGCTTACATATACCGAATCTATAACGTGTGCACTAACTCAGCAATGTCTCTCAGCTGTGTACCAATTTTGCTTCGCACCAAAAAGATGGGCCGCAGACAGGCTCGACCGTTTATTATGGCTCTCATGTCTTGCTTATAGGAATCAGCTGTGTGACCTTGTTTGGTTGCAATTGGTCGGGTTTGGATTGAGTCATGCTGACATGAATCAGAAGACACTGCCAGCCCGATGAGATAGCAAGGCATGATTGCTTGATGCATATTCATAAACTGGTCATATTCGTTGCAACATATAGACTTGTTAGGCCTGCTTCATTAATCAGTGTGAAATGGTAGTTTTCTGAAAGTCTGTTTAACCTTGTGTAACATTACGTATATATGCAACTGCGAATGCATGAAACTGCGCTCTAATGTTAAGTTTCCATGTGATGTGCTACAAATGCAGTGCTGGTTGGTTCCCAAACTAGCACAACTATGAATTAAAGATGCGTTATTGTTGAGAGTTATTTCATCTCTTGCTACTTTCTTTCTTATTAGGCACTGGATTTCGTGATTAGTGAAGCAAGAAGGCATAGAATGAGGCTGATACTGTCACTGTGTAACAACTGGGAAGAATATGGGGGGAAAGCGCAGTATGTGAATTGGGGGAAAGAGGCTGGACTGAGTCTAACTTCAGAAGACGACTTCTTCAGGGATCCAACCATCAAAGGCTACTATAAAGCTCATGTCGAGGTATACTTCTTGCTACTTCGTACAGTCTACACTATTGTATGATCTGGATTTGGACATTGATATGTTCTTTTTTCATCTCACAAACAGTATATAAGACCACGAGAATTATCTATTTATAGTTTGAAGTACCCAGTATGGTCTAAGTGAGAGAGTGACATCATTGATTCATTAAGTGTATGCGTCTTGTAAGCTCAGTTGATACATCAATCAAAGACAGATCAAGTTTGCTTCATCACTATGTTTTTAATCATACTTTAAAAATGTTGCACTTTTCAGTTATCTTAGTTTCATAGTTATCCAAATATGCACTTGTTGGATTATTTGTTCACTCGAAGGATTCAGGGATATTTATGATAAATTGAAATTTTCACTTGGAAGGATCAGAAACGATCCTAGCAGAGATGGTACCCACACCATAAATGTTAATTCCCTATGCAAGTAGAAGAATCAGTGTAATGTTCTCTTCTTTTCGAATTTATTCACTGCTTTCAAGGTCAAGTCATCTCATAAAATTGTATTAGTGCAACCACTGGGCAATGGATGTCTCAGATTTTTTTTAGTCCTAGCACCTTCCCTCTGTACGTTCTTTCAAATTATATTCATATATACAAACGACCAAAAACTTTTCAAGAACCCATAATTACAGTTCTCTGATGTTTGAATTTGTTTGGCATTACCTGAGATTTGCTCGTCTTCAGCAATCAGCAGTCAAACATTGGGAACTATATTTTACATTGGTCATCAAGAAACTTAGAATTCAAATTTCATGAATTGCTTATTGAACTCTTTCTTTGAATTAATGGAAGCAGATGGTGCTGACAAGAGTTAACACGCTTACAAACCTGATGTATAAGGATGATCCGACAATCTTAGCTTGGGAGTTGATCAATGAGCCCCGATGCCTTTCAGATCCCTCGGGTGATACATTACAGGTGTGAACCCTCCCATCTGGCGTAAAACATCCTTTATATTGAATGTCCTGTTTTCATCTTTTAATGATCCGAGATTGCTCCAAGATTTCTTCTTGTTTTCACAAACTTGTACAACTTTACTGAACTGAACGCTGCACATTTCCAGTTATGGATAGAAGAAATGGCAACTTATGTCAAGTCCATTGATTCAAATCACCTACTAGAGATTGGTGTTGAAGGTTTCTATGGCCCCTCAACCCCTGAAAGGGTGCATCTTAATCCCCATACCTGCTTCAGACAATTTGGAACTGATTTCATCAGAAATCATCAAGCTTCAGGGATCGATTTTGCTTCCGTCCACATCTACACAGATTCCTGGTAAATACTACTCTCCAAAATCTGTAACTCGTCAAGACTTTTATTATATGAAACTTGAAGATTTCTTATACAATTTATTTTGTTTCTGAAAGGTTATCAGACTCTATATCTGGTGCCCATCTCGTATTTGTGAAGAATTGGATGGAAGAGCATATGGATGATGCTGAGCAGGTGCTCAACATGCCAGTTGTCTTTGGAGAATTTGGCGTATCGTCCAAGGACGAGAGGTTTAACTCAAAGTTTAGAGAAGTATTCATCAAAACAGTCTACAACACATTGTTGAAATCAAGCAAGAGAGGTGGGAGTGGGGGAGGGTGCCTCTTATGGCAGCTCTTTCCCGAGGGAACAGAGAATATGCATGACGGGTACGCTGTTGTTCTCCCCAAGTCCCCCATGACATCAAGAATGCTCTCATTTCATAGCATGAAGCTGAAGACATCCTTTCCAACTTCACCGTGGAAGTTTCCTGGGGCTTTGGAGGAGAAGATTGATGAAGGGGATTCTACTTCCCATGAAGAACTTTAATTAGCATCCGAGATATGTATAGTACAATTCTTCTTCTTCTTCTCTTCTTCTTGTTGAGTACAATGGGGGATAAAGCATACAAGCTACGGTGTTTGTAGATTGAAAACTCTTTGTTTGCATAGAGGATACTGATATGTGCATATGTAGTACTGATTTATGTATTTGTGAAGGATCAAACACCAGATGCATTTGTTGATATCTATTATGGTTCTCTCATTTATCATCTAGCCGTAGTTTATGAACTTGCAGCAAGGGTCAAATATATATCAGCGGTATTTTTGTAGGTGGCATGCTAGGAGGGAAGACAGAAGAGGGAAATCGATTCTAATTACGAGTAACTACCCGAGTCAATTTACCACAGGAAACTGGTAGAGCGCCGAGCAAGCCCAGAAATCTTCCCTATCCTACTCCTACCAGAAATTCTAGGATGTCATTAAGGTCAGATGTTAATGAAATACCAATATCTCAGTGACAATTATCGAGTCTGGGTACATTTGACGTTTAGGATATTTCTGATCCATCATCACCAAAATACTCTGCTCTCCTACAATATAATAATCCGAGACTACTACTCTACTGTATATCTGTAAATTCATTATTGATCTATTCCTCAATTTTCAGTCAAATTCTATTCCAATAGAAGTCATAGGCCAATCCAAACATTAACAGATAATCTTAAAAATCGATAAAGAGGAATACCCACATCTCTGTGACAAAATACATATTTCACATATGTTAACATTGACGGTATGTCTGATCAATCATCTAAAATGTCTCTACTCTTCCTCATAATAATAACAACGATCACCTATCGATCATCTATTGCATTTCTGTCCGAATCATCAATAAATAAATAAGATTGATCATTAGTTGTTAATCTCAATAAATATCATAGATCCATTATCACGCACAATCTACCAAGATAACTAACACTCGAATTTATTAAAAATTTACTCGCTTTTTGTTATATTCTTGTCTATATTGCACACTTGCACGAATTGGAATTAAGGGTAAAACCAAATACAAGATAACGTAGGGAGTTCATCACCCTTTCTTAGCCCAAAAAAATCACCTCTCCACTCACACAACCCAAGCCCTAATCTAAAAGTTGATAGACGTTGGCCCCTAGGGACATCTCGGGCTTATTAAGAGATTGACCGAGGGTGAAACTTATTTGAATCATACTCTTATAAAATCAGTGTTTAAGGTTGGGGATTAAGAGGTTACGCCTCGAAGATACCGTACTTTGGCGTAATAAAGCTCATTACTTAGACACGGATACCTCTTACCATATTTCGCCCCCACCTGGCCGATTATCTTGTGGTCGGATTCATACAACAACCTCCCCCGAGTAATCAACCAGTTAGGAGTAGTCTAGGTCTAGGTCAACCTTAGTATAGGCTTGGTTTTAATTTTTTTCTTTTTATTTGTTGTTTGCTTTTTCTTTTTTGTTTGTATTTTGTTTATGAAATGGATTTCAACAATAATACTTCCAACTTCAATATAAATCCATATTCCACCCCATTTGACTCGGATAATTCCAACCCGGTTTTTTACAATATAAACCAACAACATACACCGGGTTGGACTTATTTGAATCAATACAACCTATACCCCCAATCTTATGACCATAATTTTAAAATAATTTTCACTCTTCACAGAGTCAATGGGGATTCATTACCCCTCGAGTCAAATTTTCAACCACCTTGTCGACAATTTTCACAATTTCTATAATATTCATTTCCCGATTTTGCTTCCTATACTCTTTTTTTACAACCCATGGAAGAAAAGTCTGAATTAGAAAAGAGTATAGAAGTCATACTTGAGTCCTAATAAAACAAGCTCGACTCACAATCGTTTCAAAACTAAAATTTTTACTCATCATCTTCAGTTCAAAATAGAAAATCATCAATCTTGAAAATGAGCATGCATGAGTCCAAGCAATAATCACAAAATCTGATGGACTCACGATTTCACCATATTTTTAAAACAAATCTTCATCTTTTCAAGCCTAATCGTAACAAAACGATGAACCAATCGACTATGAAAAGCTACTTCAAGTCATGACTCAGATTCAAATTCCTCATAATCATGAAATAGATCTAATGGTCAAAACGCTTCATTCTCACCCTTTGACCATTTCTGATGTAACTAACCATTCTGTAAGAGCCAAAGAATCATGTTGTTTTGAAAACTAAAATTCAATTTCAGCACACCCATTTGAACTTGACAAAACTCAGAATTTTGAGAACCATATTGACATTTTGGCAAATTATTCCTTTTCTGAGATTGAACTTGAGAATGAATGTGACCCTGAATCTCAACTTGATAATTCAATTCCACTCCTGATTCAATAATGACTCCAGTGTCTTTACCTGATTGCAATCCTTTTCCTGAGTCAATATTGGATCATGTGCCAATCCATCGTGAAATTGAATCATCCATCTTTTATGATCATCATATTGAACTTCACCAATATCATGCTTTTGAAAGCCCCATTGACAAATTGGCAAGTTCTCATTTTTATGAAATTGAATTCAAACAAGAATGTTACTTTGATCCTCAAATTTATGATCCAATTCAAATTCCTGGATCAATATTGTCTCATGTTTTGTTACCCAACTTGAGCAACATTTGAGAGTCAGTTTTAATTCCCACACCCTATCATTCTTGAACTTGAATCAACAACCTTAGGAAGTCACATTCCATTGTGGGAAATGAATGCGAATTTGAGTTTCAACTTCTCGATTTGGACCCACTTCTTAAACAAATTTGACTCCTGAACCTTCACTTGACTTCACTCAATTTCTTGAGTCAATCATAGTTTTTGAACTTACTGAGTCCAAATCAAACATTCCATCTTTTCGTACTCCATTTTGGAACAAAGGTGTTGAAAATAACAACTCTAAAATTATTTTTAAAATTTGAAAATTAGATGGGGTAAAATTCTTAATAAAAATCATAAATGCGTAAATCATTATAGTGGGTTATATTAGAGGGTTTCTGGTGGGTTCCTCTGAACTCCACGCAAATTGGATTGGGCCACATTTTATGGACCAATCAGACCACCACGGAACCTTCACCTTGAGGTGATTTTTCTTTCCCTCTCTATTTGTTTCATGTATACGTACAATCACAATGCATTGAGGACAATGTATGAGATAAATGTGGAGGAGGGTCTACTAACGGAGAGTTTTTAGATTTTCTTTCCTTTTCACTTATTTTAGGATATTCTTAGAATTTTTTCTTTCTGTATAAGAATTTTTCATTTCTTTAAAAATTTTCTGAAACAAGAAACAAAGTTTTGATCTATTTTTAAGAAAATTAAGATGATCTTAGAAGTTAAGAAAACCTTAATTATGATATCTTAAAGCTAGTTGAAATAATGGATATTGTTTAAAATTATAGGTTAAGTAAGAAAGATTGGAGAGAGAATTTTATCTTGAATTTTTTACCTTAGAGAGTATGCACTTCACACTTACACATTTTTGGGATTGAAACAAAGACCTAAAATGCCATAAAGTAAAAATAAATAAAAAACTATATACGATATATATAAAGAAAAAAATCACTTATTAAGCTGAATAACTATGCCTCAAGAAGCATGATTATTCATGCCTAACAGTGGTCATAAAAAACAAATAATCCCTTTAATTTTGTGGTCTTATTTACTCGAGTCCTTAAACCCGAGGATGTGAAAATACACCTAGAGGGGGGTGAATAGGTGTATGGCTAATCTAATGACAAATGATGTGAAATTAAAAACTAAATGCAACACATTTAGTGTAACCAAAGAATATAGCCGAATTTCCAGTGACGGGCTCTGGACTATCTCCTTTAAATTCCTCAAAATAAGAGTTGAGGTGTTATATAAAGCTCTCTTGGTTCAACATAAGTGAGGCACACAAACAATACCAAGCATATATAAGATATGAACAATATGATGCAATGCAAGATATAAGAGAGAGAGAGAGAGAGTTAAGAGATAGTGGATCAAACACACACAAAGATATGTTTCGAGGTTCGAACCACTGCTCTACGTCACCACCTTCACACAAAATGATTTTCGCTAAATCGTCCACACAGGACTTCCCACACAGGGAAGCTCCACTGAGGATTTGGGTAATACAAACTTAGAGTACACAACTCCTCTCTCGAACAACAACAACCTCTACACAGGAGGCAAGGCCTAAGCTGAAAATCACCTAGAGGGGGGTGAATGGGTGATGACTATACTTAATGGCAAATAATGCGGAATTAAAAACAAATTAGCAATAAGCAATAACAATTAGATAGATCTTGCAAAAGAGTAAGCAATATAAGTGCAAGTAAAGAGAGAGAGTAAAGTTTAGAGAGATAATAGATAATCGCAAACATAAGGATATGTTTCAAGATTCGAGCCACAGCTCTACATCCCCGCCTTCAACACGATGAAGGATTTCCGCTATGATCGTTCCCACCGGATTGTCAATCGGTTACAAGTTCTCACTAGAACTCTTCAGACACACTTGTCCTCTCTCACGGTGCCGCAACACTAACTTGGAGCTCACTAGCTCGCTCGAAACCGCAACCTCTACAACTTCTTAATCGAAGAAAACGGTGATCAACACTTGACCACAAAGATAGCTCATAAGAACAACCCTACAACCAAGATGAGGAAGTGAAACACTTGGGTTTGTGTAGTGCAAATAGCAAGTAGAGAAGTAGAGGGAAGGCTCAAGCTAAAACTCTAACACTTTGAAAATAGTTGGCTCAAGAGAAAATCTTTCGCAAGGAGGCTAAACTATGAAAAACTTTGATGTAAGGCTTAGAAATCTTATTATTGAGTTGTTTCATAGTCCCACTATTTATAGGGGATGAAAACCAGGCAAGAAAATATAATAGATCCGTTGGGACAAGACACAACAAAAGACAAAACTGAATCTAGCAGTTGGGAGCCAAGTCAGCAGAAATTTCTGTTGCCGGTCGACCGGCTGGTCGACCGCCAACGGTCAGATTTTCGACTGTTGGGAAAAGCGATCGACCGGATGGTCGACCGTGGATCCCAAACAGAGAGTTAAACTCTCTGTCAGTCGACCGGGCCGGTCGACCAGAAAAAACAGAGAGCACTGCTCTTGCAGCCGATCGACTGGGCCGGTCGATCGAAGTGAACGTTTGCACTTGGTGCATGTCGGTCGACCGCCCGGTTAACCGACAGAGCAGTTTTGCTCTGCCAGCGGTCGACCGCCCGGTCGACCTACAAAGGGCCAAAACCTGTTTGTGGAAATCTTTTTGAAGTTAATATTTTTCCAACAAATTTTCTTTTAATAAGTAAATACAAAATAGAGTTCTAGGGATTTGAAGAGCTAGAGTATGATCATGGATCAACACCAAATAAATTAGAACTATTGATAAAATTCTTTTCCGAAACAAAAATCAGTTTTTCCAAAACTTGTTTTTTTCGAAACTTGATTTTCGAAACTTTGTTTTTCTGAAACTCGATAAGGAAAACGGTAAGAAACATGGTAATAAATTTTTGTTTGAAAACACAAAGGAGTATGAAATGAGTGTGTGTGCCAATCCCAAAAGCTATCAACTTCTATCATCTTGGTTTTAACAAATGACTATAAATCCTAACTAAATTGGAAAATGTAAAAAATACAAATCTTGAAATAGTCTTCTCGATATTGCTTAATCCTTAAGCTCTTCTAGTGTGCTAGGCTCTGGGATGTAAATCTTCTTGGCTTCCAAATGTGTGAGTCTTGTGATAAAGTTGAAATGCAACATGTGTTTTTACCTGAAACTTAATTAAACAATTTTGTTAATACATAACTACATATGGTTTGTTATCATCAAAACTAGGGCTAATGGCCTTTGGGCTAACATAAGCCACACAAGATCAACCTCTCAATAGAGGGACAGGGCACTAAGCCAAACAACAATCACCTCTCTCTAGAGGGATAGGCACAAAGCCAGCACAATCACCTCTCACTAGAGGGATAGGTACAAGCCAAAACTTCAATCTCAATCACCTCTACACTTAGAGGTATAACAACCAACTCAAACGTCTCCACAATCACCTCTACACAAGAGGGATACTCAAAGCAAAGAAAGATTACAAACCTTGGTGATCACAAAGATCACAAACAACTCTAGGTGATCACTATAACCACAAACCAATTTTCTCACAAAACAAAGATCCTATAGATAGGATAGATATGATAGCTCAAGTGTGAGAAAACAAAGAGTTTGAAAATCAAAATCACAAAGAAAATACTTGGGAAAACTTCTAGGATAAAATAGAAATGAAGATCAAAAACAATTTTCAAAGACTCTTCTTTTTCTTTAATTTTTCTAACCCTTTAAAAATAAATAAAGATAAAATTTTTAAGCCTTAAAACTCTTGAAAACTTGTTGCTAAAACACTTAAGAAGATGAGAAAATTTGTTCTTAAAATTCTTGTTAAAAACAACTAAAGAGGGGGGCTATTTATAACCCCTCAAAAATCTGCCCGTTGGCAGTCTGGAAAGGTCAGAATTGACCTTCCGGTCGACCGGTGCAACAGTCATATTTATAACCGTTGTGCCTCCGGTCAACCGCCCGGTCAATCGGCCATAGCTAACGGTCGACTGCCCGGTCGACTGGCCCCCACCCGAGAGAGTTGCTTTCAGTCGGTCGACCGTGCGGTCGACCGGCCGAGTTGGATGGCCACGTGCACGTCTTCGTGCACATCGGTCGACTGGTCTGGTCGACCAACTCCTAGTCCAGTCGACCGCCAGAGCAGTTTGGCTGGGGATTTTGGGTATTGAAAACTTGTCTTTTTAATTTCAATTAGATCCCATAAAATCATATAAATTCCACAAAAATAAGTTCTTATAAGATCTTTGAAATACAAATATGTGTGACTAAAATTCAACACATATTATAAACAATTTGAACCATTTTTGTGATATAGAAATTAGGCTTAAATCAAAATCGGCATTTTCCAAAAATCAAACTTTGAAATGGAAATCCGATTTTTCTAAAACTTGTCTAAATACAAAAACAAGATATTTAAACTCTTTTGAAGCATATTGTATATGGATAGAATCCAATATATATGTAAGATATATATCTATGTTTTTGATAGAAATCCAAAACTGGTAAAACCGAAAATCAAAACCAATAAACTTTAAACTTTTGTTGTGCGTGAACTTGAGCATATCAATACTATCTATCTTTACACAAGAACTAAACAATCTAAACTAAACACATACTGAAGTCTTCTTGTCTCCAAGCCGACTCGATCCAAACACGATCTAACAAGCTAGACTCCAACCGAGTGCTAGATGCGATCTTGACGCGTGAGCTCTTGAATCTACATGTATTAGCTCCAAAAAATTCTTTGTTAAAGCTAAACACCTACTAATATCTCGATCAATCACTGAAACTGTTTAAACACAAGATTATTAGTAAACTATAACTACATGAGTTAATCATCACCAAAACTAGAGTGATGGGCTTCTGGGCCAAAATCTCCCCCTTTTTGATGATGACAAAACTCATGGAGTTATATATGCATGGATTAACGTTAAGCTTTATAGAAGCTCCGCCTTAACTCATGCATAACAATAAACAAATGAATATCAATAAAATGCATAAATCAAACAACACATATATGCATAAATGAGGAAATAAGCATAAATAAACTCTCCAAATACTTCTTCCCTTTTTGCATAAACAAAACATATATGCATTAAACAAGAAAATAAACATGCATATATAAAACTCTCAAAATTCTTCTCTCCCTTTTTGTATAAAACAAGGAATGAAATAAACATGCATAAACATGCATACATACAACTCCAAAATTCCTCCCCCTTTTGTCAAATCATCAACAAAGGGGCGAAAACAAATCAAATAATAAAGATATATATGCGATATACATTCATGAAGAGGAGAGATATAAAGTTAACTCTCCCTGCATACATGCATTACATAAAAAGGAGATGATTAAACCCTAATCACATAACGCATAATATACAATATATAAAAGGAGATATGAAGCTCCCTCTACACACGTGTAAGACATAGAAAGGAGAGGTCAAGCTCCTTAATATGAGATACACTCAACATGAATCTATATATAGAGAAGATATTAAGCTTCCCTTGCATATAAGCAATACATATTAAAACAATACCAATTGAAAAATATACCAATTTATGATAAACGTATATATCGAAACATTATGATACCAATTTATGATACCAATTGAAAATAAACAAAATTTTTAAGATACCATAAGATACCAATTGAAAATATCTTGTAAATTTTTTATACCAATAGAAAATGAAACATTGTATGTTTTTTATACCAATTGAAATATATATATATATTGTAAATTTTGATACCAATTGAAAGTAAAAACCAATTGAAAATACAAACCAAATTTCTTTGGAAATACAAATCATTTTGCAATAAAGATACCAAATTGAGAATAATACCAATTAAGATTGTTAATACCAATATTAAAAATGTTAGCATATACCAAAACAAAGTATTTGAAAAAATCGGCATTTTCCAAAAACCAAACTTTGAAATGGAAATCTGATTTTTCCAAAACATGTCTAAATACAAAAACATGATATTTAAACTCTTTTGAAGCATATTATGTATAGAATCCAATATACATGTAAGATATATATCTATGTTTTTGATAGAAATCCAAAACTGGTAAAACCGAAAACCAAAACCAATAAACTTTAAATTTTTGTGTGCGTGTGAACTTGAGCATATCAATACTATCTACCTTTACACAAGAACTAAACAATCTAAACTAAACAATCTAAACTAAAAACAAACCGAAGTCTTCTTATCTCCAAGCTGACTCGATCCAAACACGATCCAACAAGCTAGACTCCAACTGAGTGCTAGATGCCATCTTGACGCACGAGCTCTTGAATCTACATGTATTAGCTCCAAAAAATCCTTTGTTGAAGCTAAACACCTACTAATATCTTGGTCAATCACTGAAACTGTTTAAATACAAGATTATTAGTAAACTATAACTACATGAGTTAATCATCATCAAAACTAGAGTGATGGGCCTCTGGGCCAACAATCTCCCTCTTTTTGATGATGACAAAACTCATGGAGTTATATATGCATGGATTAAAGTTAAGCTTCATAGAAGCTCCCCCTTAACCCATGCATAACAATAAATAAATGGATATTCAATGAAATGTATAAACCAAACAACACATATATGCATAAATGAGGAAATAAGCATAAATAAATGATTGAGGCTAAATCTGCACACAAAATACGGAATTTCAGATCTAAGATTAAAGATGTGCAAGTGCTCAATTCTTACCACTATAGCAAGTGGCTATGCGGGTCGTGATCCACAAGGAGGGTTTTGCGATAGAAGCGTTTACGTTTCTTTATTGAAATCCTTATGAAGATTAAAACAAAGATTCTTCTTTGGTTAAAGTTATGAAAATGGAAAAGAGAATTATGTTATGTTAGAAGAAAATGGAAGATGAAGAAGGTGAAAAATTCAAAAAACAATAAAAGCGACTATGTACAAATGGAGTGAGTGGAGAAGAAAGAGTTGGAAGATGTGGTGATTTAATTTACAGAAATGAAAAAGAAAAGAAAACAAATATTTACCTTCTTTTCACCAAAAGCTTACCTTGAGTTCTTAGCTTCAATGTTACCTTGAATTGGAGGCAATTAGCGCATAGCCCATAAGAGTCGAGTGTTGGTCTCTTCCACATTACATCATCAAGATACGCAAGCATGAAATGATACAGAGAGACTCACAATTCCATCGTCATGAGCTATCGGTGGCACTCGCAAAGGCAAGGCTCTTTCGATGCTTTTAGACTCACTTGGAAGAGAGTTGTACCAAAAAGAAAGGTAAAATAGAAAAGAAGAAGAGAACTAAAAAGAACATACAAGGAAATAGCATCGATTTGATTTCATAACAATCGAAGAAAAGAAATAAAACCTTACACCAATTGTCACTTTTAGCTCAAGCTTCAGTCTTGTTCTTCGATGAAAGTTGATCTCCTCAGAATTACATAAATGAAAACTAAATTACATGAAAAAGAAAAACAAAAACCTAAACTAAGAAATGAAAAACTAGGCTAAATCCTAATCTGCATGGTCGTCCAATTTCATCACAGAGAATGCCCTTTTATAGGCCAAAAACCCAACAACCAGGATCCCGGGGAGATCGGGGGAGCAAACGCTCCCCCTAACTCCCCAACCAAGCCGCGGAAACGCGGCTTTGGCTGCGTTTCCGCGGCCAGGGTGTGGCCAGATGGCCACACCCTATTGGTAGGTCATCCTGGGAGTTTCTTCTAGCTTTATCCTTTGTTGGTTTCTTCGTTTGAGCTCCGGATTCTGACGAAATGACCTTGGATTCTTGGCTTTAACCGATCGATTCTGAGAGGATTCTTCTCAACCGGTTTCAACCTCTTGATTTTGCCCTGATTTAGTGTGTGCGAATTAATTCTGATATAATTCAGAATTCTGGTGGGCTTTTGGGCTCATTTCTCTTCATCTCCTTAAGGATTGGGCCTGCAAATAAATTAAACAATTAATTAGGACAATGCAGGCTTTTATTCTAAAATAAGTATGGAAATATGATACTAAATATGCAATATTAGCGACCAATCACACCCCCATACCTATCTTTTGCTCGTCCTCGAGCAAAACAACTAAACTATACTAAGGATTATTAGACCACTTTCGCAGGTCACGCGATTGCACTGAGCATGTGCAACAAGCCGTTAAACCTCTAGGTTTCCCCTAGAGGACGAGTTTTATCTCGTGAGGGTTTTCAGCGGATTGCACCCACAAAATCCATAAAGAAAGGGAAATAAAGAGTTAGTATTTTCGAAAAGCATTTTGAAAGAGAAAAATATTTGAAATATGATTGTAAGATCTAAGCAATCTATAAGTTATAGGAAAACCGAATTTTTCATTCCTCAACTTAGTCTCTATTCAAAAATTTGTTATCAATCAAAGTAAGGAGTCAAATTGTACTTCTCATCTAGTCTATTACTTTACCCTAAGTCATATGCACCTTGTGACTGTGAAAATTTTGACTAAGGGTTCATTAACTCTAACTCTTATGCCTTATTTATTTATATATGTATATATTTTGGTGGTATTATTCCTTAGTTTAGGCTTTCTAATCTGCCCATGTAACGAGCCTTTAATCGATGACTCCCAAACCAGACGGTCTTAGGGCACCAGGTGAGAAGACACCCCTAGGACTTAAGGACTCGAGCAAACAAGGCCACAAAACTAAGGATTTTATTATATGAACCTCTTTTAGGCGTGAATACTTATGCTTTATTAGGCACAAATACCCAGCTTAATCAGAGGATTTTTCTTTTCAAACTTATCTAATAATCTTTCACATAAATACTAAGGCTTGCTTAGGCCAAAGCACCTAGCTAGTCAATAATTAGATTTGTTTGTATATATATATTTTTTCAAACTTATCTAATCATCTTTCGCATAAATACTAAGGCTTGCTTAGGCCAAAGCACCTAGCTAATCAATAATTAGACTTTTTTTTTTATAAGGCATAAGAATCTTTGTTTTTGAACCCTAAGTGTGTAAGTGTATGAAGTGTGCATATTTCATTAAGGTAAAGATCAAGACTAAATTACTTTGACAAATTATCTTCCTAACTCTATAAATCAAACAAATAATCTTATTTTGACCAAGTATAAGAAATTCTAATTTGGATTTTCCTATTCCTTAAAATTAACTTAATTTCTTACAAAAATAAGTCAAAATATTGTTTCTATTTTTCAAAAAGTTTTAAAAGTAAAGAAAAATGTTAATAATTTTTTTTTTAAACAAAAAGAAAAGTTATGTTAGACCCTCCCCCACACCTATCTCATGCATTGTCCTCAATGTATGAATTAATGCATAGATGCATGAAAAAGAAGAAAGGGAAGGAAAATGGTTACCTTAAGGTGGTGGTTCCGGTGGTGGTCTGATTGGTCCACGAAACGTGGCCCAATCAACTTTTCTTGGGTCTCGAAGGAACCCACCAGAAGTTTCTCTAATATAATCCACTAAAAAGATGTGTCCATTAAGGATTTTTATTAAGTATTTAACCCCATCTAATTTCCATATTCCATAACTAATTTCGGAGTCAAATTTGTCAACCACCTCGTCCCAGAATGGAGTATGAAATGATAGAACGGTTGACTTGGACTCAGGAAGTACAGGAACTAATACCGACTCAGGAAGGTGACTTAAGTCAAGTAGAGGTTCAAGAGTCGAAATAGGTTCAGGAAGTGGGTCCAATTCAAGAAGTTGAAACTCTAGTCCACATGTATTTTCTAACAATGGGATGTAACCTAATATGGGTGATTCCAGTTCAGGAATGATAGGTGGAGGAATCAAAACTGACTCTAAAATATTACTCAAGTTTGGTAACAAAACAGGAGTCAATATTGATTCAGAAAGGTGAACTGGATCACAGATTTGAGAATCTAGGTCACATATCTCATTGAGTTCAATATCATAAAAATGAGAACTTGCCAATTTGTCAATAGGATCTTCAAAAGTGTATAATTGGTCAAGTTCAATATGATCCTCAAAGATGGGTGATTCAATTTCGTTATGAATTGGTACAGGATCCAATGTTGACTCCGGGAAAAGATTGAAGTCAGGTGAAGATACCGGAGTCATTATTGAATCAGGAAGTAAAATTGAATCACGAAGTTCTAGTTCATGATCATATTCATTTTTATGTTCTATTTCAGGCAAGGGATAACTTGCCAAACTATCAATTTCATTTGGAGTTTGGGCAAGTTCAAAAGGTTGTTCTGAAATGAAATCTTGATTTCCAAAACTACATGACTCATTGGCTCTAACAGGATGGTTAGTGACATCAGAACTGGTCAAACGATGGGAACGGAGAGATTCGACCATCATATCTATGTCACGATTTCGAGCATTTTGAGCATGAGTCATGGCTTCAAGCATCTTTTCATAGTTGATGGATTCATTGTTTTGATGAAAAGATGAAGAGGTGTCTTGGAAGTGGTAGTGAAATTGTGAGTCCATCAGATTTTGTGATTGTTGTTTGGACTCACGCATACTCCTTTCCAAAATCGATAATTTTCTATTTTGGACTGGTGGATCTGAGTATGGATCTTGAAAATATTGTGGACTAGGTGGAGAAGGAGGACAATTTGGTTGATAATTATGCTCGGGGTAGGTGAATCCCCACTGACTCGGTGAAGAGTTGAAATTATTATGGACATTATAGTTATTAGATGGGGGACATGGGTTATATTGATTCGGATAAGACCAATCCGGCACACTAGGTTGGTTAAAGTCATGATATGCCGGGTTGGTAATATCCGAAAATGAACTCGGTGTGTAATATGAATTATTATTAAAGTTGAAAAAATTATTATTATAAGCCATATCACACAATAGAATACACACAAAAAAGAAAGAAAAGCAAACAAATAAACAAACAAGAAAGAAAAAATTCTAACCTAAGTTAGGGTAGACCTAGACCTAGACGACTCCTAACTGGTTAGACTGTCCACGGGAGGTTTAATGTAGACTTTGACCACAAGCTAATCAGCCAGGTCAGGGCAAGATTGGTGGGAGGTTTTCCGTCAAAGACGTTCCTTAATTAAATAACCACCAATCTTCGGGCTTTCGGCCCTTAATTCCTTTCCTAGACACTGATTTGGCAAGAGTCAAGTTCCAACACCTTTCCCCCTTAGGATAATCTCCTAATTGAGTCTGAGATGTCCCTAGGGCCAACGTCTACTCATTTTAAGTTAGGCTTGGGTTAGTGAGTGCTTGTATTCTAATTTTTGGGCTAAGGAAGGGTGATTAAATCCCCACCTTATCTTGTTATTGGGTTGGTGCCCTTAAAATCAATTAGTGCAAGTGTACAAGATATGTAAGATTCACTCAAAGCGATATAAATCAACCAAGAGTGAGTCCTATGCTAAATGCAATGCATACGTACCTTGCTCCAGCACTCTTCAACAGTAAAAATAAATGAATTGAGAAAAACGCGTGCCTAAAATGTAAACGTCTAATCAATTTTTAACTTTTGCAACAAACGTTTTACTGTTGATTATTTAGCAGGCTTATGTGATGGCATATAGGAAATAAAGAATTGCAGAGAACTAGAATTTGTAAAGCAAGCAGCCCTGCAAAACCCTATTAGTAGTCAACTCGTCCTTGCCGCGGATCCGCGGCTTTTGCCGTGGAAACGCGACAATTCAGAGGGCCCTTGGTCTCTGCTTTCTAGAGCAGAGGCCCAAGGCCACTTGTATGTCACTGCAATATTAATTTCCTGCTTTGATTGCCCTGTAACCTGCAACAGAGAAGAAAATTCGTTTAGTTCTAAAAAATTTTCAAAAAAAATTCAGATTTCAATAAAAAACATGTTACCCTCCCCGGCAACGGCGCCAAAATTTGATTGAGGCTAAACCTGCACACAAAATACGGAATTTCAGATCTAAGATTAAAGATGTGCAAGTGCTCAATTCTTACCGCTATAGCAAGTGGCTATGCGGGTCGTGATCCACAAGGAGGGTTTTGAAATAGAAGCGTTTACGTTTCTTTATTGAAATTCTTATGAAGATTAAAACGAAGATTCTTCTTTGGTTAAAGTTATGAAAATGGAAAAGAGAATTATGTTATGTTAGAAGAAAATGGAAGATGAAGAAGGTGGAAAATTCAGAAAACAATAAAAGCGACTATGTACAAATGGAGTGAGTGAAGAAGAAAGAGTTGGAAGATGTGGTGATTTAATTTACAGAAATGAAAAAGAAAAGAAAACAAATATTTACCTTCTTTTCACCAAAAGCTTACCTTGAGTTCTTAGCTTCAATGTTACCTTGAATTGGAGGCAATTAGCGCATAGCCCATAAGAGTCGAGTGTTGGTCTCTTCCACATTACATCATCAAGATACGCAAGCATGAAATGATACAGAGAGACTCACAATTCCATCGTCATGAGCTATCGGTGGCACTCGCGAAGGCAAGGCTCTTTCGATGCTTTTAGACTCACTTGGAAGACAGTTGTACCAAAAAGAAAGGTAAAATAGAAAAGAAGAAGAGAACTAAAAAGAACATACAAGGAAATAGCATCGATTTGATTTCATAACAATCGAAGAAAAGAAATAAAACCTTACACCAATTGTCACTTTTAGCTCAAGCTTCAGTCTTGTTCTTCGATGAAAGTTGATCTCTTCAGAATTACATAAATGAAAACTAAATTACATGAAAAAGAAAAATAAAAACCTAAACTAAGAAATGAAAAACTAGGCTAAATCCTAATCTGCATGGTCGTCCAATTTCATCACAGAGAATGCCCTTTTATAGGCCAAAAACCCAACAACCAGGATCCCGGGGAGATCGGGGGAGCAAACGCTCCCCCTAACTCCCCAACCAAGCCGCGGAAACGCGGCTTTGGCCGCGTTTTCGCGGCCAGGGTGTGGCCAGATGGCCACACCCTGTTGGTGGGTCATCCTGGGAGTTTCTTCTAGCTTTATCCTTTGTTGGTTTCTTCGTTTGAGCTCCGGATTCTGACGAAATGACCTTGAATTCTTGGCTTTAACCGATCGATTCTGAGAGGATTCTTCTCAACCGGTTTCAACCTCTTGATTTTGCCCTGATTTAGTCTGTGCGAATTAATTCTGATTTAATTCAGAATTCTGGTGGGCTTTTGGGCTCATTTCTCTTCGTCTCCTTAAGGATTGGGCCTGCAAATAAATTAAACAATTAATTAGGACAATGCAGGCTTTTATTCTAAAATAAGTATGAAAATATGATACTAAATATGCAATATTAGCGACCAATCAATAAACTCTCCAAATACTTCTCCCCTTTTTCCATAAACAAAACATATATGCATTAAACAAGAAAATAAACATGAATATATAAAACTCTCAAAATTCTTCTCTCCCTTTTTGTATAAAACAAGGAATGAAATAAACAAGCATAAACATACATATATAGAACTCTAAAATTACTCTCCCCCTTTTTGTCAAATCATCAACATAGGGGCAAAAACAAATCAAGCAATAAAAATATATATGCGATATACATTCATGAAGAGGAGAGACGTAAAGTTAACTCTCCCTGCATACATGCATTACATGAAAAGGAGATGACTAAACCCTAATCACATAACGCATAATATACAACGTATAAAAGGAGATGTGAAGCTCTCTCTACGCACGTGTAAGATATAGAAAGGAGAGGTCAAGCTTCTCAATATGAGATACACTCAACATGAATCTATATATAGAGAAGATATTAAGCTTCCCTTGCATATAAGCAATACATATTAAAACAATACCAATTGAAAAATATACCAATTTATGATAAAAGTATATATCGAAACATTATGATACCAATTTATGATATCAATTGAAAATAAACAAAATTTTTAAGATACCAATTGAAAATATCTTATAAATGTTTGATACCAATAGAAAATGAAACATTGTATGTTTTTGTTACCAATTGAAATATATATATATATTGTAAATTTTGTACCAATTGAAAGTAAAAACCAATTGAAAATACAAACCAAATTTCTTTGGAAATATAAATCATTTTGCAATAAAGATACCAAATTGAGAATAATACCAATTAAGATTGTTGATACCAATATTGAAAATGTTAGCATATACCAAAACAAAGTATTTTTCATCATAAAGAATGGGAATAAGATACTAATTGAAAAATAAAACCGATTGAAAGATAAAACATGAATTTTTCTCCCCTTTACGAAATACTAATAAAAATGTTGCATAAGCTTGTATAAGATACCAATTGAAAAATAATTGACATTAAAGGCTAAATCAAGCTTAGCATAAACATAATTTATGCTTTAAGATGTAAAAATATTGTAAGCATAATCAAATCATATATATATGTATGAAAATGTAAATACCAATCGAAATTGATACTATTTGAAATTTGAAGTATACATATATAGAAAACACAAATATGAGTATACAAACATAAAAATGTCAATTGTAATACCAATTGAAAATATAACGAGGATCAAGTGTATAACTCATACTACCTCCTTTTCGTGCACATATTTAAATAGATATTCAATAAGGCACACAAGGCATGGTCGCCCATCCAACCGCCCTCAGATGGTAGGGGTTTTCAAAATAGAATTTGAAAATAATTTGAACATGTTTGAAAACTCTACCAAAATGAAGAATACGAACAAGTTTTATGATAAACTTGAAAACTAGTACGAAGTCCTTCAAGTAAGGAATAAAACATGAATGAATCCATCAAAGCATGAAAATCACATGATCATTAACACTCAAATAGCAATAAAAGTTCATATAATCTCATGAAAATAAATTATGAGTAAACATCAAACATAGAGTGTAAAATCATGTAATTAACAAAATCATGGAATAAGACATTTAAGCTCAATGAAGTTCCTTTGTAAACATGGAAAAAAAATTTAATTTTCATCAAAAACAATACTAACTTCAAGGCATATGTATGTTTTGTCTAAACTAGAAGTATACATACATATCCCAAACATAAATGAGTCCATAATAGAATTTGTATGAAAAGCAAGTGACTCAAGGGTATACATGTATATATAAAGTTTTAAACAAAATTAACATATATATGAAGCTAAACATATTTATATGAAAACATGTACACAAATAAGGAATACAAGTTGAAATGCAAGAATCATCAAAACTAGGCTATACAAGTACATCTAATGGGTACAAATGAGCAATTAAGTACAAACATATAAAAATAAAATGTGGCTCATTAGTTGTACAAGCATATACACAAGTTTTAATGAAAACTACATCTAAACATGTAATCAAACCATGAAGCATAAAACAAAAACCAATATGATCATTAAGTAAATGCACATGTCTTAAATAGGATATACAACATAGCTAAACTAAAGTGAGAACACAAAAATAATAATCCATATAAACATGGGTGTAACTCAAATACTACATATGTATATCACAAATCTAATTATCAAGGCATTTAACATAATAATCATGAAAAAACTAAAACATGCTAAAAATCAATAATGAAAGCATGTAAACAAATAAGGAGTTAGAGATAGTTACAAAACCATTAGGGCACATCTTTAGATCTCCAAACCATGGTGGTCTTCCCACCAAACTTCCTTGAAGGTGATGCATCCAAAGTAGTGTCCATCAAGCACAAAAGTATCCACCATCAAGGCACCAATGCCCTCACGTCAAGCGAGAGCCCACACCTATATCAAATACAATAGGAGTGGATCTTGGTACCCATACTCTATTGGGTTCATGGGGGTTAGCACCTTTCTAACCCAAACAAATTTATTTACAAAATTTGAATTATGTATTCTATCACAACAAAACTTTGCAAGGTGGCCCTTACGTCCACAATGTGTACATGTGTGTACACATGAGCATACATAGTATCATGTGTATGAACGTGAGAAGTACGTGTATGCCGTAGTTTGTGTGCATGTATATGAGGAGCATGTTTCTTGTGAAACATGAATTCCAAACGTGTGTGGTTCATAGCACATTGGTTCAAAGTGGAGCCCAAACAATCAACACTTTTCTTCAACATATATATATCATTTTTAATACTTGAAAATAAAGTTGAGCATGCAATAGGTGTACTAGATGGTGAAACATGGCAAGCATGTGAATTAACATCACTTTTCAAAGAAACATTTTCCTTTGAAACAAATCCAATTTCTTTGAAATTAAAACAATTTTATTTTTCAAATATTCATTTTTTAAAACAAAATAAAGTTTTGAAGATAAAGCCTCATTTTTCTTCAAAATCTCATCACAATTATTTTTACTTTTTAAAATTTTGTTTTCATTTAGGGCAAGATCAAGTTGGGATTTTAATAAGTCCCTTTCAATTGAAATCTCATCTCTCTCTTGCAAAACAATATCAAGTTTCGAAAACAAATCCCTATTTTTTCTTTCATTTTAAAAGTTTTCTTTTTCAAAAGTTTATATTTTTCTAACAATTTTTCACAAACAATGGATAGTTCTTCATTTAATGCATCAACATCAACATAATCATCACCTGAAGAACTAGCACTATCATCTAGTTGAGTTTCCGAATATACCTCAAGGGAGTCATTTCCTTAGACCATGTAGCAAGCTTATTCAGATTCTCCTCCACTAGATTCCTCCTCCACAATGTTTGGCGTTTGAAGTTTTGGAGAGGTCAAAGTGTTCCACACTGCAAAGGCGGAATCACAATGAGAAATCATACATAAATATTCTTTGCTTAGAGTGCACCTAAGTGCCTCTAGGGCTTATGCATTGGCCTCTATATGCTTGTTATTATCAAGATAGGATTTCTTGGTAATAGCAAGGTAAACATGCATTCCTAGGGTTTTTAGGTACATTCTCATCTTAATCTTCCGTACATTGATGTTAGAAACATCAAACATAGGAGGGGTCATGAAATTCATGAGTGTAAACTATATGTGTGCAAATGCAATATTAGATTAGCTAACTAAAATCTCACTCCTAGATGATTAAACCTAATAACAAGAGCGTAGGCTCTGATACCAATTGAAAATACACCTAGAGGGGGGTGAATAGGTTATGGCTAATCAAATGACAAATGATGCGAAATTAAAAACTAAATGCAACACACTTAGTATAACCAAAGAGTGTAGCTGAATTCTCGGTGATGGGCTCTGGACTATCTCCTCTAAATTCCTCTAAATAAGAGTTGAGGTGTTATGTGAAGCTCTCTTGGTTCAACACAAGTGAGGCACACAAACAATACCAAGCATATATAAGATATGAACAATATGATGCAAAACAAGATATAAGAGAGCGAGAGAGAGTTTACAGATAGTGGATCAAATGCAAACACAAAGATATTTTTCGAGGTTCGAGCCACTGCTCTACATCCCCGCCTTCACACAGAAGGATTTCTACTAAATCGTCCATACAGGACTTCCCACATAGGGAACCTCCACTGAGGATTTGGGTAATACAAAATAGGAGTACACAACTCCTCTCTCCAACAACAACAACCTCTATACAGAGGCAAGCTAATGATGAAATCACCTAGGGGGGGTGAATAGGTGACTTGCTAATCTAATGATAAATTAATGCGGAATTAAAACTATTTATGCAAACTAAAAACTATTAAGCTAAACACACCAAGTATAACACAAGAGTATAACCGAATTTTCGGTGAAGGGCTCTGGACTATCTCCTCAAGGTTCCTCTAGATAAGAGTTGAGGTACCGCTATGGCTCTCTTGGTTGAATACAAGTGTGAGCAAACACTCCCAAGCATATAACAATATAGCACAAGTATATCAAGCAAGTAATGAATACGAACAATAAGAGCATGCAAGATGGAAACACAAGTGAGAGATAAAGGAGAGCAATCGCAAACACGGGAGATTTGTTTCGAGATTCGAGCACCCTTGCTCTACGTCCCCGCCTTCAACACTGTTAAAGGTGTCCACTAGAATCGATCCCACTACATCACTCGGTGTCGCATCACCTACAATGAATTCACACTAGAACTCCCTGGACTCACTAATCCCTCTCTCGTTCCTGTAAGAACTACACACGCAAGCACACTAGCTTGCCGAGGCCGCACCTCTACACAGATCTCTCACTAGAACTCGAAACAACGCGAACCCGCAAGTCCACCTCCTCAAATACAAAGTAGAAAACTTTGGTGATCACACCACTTGGTCACTTAAAACACTCTCACAACAAAGATGCCTATAGGATTGATATAGCAATGGATAGCTCAAGTGTGTGTGAGAAAACTAGGATTGATTTGGTAATGAAAAACTCAAGAAATCTCTTTTTCAAAACACTCTCGAAAAACTCTCCTTTTGATATGGAAGTTTTAGCTCTAAAACAAGTGGAAATAAACACTGAGATTGGTAGGAAAAACTAGTCCAAAAACTCTCTTAAAATTTAAAACAGCCCAAAACAGCCCTATATAAATAGGCTCCAAAAACTAGCCATTGGGGATAACTCAGCAGACTTTTCTGCTGTCGGTCGACCGCCAATGGTCAGATTTTCGACCGTTGGGAAAAGCAGTCGACCGGCTGATCGACCGTAAACTGGGCTGTGACCTAGTGGTCGACCGCCCTGTCGACCAGGGCCATTACAGAGAGCAGAAGCTCACTGGCGGTTGACCGTTCGGTCAACTGGCCATTGGCTGTGCACATTCGTGCACATCGGTCGACCGCCCGGTCGACGGACTTCTGGCTCGGTCGACCGTGCGGTCGACCGGCAGAAGGCCAGAACACAGGTTTTTAAGGATTAAAACATGATCTTTTTATCTACAATAAAATCTCATAAATTCTCATAAATTCTACAAATATAAGTTCATTGATATACTTTGATATACAAACATGTTTGATTAAAAATCAAAACATATTACAAACATTTTGAACTATTTTTGTAATATAAAAGTTTTGCCTTAAACAAAAACCTGTATTTTCAAAAATGATCTTTCCAAAACTTCTCCAAATACAAAAACAAGATATTTTAAACACTTTTGAAGCTTAGTATATATGGATATGATCCACTATACATTTAAGATGAAATATCTATGTTTTTGACAATAAGCTCTAAAATAAGTTTTGATAAAATACATGTATATTTTGAAGCTTAAAAATCAAATCAGTATTTTTCTAAACACAAAACTATCTTATGAAAATGCTGATTGAGTTAGTACCTGTACAAAAATATAGAATTTCAGAACTTTTAAAACAGTAGTGCAAGGTGCTCAATCTACCGCTATAGCATGTGGTTATGCGGGTCGTTATTCACAAGGAGGGACTAGCGATGGAAGCTTTTTTAGCAAGTACTCTTTTAAGTTACAAAGAATGGTTAAAGATCTTCTTTTAGTTCTTAAAAAGAAAATGAAAAAAAAAGTTATAGTTAAGTTAGGAAGAAAGTGATCGATAGAGAAGATGGAGAAAATAAAAGCGATATGTACAAAGAAAATGAAAGAGTGAAAGAGATTTGGGTGATTATGGTGTTGGTGATCTACACTGAAAGTTACAAGAAAAGAAAGAAAGACTAAAACCTAAAAAAACATACCTACCTCTTCAGCGCCTGTTTACCTTTTACCCATATCGACGATGTACCTTTCTTTGAAGGCGAGCGAAGCATGGCAGATGATATCTTCCCCATTCCCGATTTACACTATGAAATGAAGGGGCGAGCTATACTACCATAGAAATGGATGTCCACCACCATAAGCCATCAACGACACTTGCAAGGAGAAGGCAACTTCGAGGCTATCGGTTTCATTTGGATCCACAAACACAAAAGAGGAAAGCGAGCAAAAACATGAGTAGAAAAGAAAAGGAAACCTCGATTCGATTCAAATAACAATGAAAGAAAAGATCACTTACACTGGTGTCACCTTCAGTACAAGCTTGCTCTCATTCCTCCATAAAAAGTATCCTCTCCTATTAGTTACATAAATAAAACAAAAATTACATGAAAGAAAATAAAAACCTAAGTTACAAACTATAAATTAGCCTAAGTTCTATTCTCTACTTGGTCGTTTCCCGTACGTTCTGAAAAACCCAGTATTTATAGGGAAAACCCAACCTATAAGATCGTATGAAGATAGGGGGAGCAAACGCTCCCCCTAACTCTCTAACAAAGCCGCGAAAACGCGGCTTTGGCCACGTTTCCGTGGCTAGGGTGTGGCCAGGTAGCCACACCCTGTTGGTGGTACTCCCCGGTTTCGCTATTGATGTTTATCTTCAGCTGGATTTACAGTTTAAGTCCGAGATTTTAACGAAATGACCTTTGATCCTTAGCTTCAACCAATTGATTTGTAGGGATTTGTTCTAACTGGTTTTCAACCATTCTGAACCGACTTGATCTGCCCTGATTTGCTGAGTTCGAATTAATTTTGATTTAATTCAGAATTTGATGGGCTTTTGGGCTCATTTCTCTTCACTCTCCTTTAGGAATGGGCCTGCAAATAAATTAAACATTAATTAGGAAAAAGCAGAGTTTATTCTATAATAAGTATGAGAATATGATAATGAATGTGCAATATTAGCGACCAATCACACCCCCATACCTATCTTTTGTTCGTCCTCGAGCAAAACAACTAAACAAAAAATTATTAGACCACTTTTGCAGGTCAGTCGATTGCACTGAGCATGTACAACAAGTCGTTAAACCTCTAGGTTACCCCTAGAGGATGGGTTTTGTCTCGTGAGGGTTTTCAGTGGATTACACCCACAAAATCCGTAAAAAAATGTTAGTATTTTGAAAACACATTTTGAAAGAAAAAAATATTTGAAATATTATTGTAAGTTTTAAGTAATTTATAAGTTATAGGAAAGCCAAAATTTTCATTACTAAACTTAGTCTCTATTCAAAAATTTGTTATCAATCAAAGTAACGAGTCAAATTGTACTTATCATCTAGTCTATTACTTTACCCTAAGTCATATGCACCTTGTGACCGTGAAAATTTTGACTAAGGGTTCTTTAACTCTAACTCTTATGCCTTATATATATATATATATATATATATATATATATATATATATATATATATATATATATAATATATATATATATATATATATAGGTATTATTCCTTAGTTTTATTAGGCTTTCTAGTCTGCCCATGTAACAAGCCTTTAATCGGTAACTCCCAGACCAAACGGTCTTAGGGCACCGGGTGAGAAAACACCCCAAGGACTTAAGGACTCGAGCAAATAAGGCCACAAAACTAAGAATTTTATTATATAAACCACTTTTAGGCGTGAATACTTATGCTTTATTAGACACAAATGCCTAGCTTAATCAGAGGATTTTTATATTTTTTTTTCTCAAACTTATCTAATCATCTTTCACATAAATACCAAGGCTTACTTAGGTCAAAGCACCTAGCTAATCAATAATTAGATTTGTTCATCTTTCATAGATTTTTTTTTTACAAGGCATAAGAATCTTTATTTTTGAACCCTAAGTGTGCAAGTATATGAAGTGTGCATATTTCATTAAGGTAAAGATTAAGACTAAATTACTTTGACAAATTATCTTCCTAACCCTAAAATCAAACAAATAATCTTATTTTGACCAAGTTTAAGAAATCCTAATTTTGATTTCCTATTCCTTAAAATTGACTTAATTTCTTACAAAAAATATGTCAAAATATTGTTTCTATTTTCAAAAAGTTTTTTTAAAAGTAAAGAAAATGAAAAAAATTTTTAAAAAAAGAAAAACCTAAGTTATGTTAGAACCCTCCCCCACACCTATCTCATGCATTGTCCTCAATGTATGAATTAATGCATAGATGCATGAAAAAGAAGAAGGAAGGAAAATATTATCTTAAGGTGGTGGTTCCGGTGGTGGTCTGATTGGGTCAAGCGTTGCTACCCAATCAAGATAATGTGGTAGTTCATGGAACCTACCTTTATTGACCTACCTTTATTGACCTCTTTTCTATTTACATATTTACAGTCCACAGTATGAATAGGATCATGAAAGATTCTATCGTGAAACTTACTTCCTTTACATGACCAGTCCTGGAAAATCATCACGGAGTCATCATGGTCTATACCTATGTCCAACAAAAGAATGTGACTTGGTGGAATGGTTGACATGGACTCAAGAATGATAGGTTCAGGAACCAATACAAACTCGAAAAAATCGACTTGGGATTCGAGAGTTAGTTTTAGTTAAAGCATTGAGTCCAAGTCCAAGAATTGATATTCACATTCTTTTCCCATCAATGGAATGTGACTATCCAAAATTGGTGATTCAATTTCAAAATTTATGGGTACGGGAATAAATGTTGGCTCAGAAAATTAGTCCAAATTGGGTAAGAATACCGGAGTCAACATAGATTCGAAGATGGAAACTGAATTACAAAGTTGGGGATCGGGTTCATATTCATGATCAAGTTCAATCTCATGAAAACTTGTCAATTCGTCAATGCGTTGATATTGGTCAAGTTCAAGGCTTTGTGGTGAAACTGAATCTTGGTCAAAGTCTTCAAGATACCATGATTCTTGGTTTTCATCAATATGGCTAGAAGTGTTAGGAATAGTCAAAAATTGAATAGGGAGAGTTTTCTTATTCCTACGCATGTTCTCCAATCTACTAATTCTTGCTTCTATCATATCGAGTGGATCATTTTGACATTGAATCATGGTTTCCATACTCTTTTCTAAGTTGGCATGTTCTCCTTGAAAAATAGAGTAAGGATTTGTGACTTGAAAATTTTTACGGGATTTTGAGCCTTCTAAAATTTGAATTCGTCGTTCAAGCTCATATAAGGCTTCCATCCTCTTTTCTCAGTCAATTGATTCTTCTAATGGTTGATTGGGAGAAGGAGTATATGAAGCTGGATGTTGGCAGGATAGTTGACAATATAACTCGGGGGAGTTGTATCCCCATTGACTCTGTGAAGAGTAGTGATGATTATTCCAGTCTTATTCATAGTATTGGGACTGGGGCATGTAATGATTCGGATAAGACCAATCTGGCACAATAGGTTGGTTAAAGTTATGATATGCCGGATTGGTAATATCCAAAAAAGAGGTCAGGGTGTAATATGGATTACCATTAAAATTGGAAAAATTATTGTTATAAACCATATCACACAGGAAATGTCAACACAAACAAAGAAAAACAAACAAATAAGCAAACAAATAAAAAGAAAGAAAAAAAATCTAAACTAAGTTAGGGTAGACCTTTGACCTAAACGACTCCTAACTTGTTAGACTGTCCACGGGAGGTATAATGCAGACTTTGACCACAAGCTAATCAGCCAGGTCAGGGTAAGATTGGTGGGAGGTATCCGCGCAAAAGCAACGGGCTTAATTAAGCCAAACCACCAGCCTTTGGGGTTTCGCCCCTCAATCCCTTTCCTTAGACACTGATTTAGCAGGAGTCAAATTCTAACATATTCCCCCTTAGGATAATCTCCTAATTGAGTCTGAGATGTCCCTAGGGCCAACGTCTGCTCAGTTTTAGTTAGGTTTGGGTTAGTGAGTGAGGAGATTGTTTGTGGGCTAAGGGAGGGTAATGACTTCCCCACCTTATCTTGTTTATAGGACAAGCTCTTAAATCAATTTAGTGCAGTGTACAAGTATATAGAAAAAAAAAGTAACATTCAGGCAATGTTTCATACAAGAATGAACCTTATACTAAATGCTATGCACACATACCTTGGCTCCAACACTCTTCAACAGTAAATAGAAAATGAAATGAAATAGACACGTGCCTAAATGCAAAGTCTAAATCATTTTTAGCATTTACAATTAACTTTTTACTGTTGTGTTAAAAATGTATATACAATGAGTCAAATAAGGAGATAAATGCTACAGAAATTCAGATTTTCAATTCAGCCAACCTGTAAAAATACAGGTTAGTAGTTCACTCAGTTTTGCCACTGAAATGTAGCAAATCTGAGGGCTTCTGGGCTCTGCTTTCTTGAGCAGAGTCCAGGGCCAGTTATATGTCCACTGCAACAGAAATTCCTTGTTGTTAAACCTGTACACCAAAAATATAGAAGAAGGTTAACCAAAAATGTAAACTTTAGAGAGAGTAACTTACCGTCCCTCCCCGGCAACGGCGCCAAAATTTGATTGAGTTAGTACCTGCACAAAAATATAGAAGTTCAGAACTTTTAAAACAGTAGTGCAAGGTACTCAATTCTACCGCTATAGCAAGTGGCTATGCGGGTCGTGATCCACAAGGAGGGACTAGCGATTGAAGCTTTTTTAGCAAGTACTCTTTTAAGTTACAAAGAATAGTTAAAGATCTTCTTATAGTTCTTAAAAAGAAAATGAAAAAAAAAGCTATAGTTAAGTTAGGAAGAAAGTAATCGATAGAGAAGATGGAGAAAATAAAAGTGATATGTACAAAGAAAATGAAAGAGTGAAAGAGATTTGGGTGATTATGGCGTTGGTGATCTACACTGAAAGTTACAAGAAAAGAAAGAAAAACTAAAACCTAAAAAACATACCTACCTCTTCGGCGCCTGTTTACCTTTCACCCGTATCGACGATGTACCTTTCTTTGAAGGCGAGCGAAGCATGGCAGATGAGATCTTCCCCATTCCCGATTTACACTATGAAATGAAGGGGCGAGCTATACTACCATAGAAATGGATGTCCATCACCATAAGCCATCAACTACACTTGCAAGAAGAAGGCAACTTCGAGGCTATCAGTTTCATTTAGATCCACAAACACAAAAGAGGAAAGCGAACAAAAACAAGAGTAGAAAAGAAAAGGAAACCTCGATTCGATTCAAATAACAATGAAAGAAAAGATCACTTATACTGGAGTCACTTTCAGTACAAGCTTACTCTCATTCCTCCATGAAAGTATCCTTTCCTCTCAGTTACATAAATAAAACAAAAATTACATGAAAGAAAATAAAAATCTAATTTACAAACTGCAAATTAGCCTAAGTTCTATTCTCTGCTTGGTCATTTCCTGTACGCTCTGAAAATCCCAATATTTATAGGCAAAACCCAACCTATGAGAGCGTATGAAGATAGGGGGAGCAAACGCTCCCCCTAACTCTCTAACAAAGCCGCGAAAATGCGGGCTGGCTAGGTGGCCACACCCTGTTGATGGTACTCCCCGGCTTCGCCATTGATGTTTATCTTCAGCTGGATTTGCAGTTTAAGTCCGGGATTTTAACGAAATGGCCTTTGATCCTTGGTTTAAACCGATTGATTTGTAGGAATTTGTTCTAACTGGTTTTCAACCATTCTGAACCGACCTGATCTGCCCTGATTTACTGAGTTCGAATTAATTCTCATTTAATTCAGAATTTTATAGGCTTTTGGGCTCATTTCTCTTCACTCTCCTTTAGGAATAGGCCTGCAAATAAACTAAACATTAATTAGCAAAAAGCAGAGTTTATTCTATAATAAGTATGAAAATATGATAATGAATGTGCAATATTAGCGACCAATCAAACGCATATAAATTTTGTGTATGAGTGTATAAACTTGAGAAATACACCAATTAATCTATCCTTTACATTTTATCTAAAAGTAAATCTTGACACTTATAAACCTAGACACAAGTCTTCTTAGAAATGTTCTCATTGAAAATCTTCTTCTCCTTCTTGACTTGGTCCAAACCTTGATCCAATGAGCTAGACTCCTCTTGAGTACTTGATGCGATCTTGATGTGCGAGCTCTTGAATCAACATGTGCTAGCTCCAAAACTTAACTTTAAATCCTTTGTTGAAGCTAAACACCTACTAAGATCTTGATCAAATATCTGAGACTAATTAAACATAAGATCGTTAGTATTACAACTACATGAGTTAGTCATCATCAAAACTAGAGCGATGGGCCTTTGGGCCAATAATCTCCCCCTTTTTGATGATGAAAAAACTCATGGAGTTATATATGCATGGATTAAAGTTAAGCTTCATAGAATTTCCCCTTTAACTTATGCATAGCAATAAATATAAATATATTCAATGAAAGCTCTTAAATTAAACAAACATTTATGCATACACAAGAAGATAAACATGCATAAAACTCATCAAACTTGCAAAATCTTTCCCCCTTTTTGTATAAACTTTCAAAATCCTTCTTCTCCTTTTATATAAACATAAAATATAGAGCATGCATAAACTCAATTTGTAAATATGCATATAAAACTAAAAATTATTCTCCCCATTTTTGTCAATCATTAACAAAAGGGTGAAAACAAATCAAACAATAAAGATATATATATATATATATATATATATGTATATATATATGTATATATATATATATGTATATATATATATGTATATATATATATATATATATATGTATATATATATATATATATACACGATTTACATTCATGAAGAGGAAGGCGGTAAGTTAGCTTCTCTACATATATGCATTACATGAAGAAGGGATGACGAAACCCTAACTCACATTAAGTATAGTATACAATGCATAAGTAGAGATCTTAAGCTCCCCCTACACAAGTGTACCACATAAAGAAGAGATGTCAAGCTCCTCAATATAAGATATACTCAACATGAATCTATATATAGAAGAGATGTTAAGCTCCCCTTGCATACAGGCAATACATATCAATATATTTTTAAAACAAATTTTGATAATACTTAAGGCAAAATTTTGAAATTTCTTAAAAACAAAATTCGGTACCACTTGTAAATAAACAAAATTTTTAGGATATCAATAGTAGAGCTTTGATACCAATTGAAATTAAAACGTTGTAAATTTTGATACCAATAAATATGAAGTATATTTTGATATCAATTGAAATATATGGTAAATTTTCATACCAAATAAAATGTCAATTGAAATACCAATTGAAAACAATGCATAAGCTTATAAAGATGCCAATTTATATTAAAATTTAAGTCAAGCTTAGCATAAACATAATTTGTACTTAAACATGTAATGGATAGTGAAATCAAGCACAATCAAAACATATATCTTTGTATGAAAAAGAAAATACCAATTGAAATTGATATTATTAGATATTTTTGAAGCATACATATATAGAAACAAATATGAGTATACAAGGATAAAATTTCATGAAGTACATATGTATATCTCATATCTATCCACCCTATTCATGCACATGTTAAAAGATTTTCAATTTAGAGCATACAAGGCATAGTCGCCCATCCAACCGCCCTTAAAGGGTAGAAGTTTTCAAAAATAAGATTTGAAATTAGTTGTAAATTGAAAACACTACCAAATTAAGGATAAATAACTGGTTAAAGTAATTTTTGAAAAACTAGTCAAAAATCCTTTAATTATGAAAGCAAATCATGTATATCTCATGACATATACCAAATACACAAAATTTGACACTCGAAATCTATAAAGCTCAAAAATTCTCATGAAAATAATGTCATGAGTAAACAAATGAAGTATGAGTGCACAAGAATCATGTAAATAGCATTTTCATGATAATGATCGATAAAGCTCAAAATAAACATGAATATCTTTTATCAAAAGCATAAAAATGTATTTTTCATTAAAATCAAACTTCAATGTATATATATGTTCTATCGAAACTAACAATATACATACATATCCCAAATACAAAAGAGTCCATAGTATAATTTGCATAAAGGCAAGAGACTCAAGGGTATACATGTATATTTATTAGTTTTAGACAAAATGTTACATATACATGAAGCAAAACACATACAAGAATAGGAAAAACATGTATAAATGAAAGAATCATCAAAACTAGGTTATACATCTATATGTAATGAGTACAAATGAGCAGTGAAGAACAAACATATAAGAATCAAATGTTGCTCACTACTTGTACAAATATAGACATAAGTTTTAATGAAAACTACATCTAAACAAGTATACACCACATGAAGCACAAAACCAAAACATGATTATAAAAATATGCTAAAAATTATTAATGTCAAAGTATGTAAACTAAAATAGGAGTTTAGAGATAGTTACCAAACTATAAGAACTATACTCTAAGTCTCCAAAACATGGTGGTCCTCCCGCCAAACTTTCTTGATAGCGGTGCATCCATAGGGTATGTCCATCACGCTCATGCATCCACCATCAAGGCACCAATCCTCTCACGTCATGTAAGAGCCCACACCAAACCATATGCACTATTCTCTAAGTCTCCAAATCATGGTGGTCCTCCCACCAAATTTCCTTGATAGCAATGCATCAATAGGGTATGTCCATCTAGCTCCATATGAATCCACCACCAAGGGACCATACCTCTCACATCATGTGAGAGTCCACACCTACATTAAATACAAGAGGTGAAGATTTTGGTACCCATTTTCTTTTGGGTCCACGGGGGTTAGCATTATTCAGAACCCAAATATTTTTATTAACAAAATTTATAGAATTTACTTTATCATAATAAAACTTTGCTAAATGTTTGCGGCCACAATGTGTACATTTGTACACTCTAGAATGCACATGAGAATGAGTGTGATCATAATGTGCAAAGTGTGCATATGTGTGTCATGGGTGATCTGCATGAACATGTGGAGCTTGTTTCTTTTGAAACAAGGTTTCCAATCTATTATGATTAAATGCACAATTGCTCAAAGTTGAGCTCAAACAATTAATTCTATTTTTCAAAAATTTAATCTCATTTTCATCAATGGTGGCATGAAGAGCATGGCAAGTATAAGAATCTACAATCCTTTTCTTTTTAGAAATATTTTCTTTTCCTTTTGAAACAATTTTTCTTGTCAAAGAGTTGTTTTCTTCCAAAGCAATTTCTTTTTCTTTTTCCACCAAATTAATTTTATTTTTCAAAGAGTTATTTACTTCACAGAGATCACTTAATTTAGAAAATAAGGAAATATTTTCCTTTTTCAAAGCTTCATTTTCATTTGAAATGCATTCAATTTTATTTTGAAAAGAATCTTTTTCCTTTGAAATGAACTCATATTTATTCTTCAATCTTTTATGGTCCTTTTTAAGCAAATTATATTTCTCAAGAAGTTGTTGACAAAAAGATCCAAGTTCATCATATGACATGTCAATATCTTCTTCTAACTCGGATTCAGAGTTTACCTCAAGGGGGTTATCCCCTTGGACCATGTGCACAAGTTGGAAGCATCACTTCCATCATCCGATCGCTCCCCGCATAATATTGTTTTTGTTCGTCAAGGGAGACTAAAGTGTTTCATACTACAAAAGCCGAATCAAAATTAAAAACCCTAGATAAATATTCATCATTTAGGGTTGACTTTAAAACATAGATGGCTTTTGCATTAGCCTCAAGATATTTGCCATTTAAACAATATGAATTTTTAATAGTGGCTCAATAAACATGATCCCTAAGGCTTTGAGATACATTGACATCTTAACTTTCTAAATTTGGATGTTAAGAATATCAAAAGTGGGAGGTGACATGAAATCCATGTGTGTGTATAAATATTGTGATTAGCTAAAAATGAGGATCTTTAACTCAAGGTTGTTAGACCCAAATCAAGAGCACCAAGCTCTGATACCAATTAAAATCACCTAGAGGGGGTGAATAGGTGACTAACTAATCTAATGATGAATTAATGCAGAATTAAAACTATTTATGCAAACTAAAACTATTAAGCTAAACACACCAAGTATAACATAAGAGTGTTGCCGAATTTTCGGTGAAGGGCTCTGGACTATCTCCTCAAGATTCCTCTAGATAAGAGTTGAGGTGCCGCTATGGCTCTCTTGGTTGAATACAAGTGTGAGCAAACACTTCCAAGCATATAACATTATAAGCACAAGTATATCAAGCAAGTAATGAATATGAACAATAAGAACATGCAAGATATGAACACAAGTGAGAGATAGAGAGAGCAATCGCAAACACGGGAGATTTGTTTCGAGGTTCGAGCACCCTTGCTCTACGTCTCCGCCTTCAACACTATGAAGGATTTCCACTAGAATCGATCCCACCGGATCACTCGGTGCCACAACACCTACAATGAGTTCACACTAGAACTCCTTAGACTCACTAGTCCCTCTCTTGTTCCTGCAAGAACTACACATACAAGCACACTAGCTTGCCGAGGTCGCACCTCTACACAGAGCTCTCACTAGAACTCGAAAAAACGCGAAGCCGCAAGTCCACCTCCTCAAATACAAAGTAGAATACTTTGGTGATCACAACACTTTGATCACCTAAAACACTCTCACAACAAAAATCCCTATAGGATTGATATAGCAATGGATAGCTTAAGTGTGTGTGAGAAAAGTAGGATTGATTTGGTGGTGAAAAACTCAAGAAATCTCTTTTTCAAAACACTCTTGAAAAACTCTCCTATTTATATGGAAGTTTTAGCTTTAAAATAAGTAGAGATAAACACTGATATAGGTAGGAAAAACTAGCCCAAAAACTCTCTTAAAATCTTATTGAAAACAGCCCAAAATAGCCCCATATAAATAGGCTCCAAAAACTAGCCGTTGGGACAACTCAGCAGACTTTTCTATTTTCGGTCGACCGCCAACGGTCGGATTTCTGACCGTTGGGAAAAGCGGTCGACCGGCCGGTCGACCGTAAACTGGGTTGTGACCTGGCGGTTGACTGCCCTGTCGACCATGGCCATTTACAGAGAGCAGAAGCTCACTGGCGGTTGACTGTTCGGTCGTCTGGCCATTGGTTGTGCACATACGTGCACATCGGTCGATCGCCCGGTCGACCAACTTCTGGCTCGGTCGACCGTGCGGTCGACCGGCAGAAGGCCAGAACACAGGTTTTTAAGGATTAAAACATGGTCTTTTTATCTTCAATAAAATTTCATAAATTCTCATAAATTCTATAAAAATAAGCTCATTGATATACTATGATATACAAACATGTTTGACTAAAAATCAAAACATATTACAAACATTTTGAACTATTTTTGTAATATAGTAGTTTTGCCTTAAACAAAAACCTATATTTTCAAAAACGATTTTTTCAAAACTTCTCCAAATACAAAAAAAAGATATTTTAAACACTTTTGAAGCTTAGTGTGTATGGGTATGATCCACTACACATATATGATGAAATATCTATGTTTTTGACAATAAGCTCTAAAATAAGTTTTGATAAAACACATGTATATTTTGAAGCTTAAAAACCAAACCGGTATTTTTCTAAACACGAAACTATCTTATGAAAATACATATAAATTTTGTGTGTGAGTGTATAAACTTGAGCAATCCACCAACTAATCTATCATTTACATTTTATCTAAAAATAAATCTTGACACTTACAAACCTAGACACAAGTCTTCTTGGAAATCTTCTCACTGAAAATCTTCTTCTCCTTCTTGACTTGGTCCAAACCTTGATCCAATGAGCTAGACTCCTCTTGAGTACTTGATGCGATCTTGATGTACGAGCTCTTGAATCAACATGTGCTAGCTCCAAAATTTGACTTTAAATCCTTTGTTGAAGCTAAACACCTACTAAGATCTTGATCAAATATCTCAGACTAATTAAACATAAGATCATTAGTATTATAACTACATGAGTTAATCATCATCAAAACTACAGCGATGAGCCTTTGGGCCAACAATTGCTACCGGGGTCGTTGATGTTCCGATTGACCAAGAGCTGAGCTAACATCTGCTGGCCAAGGCTTCTTGCTGAGTCCTGGAGGTCTGTTCTTATGCCTCCATTCACTGACGTAGATCTTCATCAATGTTATTGTCGGCTATGTTGATGACATCTCCCCTGTTTGCTCGGAACTAATGGTAGCAGAGGAAGCGTATCCACTGGCTTCTAATTCATTATCCGACCTTAAACAAGGCTTCTCAATGGCTCTGGTGACATTGCTCTGGAAGATGAGGGTTGTCCATAGTTGTAGGGTATCACAACCCTAGAGCGGGTACCCCGAAAGGCACCTTCAGTTTCAATCAGAACCTGACTTAAGCCTGGATTATAGTCAAGGTCTGGAGAACTAACTAAGGATGCATGAACCCCCTGTCTCCCTCTTCGAGATCGTGCCAGATATCTTCCTCTACTTGTCATGTTGACAGAGACTGTGGTAAGGTGAGGTTTTCTAGCTTTCCTCTTCCTTCTAGACTTGGATTCTTCGGAGGCGGGGCTGACAAACGGTCGAATGCTAACAGTTTATTTGGAAGAAGCGTTGTGGGTATTGGCCCCAAACAATAATCAGTGAAATGCACGATCACCAGTTGATACTCCGCCCGTCCACACTGAGACAGTGAGATGTAAGCCTGTTCTTCAGAGTTGGACTTCCGCATGGCTCATAAATTCTCGCAGGTTTGTGTTGGTCGGACCCAAACAATCTAACATGGAGACTCGTGGAGGCTAGAGGTTAGCCCTGTTAGGCTAAAAAGTCTTTGGCTTAGACCTAGACTTAGCCTTACAGGCTTTGGTGAGCCTTGATTTGGCTGAAGTCATAGCTTCACTACGATGCGAAGCTATATGAACACTTGATGCTTTAGCACTGTTGAGCAATGCTCTGTTATGAAGTGAAGTAACTTTGCTATTAGCACCAAAGGGTGCTTCAACTCTAGCTTCGCAGTTAAGAGTTCCTTCAGCTGGGAGCGGAGCTTCGCTTTTAGCACTGATGGGTGCTTTACCCTTAACTTCGCAGGAGAAGCGAGGCTGAGCTCTGAGCAGAGCTGAAGTTGCCTTATAGCCAGAAACTCTACAAGCTTTATCAGAAACTGAGATCAGAGAACATTTAGCCTCGCATGAGGCTAAACTGGAATTCACATTCCAGATAGTCTTAGAGGTTGTCTTAGCTTCACGCGCAACATACAGGTGGAGGCGCGAAGTAACACGAGTCTCTGTTTAGACTAAGATCGACTTCAAAAAAGTCTGTTTAGCTTCACATGAAGCAGATTCAGGCCTGCAGATGGCCTTCTTAGTCTTATCAAAGACTTGCTTCTCGACAATAGTTAGAGGAGATCTAACCACCGAGATCTTCCTATACTTACGCACATTCAGGTGACTTTTGCTACTCGAACCTCTCTTGGTCAAACTGGATGACCAATATCTCGGCAGTAGACCCAAGGGTCTTATCATCACATTGTGGTGTCATCTTCTTTTTATTGAAAGAGATCTTTCCCAGTGGAGTTACCATCTCGTTTTCCATTAAAATTAAAAAGAGAAAATTTACAAAAGTTGAAAAGAATTACAAGTAATTGATAAAAAAGAATAAAAAATACAAGAACTCTATTCTCTCAGAGTTTCTGGGAAAGTATGATGATGAAAGTCTGGCCAGCGCGCGACCACTTTGTTCTGTTGACGATGGGAGTGGTTGACTTCGAGTCTTTTGCTTAAGGGTTTCCTTCTCGCCTAGTTCTGAAAATCCTTTGAGGGAGAAAGATCTCTAGGGTATTAACACCCTAAAAGGGAGAAGCAAAGTTCTCTTAAAGAGTTTGGAAGCTAGAGAAGGGAGAAGTCCAGCTTCTTCTTGAGAATCTCCAGTCAGCAGCCAGCGGCCCTTAGCCTGCCCAACAATGCGTATAGGGTGTAACAATCCCTCATAAAATCAGTAGATTGATTTAATCAATCTGATCTAGCTTCGCTCCTGGATGCAGGATAGCTTCGCGGTGAAGCTAATAGTAGCAGGAGAGAAATTCGAGACCCCTGCGCGGAGTCATTTAACCAGCTGGCTATGGGTTTGTTGCAGCAATCCTTTGATTTTCTCCACTAATCAGGGGATTTGCTTTAATCCTCTCCAACTGATTGGAGAGTGATTTGATCAAGGCAAATAACTACCAAATATGTGATAATGATCACATCAATCTCGTGCTGAGATTTAAATAGTCAAAAAATGATCACATAAGCTTGCGGCAGAGCTAGCTCACAGCGGAGCTGAGGAAAGGCCTCGAGCGAAGCTAAACTCACAGTGGAGCTACTGATCAATCTGCAAAGTGATTGTACTCAAAAATTGTATTTTTATCATTTCTTTTACACATATATCCTTGATCATTCCTTTATTAATTAATGCTATTAATCTCTTTTTTGATTATGGTGTGTAGTTACTTAAATGAGAGGATAAAGATACAAGACGCTTCATTTTATCCCTAATCCTATCTAAAGTTAGATTTTAAATTAAATTGAATCCAAAGGAGGAAAGGATTATTCTTCATTCTCCTAAATTCAAGTTCAAATTCAGAAGATAAAGTCCTATAAGATGAATGAGATATTCTACAAGGAAAATGATCACATAAGCTGTTTGATGAGTCATATTCAGCAAACAACACGCCAACTTGTTACAGGACTGAATTCCCTATTGAATTAGGATACCTTCTAATTTGTATCCTCTTGTGATTAGATTTTAGACCTATTTAAAGAGCTGAAATCTCTCATTATCAAGCATTTCCACATCAGAGATCATAACTTAGGAATTTTTTTTTAGTTTCTCTTTCAAATTTCCTTTGTAATTTTTAGATTTTAGTTCTACTTCTACTTCTAATTCAGGCTTTGTAAAGAGAAGGAGGCTCTTTGTAATTGAAGGTAACAACATCAATAACAAGATTTTTCTTTCTAATTTATCTTAATTTACTCGCTTTCTCATCTATCATGCTTTCGTTAGTTTTCATCATGAATAGCTAATTTTTTTTCATGACTTACTAATCCCTCCACCACTACTTCTAAATTCTAAGCTAGAATAAACTGATTGGATCATATGCATGCTTAACTCTTGAATTAGTTAAAGTTCTTCAAGGTACATGATGATGACTAGTTAAATCCATATATGTTAATACTTTCCAATGATTTTTCTTATTTTATACTTAGATAGCTTTGATAGTTTAATGTTGAATCTTAATTATTCTTCTTATTCTATGTTTAGAAGGCTTTGATAGTTTAATGTTAAGTCTTAGTTAGTGATTATTTCATATAGGATTTAGTCTTTATCTTATGTATCTTACTTGAATTAAAGGCAACTCTAAGATCTAACTTTTATGATCTAAAGTGAGGTAAATTCTTGCATAGGTTAGTAAGTTAGTAGTGGTAGATGATTAGTAGGTCATATTTCTTTAACTCTATTTTCTTTTACATCCTATCCTATAATTTGGTGCAATTATCAAGAATCTCAAATTGACCAAAGTTTTGAAAACCTTTTTGAAGATGAACTTAACTGTTTAGATGATTCGATTAGGGATACCTTGGTTAGTTACATACCTCCAAAAGATATAGTTAATTCAAGTTTTGAGGAGATGTATGAGGATAAGCTCATATTTCTTCAACTCTTTTCTAAAACCCTAAATTACTCTCCAAATTTCATCTTCTTCTTTTTATATTTTAACACTTAACAATTGAGTTCTTTTTCTTAGAAGAATACTTAACCAGTTTAGTGTTTAAGGAGATACTGAAAAGTTTCTATCGCATTCCTCCCTATGGATTTGACCCGCATAGCCCTTGCTACCGCGGATAAATTATGAAAGACAGAGATTTAACCGACATTCAAATAACATCCTTTTAACTCTTTAATTTATCTCTATTTTTTGGCAATCTAATTTTGGCACCGTTGCCGGGGAGGAATGCGATAGAAGCTCAATCAATACCCTAGGGTAGATAATTCTTCATTCAATATGATATGAAGCTTAGCAATGAGCTCTCAGCGAAGTTAGAAGCTAGCTCTCAATTGAGCTATAAAGAACCTCAGGCAAAGCTAAAAAACATAGCTTGCAGTAAAGCTAGATGTTTAGCTTATTGGGTTTTCTTCAGAGGACAACAATTGGCTCACTGTCTGCTTCACTGGATCAGTGGAGTGCAAATCACCTGTTTTGTCCATCAGGGATGGACAGATCTTCAGCCTGTCTGCGACTTGCCTTTTGAAAGTGTCGACAAGTTAGATATCGTTCGGATTGGTTGAAGTGCTGCCTGAAAATTTGTCTTTTCGGAGTGTCAACAATGTGCAACAAGCCATTAAACCTCTAAGTCATCCCTAGAGGATAAGTTTTCTCTCGTGAGGGTTTTCAGTGGATTACACTCACAAAACCCATAAAAGAAAAGAAACAAAATGTTAGTATTTTCGAAAAGAATTTTGAAAAAGAGAAAATATATTTGAAGTATTATTGTAAAATTTCAAGTAATCTATAAGTTATAGGAAAATCGTATTTTTCATTCCTAAACTTAGGTTCTATTCAAAAACTTGTTGTCAATCAAGGTAAGGAGTCAAACTGTATTTCTCATTTAGTCTATTACTTTACTTTAAGTCATATGCACCTTTGTGATAGTGAAATTTTGACTCAGGATTCTTTAACTCTAACTCTTATGCCTTATTTTATTATATATTTTTTTGGTGGTATTATTTCATAGTTCTATTAGGATTTCTAATCTGCCCATGTAAAGAGCCTTTAGTCGGTGACTCCCAAACTGAATGGTCTTAGGACACCAGGTGAGAAAATACTCCAAGGATTTAAGGACTCGAGTAAATAAGGCCACAAAACTAAGAATTTTATTATATGCCACTTTTAGGCGTAAATACTTATGCTTTAAAGGCATAAATACCCAGCTTAATCATAGGATTTTTGATATATATATATATATATATTCTTTTATTTTTTTTATAAGGCATAAGAATATTTGTTTTTGAACCCTAAGTGTGTAAGTGTATAAAGTGTGCATATTTCATCAAGGTAAAAATCAAGACTAAATTACTTTTTCAAATTTTCTTCCTAACTTTAGAAATTAAACAAATAATCTTATTTTTGATCAAGTATAAGAAATTCTAATTATGATTCTCCTATTCCTTAAAATTAACTTAATTTCTTACAAAAATATGTCAAAATATTATTTTTTTCTTTTTAAGAAGTTTTTAAAAAGTAAAGAAAATGTTAATTTTTTAATATAAAAAGAAAACCTATGTTCTGTTAGAACCCTCCCCCACACCTATCTCATGCATTGTTCTCAATGTATGAATGAATGCGTAAATGCATGAAAAAGAAGAAAAGGGAAGAAAAATATTATCTCAAGATGGTGGTTCCGGTGGTGGGTAGATTGGGCCAAGCGTTGCTACCCAATCAAGATAATGTGGTGGTTCATGAAACCCACCTTTATTGACCTCTTTTTTTTTACATATTTACAATACCCAATATGAAAAGGATCATGCAAGATCCTATTATGAAAATTCTTCCCTTTATATGACCAATCTTTAAAAATCATCACTGAGTCATTATGATCAATACCTTGGTAAACAATAGAATGTGGTTTTATGAAATGGATGATTTGCGCTCTGAAATGAAAAGTTCGGGAACCAATACCAATTCGGGAAAATCAACTTTAGGTTTAAGAGTCAGTTTTGGTTCAAGAGTTGAGTCCAAATCAAAGAATTTAATTTCATATTCTTTTTCCATCAAAGAAATTTGACTATCCAAAGGAGATGGTTCAATTTTAAAATCTATGGATACATGAATCAATTTTGACTCGAGAAATGGGTCCAACTTGGGTAAGGATACCGAAGTCAATATAGATTCAAAAATTGAAATTGAGTCACAAAGTTGTGGGTCGGGGTCACATTTATGTTCAGGTTCAATTAAATTAAAATGAAAACATGCCAATTTGTCAATGGGTTGATATTGTTCAAAGTTTTGTGGTGAAATTGAATCTTAGTCAAAGTCTTCAAGATACAACAATTCCTGGTTTTCATCAGTATGGCTAGAAGTGTCAGGAATAGTCAAAGATTGGGTGGGGAGAGTTTTCTTATTCCTATGCATGTTTTCCAATCGACTAAGTCTTACTTCTATCATATTGAAAGGATCCCTTTGAAATTGAATCATTGATTCCATACTCTTTTCTAAGTCGGTATGTTCTTTTTGTTGTGGAACTTGAAAAATGGAGTAAGGATCTTGATTTGAAAATTTTGATGGAATTTCGAGTCTTCTAGATTTTAAATTCGCCGCTCGAGCTCTTCTAAGGCTTCCATCCTCTTTTCCCAGTCAATTGGTTCTTCTATTGGTTGTTCGGGAAAAGGGTACATGAAGCTGGATGTTGGTAAGGTGGTTGACTATATGACTCCATAGAGTTGTATCCACACTGACTCTGTGAAGAGTGGTGATGATTGTTTCAGTCCTGATCATAATATTAGGACTGGGGCACAATATATTGATTTGGATAAACCAATTCAGCATACTTAGTTGGTTAGAGTTATGTAATGCCAGGTTGGTAATATCCAAGTCAAAAGAGGTCGGGTGAAGTATAGATCACTATATGCATTGGAATAATTATAATTGTAATCCATATCACAAAAATGTCAAAAACAAAAACAAGAACAAGCAAATAAATAAACAAACAAAAAGAAAAAAAATCTAGCCTAAGTTAGTGTAGACTCCTAACTGGTTTGACTGTCTACGGGGAATATATTGCAGAATCTAACCACAAGTTAATCGGCCAGGTAGGGGTAAGACTATAAGTTACCAAGAGGGGTGAATAGGTGACAAGCTAATTAAATGCAAAGCTAATGCAGAATTAAAACTAATTATGCAACCTAAAACTATTACACACAACGTATAACCAAAGAGTGTAGCTGAATTCTAGGTGAAGGGCTCTGAACTATCTCCTTAAAATTCCTCTAGATTAAGAGTTGAGGTGCCACTATGGCTTTCTTGGTTGAATATAAGTGTGAGCAAACAAACAACCCAAGCATATATATCAATTAAGCACAAATATATCTAGCATACAAAGAGATGAATAATAAAAATATGCAAGATATATAAACACAAGTGAGAGAGTGAGAAAACAATCGCAAACACGGGAGAATTATTTCGAGGTTCGAGTACACTTGCTTTACGTTCCTGCCTTCAACACTATGAAGGATTTTCACTAAAACAATCCCACAAGATCACTCAGTGCCGCAATACCAACAACGAGCTCCCTCAAGAACTCTTGGACCTGCAAGTCTCTCACTTGTTCCCGCAAGAATAACACAGGCAAACACACTAGCTTATCGAAGCCGCACCTCTACAACTTCCCAATACAAGAGGGTGGAACACTTGGTGATCTACTTCTCTTAATCACCAAAAACACTCTCATAACAAATGATCCCTAGAGGATAAATATAACAAAGGAAAGCTCAAGTTTTTATGAGAAAAATAAGATAGATTTGTGGAGGAAAAAATCAAAAATTTTCTATTGAAATCACAAAACAAATACTCTTTAAAAACTCTCTTTTTGATATGGAAGTTTTAGCCAAAACCATGTGGAGAAAAACTCTAAGAGAAATGAAAAAACTTGCCCTAAAACTTCTCCAAAATCTTGTATAAATACAAAATCATGATAGTGAAACACTTTTTGAAGCATAGTATGTATGGATAGAATCGAATACACACATAAAAGATATATCTACGTGACATTAAATCCAAAACTAATTATTGATTAAAACAAAACTTGAAACTATGAACTAGAATCATCAAAATAAGTGTACACATTAGCATACATCATGTGTGTGAGCATGATGAGCATGTGTATGCCGTGATGAGTGTTGATCAACACGATTTTACATCATTTTTATGCTTCTATTGATCTATTATTTGTATATAAATAATGCAACTCGGGTATATTTGATTATATTTTGCAGGGAACAGGTAAAAGAAAAAAAAGAGAAATTCGGTTACCTTCAGCAATTAAATCACGCAATTTTTAAAAGATTGAAGGTTACTTTCCAAGCATGTTGCGATTTTTTGATCATAACTTTGGCTGCGAAACTTCAAAAAAGGTCATTCAAGATGTCTACGGAAAGAGAATTTAGAGAGTTACAACTTTTTTGTTGATGACTTCTTCTAATTCAGCATTTGTTGACTCAAAATTGTCAAAGAAAGTCTACTTCTGCTTTTAGACTGGACTGAAATTCAAGTTTTGAAAATCCAGGGAGCTAAAGATAATTTTACACATATTTTATGCAGAATTGATTTCTCCTTTGTTATTTTCACTCCCATTATTTATTGTATGAGTTGAAAAGGTAAATTATTAGGAGAAGTGGCTTTGTAAAAATAGAGTGAGGATATCATGTATAAATGTTATAAATCTTAGACTCCTAGGTTTCATGAGGAGGCGGTTTTTTTTTGCTTTTTTGGCCGACTTTGGCCATGTAATTCGAAAGTTTTTTATTTTATTTTAATATTAAAAAATTTTCTTTGTGCTTTTGAATTTTTACTGCATTTATTGCTCGAATCTTCTGCATGAGAAGTAAATGAAGGGATAACATGCGCATATGACTTTTTGGCAAGTAACATTCAGGTAATTATTTTTTTCTTTTACTTTCTTAGCTTTATTGATTAGATAGTTAATTAATTTAATTATTTTGGTTATTTAATTGTAGCATTAATTATTCAATTTAATTATAGGTTATTTAGTAGGCTATTTTATTAATAATTTAATCATGCTTAACTAAATTTCCTCTTGCATCTAGGGGAGGTGAACTTATGCTAGAATATCTTGTGGCCATCTGTTAGATCTCTTATATAGAGTTATTTGCACACCAATTTATCGACAATTTTTAGGAGATTAATTTTCAGAATAACTGATTTTTGACAGGCTATATATCGGGGGTTAATGGACCATACTTAGAGTTTTGTTACCTTTATACTATTTGTTTAATTTAGTTAATTTATCTTTGATGGATCATGTAACCGAAGAATACCTTGTGCTTAGATCTAATGTTCAGACTTACTTTGCCTAATAGAGTAGAGATTTTGGTGAGTAATAACAGACTAGCATGGAGTCCGAGATTAACCACTTGATTCTAATTTAGGAGATTCGATCCTAGGTGCTTGACTTGATTTTTCTTAGATTGACACATATTTCACCCAAACTCACAAACTTTTCACCCAATTCGCCTAAAAGTGTTGAAATTAAAAGAGCCACCTGTCTCTATAGATCGATCCTCAAGTGCTACATTGAACGACCGTGCTCTTGCGGTTATTTAAAACGGGAGAGCGAAATCTCCCCATCAAGTTTTTGGTGCCGTTGCCGAGGACACGGTGTTTTATCCTTAGTTTGAACATTTTTATTAGATTGTTAAAAAATAAATTCAAAAATTAAAAAATTTTCAAAATTTAAAAAAAATCAAAGAAAAATCATTTCCCACGGCCTATCCAAATTCACTTGGTTATGATCCATTATATAGGCCAGACACTCCTTTCCATCCACCAAACTCTCTTCTGATTTTAATGAATACATTCATCCTACGAACTACTCTTTTCTTCATACTATCAAATGAGTTGCCATCACTGTCAAGATCCAAATCATCCATCAGACCAGTGTCCTTCAGTTGGGTATTCATTAGGACTAGGTCAAAATCAGTTTCATACATTTCAAGGACCTAGAGCGAACCTTATCCATCAAACTTCAATTCAGAGGGTTGAAATTATCCTCAATTTTCATGGGATCAATCATATTAAAATTCTCAATCAAATTGGTCCTACACTGAACCACCACCTCTGTCTTGGACATTTGACAATGACCATGAAGAAAGCACATTAGAGAAGAGTTTTGAATTCATGCAGCAGACTATGATCGAGATCAATCAACAGTTAACTGAGGCATGTGCTCACATGAAAAAGATGATGACTCATTTCAATGAACCTGTTTCAACCACAAGTCCAGATCAAGTTCAAGAGTATACCAACTTTCATAAAATGAACAAATTCCAAACTATAAGACCCGAAGAGCAAATCTTTGACCATAGTAACATGTCTACTAATTCCATAGAGATGCCCATCGAGTCCCCATTATTTCATTTTAATCAATTTGAAGAGCTTGAATATGAGAAGCAGGTTGAGAAAGTTATACATGTGCATGAAGCCTGTAACTTGGATGATGATCCTCTGTATCTAGATGAATTATGCATAGATGATTTGGATACACATACACCTCATGTGGAGCCAGTTGAATCTTATTGTGAAGATGAATGTGATAATGATGAACTTTTGCTTCAGGAAAAATTTGATGATGAATTTTCTAAGTTTTGTGAAAAGACTAGTGTTGAGGAGCAGAAGATATTATCCATTCATATGAAAAAATGGAGCACACTGATTAAAATTGCGAGGATGCATATATGGATAATGAGCCTTTATTTCTTAATGAGCTTTTTACTGAAGAATGTGACCACAATGGTGAGAAAACATGTGTTGAGGATCTTGAGTTTAGAGCTCCCTTTGAGAAAACAAAACTCGATTTGAGTATCTTCACTTTCGATGAGCCAACCGATGATCAAGCTTTTCCAAACATGATTCAAAAATCTCTAATTGATCAATGCTCTGAAAACCTATTTGAAGATGAACTCAAATGTTTAGATGAATCGGTTAGGGATGCTTTGGTTAGTTACACACCTCCAAAGAAAATTGTTGATTCAAGTATTAAGGTGATGTTTGAGGATGAGCTTAAATTCATAGGAAATTATATTGTGGCCACTCTAATTATGTTGTGTGATAATAATGAATTTATGAGAAAAAAGTGTGAGAAGAAGAGAAAGAGGAGATAGAGGAAAGTGATGAATTAGTTGGAGAGAATGAATTAAAGATGACAAAAAGATTAACATCTCCAATTTGTTTTTTGAAGAGAACCCATTGGAATGATGGGAAGCGAGCTCAAAAATAGAGACCTAGAAAGAATGAGGTGTGAGAGAGACATGGGATTGTACATTTGTATATATTTGTTTTATGTTTTTTTAGTTTTTGAGTCTTATTATTTCCTCTTTATTAGTTGAGTCAGTCTTAATGAGTCTTTTAGTATCTCTTTCTCTACCTTATGTGCGAAGTTATTTGTAAGTGATACAGGATGACCGAGGATGCACACACACATGAAGTGATTTTGGTTGCTTCTGCAACTAGATTTTTCAGTATACTGTGAGTAATTCTAATTTCAGCTGCTTCTGCAACTAGATTTTTCAGTGCACTGTGAGTAATTCTAATTTCAGCATATTTATTAAATTCATTTTAATCATGTATGCTTGAATTGAATGCTTTATTCTTTGAGTGTGTATATGTGGATGTGTGTATTATATGCTATTCATTCTATCTCTATCTTCATGTATATGCATGAGGACATGACACAGTTTAGGTATGGGGGATTCACATATTTCTTTTTTTTAGGAGTTTTTGGTTTTGTTTTGCTTTTATGGTTTTTTCCCTTTCTTTATCTTTATTTTCTTCTAAGAGTCTATGTGAGTGATTTAGTATCCATGAGTGAATTTTAAAGGTAAGATCAAGATGAAAGAGTCATAAAATCTTAAAATAAAGATTAAAATTTAGAACGGATATACCATCTAAACTTAGTCTAAGTGATTATGTACCTAATAGCACTTACTCTATTAAGTTCATAGGCTTGGGATATTGATTACAACTAGAATAATAAATTTAAAAAAAGGAATTTATTATATAGTAAAATATTATTAATAAGTCTTGTCTTGTGGCCTCAGTTGCTTGAGTAATTAAGTCCGTAGGAGTGTTTTTTACACTTATTGCCCTAAGACCATCTGGTTCTGGTGCATTGGCCTAAAGCTCTCTACATGAGTAGCTGAGAAAGCCAAATAGGACAAGGCTCCATAAAAATATAATAATTTTTGATTATCAATTAGCTGGGTGCCTTGGCCTCAGAAGCCTCGGTATCTACGCGAAAGATAGTTAAGAAGTATTGAAAAAAAAGAAAAAAATGTTATCACTAAAATAAGTATGAAAGTTGGAGTCAAATATTCTCAATCTTAAGAACTACATCACGATCACAGGATGCATAGGATCTGAAACTTAGGTCAGGTGGTGTAAAATTTTAGATTTAAAATTTTATTTTATAGACAATATGATTTCTTGAGTTGCGATTGATCTAGAAAATGACACTCATGGAAATTTATGATCTTGCTAGCTAGTTAACTTGAGTAAAAAAATTGATTTTTTTCTTAATTTTTGATTATCCTTATTTTACTTTTATTTATTTCTTAATCTCATTCTTTTATGGATTTTGTGGGTGTAATCTACTAAAAATCCTCACGAAACAAAACTCGTCCTCTAAGGCTAACTTAGGGGTTTAACGGCTTGTTGCACGTGCTAAGTGCAACCGTGATTCCTATGAAAGTGAGGTAGGATAATTTTTCTATTTGTTTGTTTTTAGTTTTTCTTTTTATTAGTTTTCCTCGAGGACTAGCAAAAGATAGGTGTGGGGGTATTTGATCAGCACGATTTTACATCATTTTTATGCTTCTATTTATCTATTATTTGTATATAAATAATGCTACTCGGGTATATTTGATTATATTTTGCAGGGAACAGGTAAAAGAAAAAAAAGAGAGAAGTCCGGTTACCTTCAACAATTAAATCACGCAATTTGTGAAAGATTGAAGGTTGCTTTTCAATCATGTTGCGGTGTTTTGATCATAATTTTGGCTGCAATACTTCAAAAAAGGTCATTCAAATGTCTACGGAAAGCGAATTTAGAGAGCTACAACTTTTCTGTTAATGACTTTTTCTAATTCAGCCATTTGTTGATTCAAAATTGTCAAAGAAAGTCTACTTCTGCTTCTAGACTGGACTGAAATGCAAGTTTGAAAAATTCAGGGAGCTAAAGATAATTTTACACATATTTTATGCAGAATTGATTTCTCCTTTACTATTTTCACTCCCATTATTCTTTATGAATTGAAAGGGAAGATTATTAGGAGAAGTGGCTTTGTATAAATGAAGTGAGGATATCATGTATAAATGTTATAAATCTTAGAACCCTAGGTTTCATGAGGAGGCGGTTTTTTTTTGGCCGACTTTGGCCATGTAATTTGCAATTTTTTATTTTATTTTAATATTAAAAATTTTGCTTTGAGCTTTTAAATTTTTACTGCATTTTATTGCCTCGAATCTTATGTACGAGAAGTAAACGAAGGGAGAACATGCGCATATGACTTTTGGCAAGTAACATTCAGGTAATTGTTTTTTTTATTTTATCTTTCTTAGCTTTATTGATTAGATAGTTAATTAATTTAATTATTTTGGTAATTTAATTATCGCATTAATTATTCAATTTAATTATAGGTTATTTAGTAGACTATTTTATTAATAATTTAATCATGCTTAACTAAATTTCCTCTTGCATCTAGGGGAGATGAACTTAGGCTAGAATATCTTGTGGCCATCCGATGGATCTCCTATATAGGGTTATTTGCACAGTAATTGATCGAGAATATTTAGGAGATTAATTTCTAGAATAACTGATTTTTTGACAGGCTATATATCGGGGTTAATGGTCCATGCTTAGAGTTTTATTACCTTTATGTTATTTGTTTAATTTAGTTAATTTACCTTTGATGGATCATGTAACTGAAGAATACCCTGTGCTTAGATCTAGTGTTCAGACTTACTTTGCCTAATAGAAGTAGAGATTTTGGTGAGTAATAACAGACTAGCATGGAGTCCGAGATTGACCTCTTGATTCTACTTTAGGGGATTCGATCCTAGATGCTTGACTTGACTTTCCTTAGATTGAAACGTATTTCACCCAAACTCACGAACTTTTCACCCAATTCGCCTAAAAGTGTTGAAACTAAAAGAGTCATCTATCTCTGTTGATCGACCTCAAGTTCTACATCGAACAACCGTGCACTTGTGGTTATTTAAAACGGGAGAGCGAAATCTCCCCATCAAGTTTTTTTAAATTGACCGCAAGCACACGGTCGTTCGATGTAACACTTGAGGATCGATCCACAGAGACAGGTGGCTCTTTTAGTTTCAACACTTTTAGGCGAATTGGGTGAAAAGTTTGTGAGTTTGGGTGAAATACGTATCAATCTAAGGAAAATCAAGTCAAGCACTTAGAATCGAATCCCCTAAAGTAGAATCAAGTGGTCAATCTCGGACTCCATACTAGTCTGTTATTACTCACAAAATCTCAACTTCTATTAGGCAAAGTAAGTCTGAACACTAGTTCTAAGCACATGATATTTTTCAGTTACATGATCCATCAAAAGTAAATTAACCAAATTAAACAAGTAGCATAAAGGTAACAAAACTCTAAGCATGGACCATTAACCCCCGATATATAGCCTTTCAAAAATCAGTTATTCTAGAAATTAATCTCTAAAAATTGTCGATCAATTGTTGTGCAAATAACCCTATATAGGAGACCCAACGGATGGCCACAAGATATTTTAGCCTAAGTTCATCTCCCCTAGATGCAAGAGGGAATTTAGTTAAGCATGATTAAATTATTAATAAAATAGTCTATTAAATAACCTATAATTAAATTGAATAATTAATGCTACAATTAAATAACCAAAATAATTAAATTAATTAACTATCTAATCAATAAAGCTAAGAAAGATAAAAGAAAAAAAAACAATTACCTGAATGTTACTTGCCAAAAGTCATATGCGCATGTTCTCCCTTGATTTACTTCTCGTGCACAAGATTCGAGGCAATAAAATGCAGTAAAAATTCAAAAGCACAAAGCAAATTTTTGATATTAAAATAAAATAAAAACTGTTGAATTATATGGCCAAAGTCGTCTAAAAAAACAAAAAAAACTGCCTCCTCATGAAACCTAGGGTTCTAAGATTTATAACATTTATACATGATATCCTCACTCTATTTTTACCCACTCCTCCTAATTATTTTCCCTTTCAACTCATATAATGAATAATGGGAGTGTAAATAACAAAGCATAGATCAATTCAGCATAAAATATATGTAAAATTATCTTTAGCTCCCTTGATTTTTCAAACTTGCATTTCAGTCTTGTCTAGAAGCAGAAGTAGACTTTCTTTGACAATTTTGAGTTAACAAATGGCTGAATTAGTAGAAGTCATCAACAAAAATTGTAGCTCTCTAAATTCTCTTTCTGTAGACATCTTGAATGATCTTTTTTGAAGTTTGACAGCCAAAGTTATGATCAAAAAACCGCAACATGCTTAGAAAGCAACTTTCAATCTTTTACAAATGCGTGGTTTAATTGCTGAAGGTAATCAGATTTCTCTTTTTTTTCTTTTACCAGTTCCCTGCAAAATATAATCAAATATACCCGAGTAGCATTATTTATATACAAATAATAGATAAATAGAAGCATAAAAATGATGTAAAATCGTGCTGATTAAGTGTGCATGCATATGTGGAGTATGTTTTCTTCGAAACATAGATTCCAAACGTGAATGGTTCATAACACATTGGCTCAAAGTGGAGCCCAAACAATCAACACTCTTTTTCAAAGCATGAATATCATCAACTTTGGAAGAAGAGGTGGAGCAAGCAATAGAAATAATATTCTTTTTCACTTTGAAAATAAGAATAAAAATCTTTTCTTTTTGAACCAAAGTGTTTTTCAAAGAGCCCTTTTCTTTTGAAATACATTCTAATTCCTTGGTAATCAAGACTTTATTTTTCAAGGAATCATTCTCTTTTAAAACAAATTCAAGTTTTGAAGATAAAATCTCATTTTTCTTCAAATCAAGATCAAACTCATTTTCATTTTTCAAAATTTAATTTTCATTTAAAGCAAGGTCAAATTGAACTTTTAATGAGTCTCTTTCATTTGAAATCTCAACCCTTTCTTGCAAAATCAAATCAAGTTTTGAAAATAAATTTTCATTTTCTTCTTTAATTCAAAATTTTTCTTTTTCAAAGCTTTATATTTAGAAAGTAAGTTTTCACAAAATAATGAAAGTTCTTCATTTAATGCATATGCATCCATATTATCATCACAATAAGAACTAGCACAATCATATAGTTGAATGTCCGATTTTACCTCAAGGGAGTCATTCCCTTGGACCATGAAGCAAGCTTGATCGGACTCATCTCTGCTAGATTCTTTCCCCAAAACATTTGTCATTTGTTTTTGGGGAGAAGTCATCCACACTGCAAAAGCAAAATCACAATGAGAAATTAAAGAAATATAATATTTATTTCGTGCATGCTTTAATGCATCTATGGCTTGTGCATTAGTCCCTAAATACTAGTCATTACCAATAAATGATTTCTTGGTAATGGCAAAGTAGACATGCAATCCTAGGGCTTTAAAATAGGCACTCATCTTAAACTTTTACATATCGATGTTAGAAATATAATACATGGGAGGGGTAAGAAAATCCATAAGTGCAAACTATATGTGTGCAATGCAGATATCTAAATTAGCAAATGAGCATCTCTCTCCCAGGTGGTTAAATCAAATATCAGGAGTGTAAGCTCTAATACTAATTGTAAATCACCTAGAGGGAGTGAATAGGTGACAAGCTAATCAAATGCAAAATTAATGCGAAATTAAAATTAATTATGTAACATAAAACTATTAGGCTAACACACAACGTATAACCAAACAGTGCAGCCGAGTTTCTGGTAAAGGGCTCTAAACTATCTCCTCAAGATTCCTCTAAATTAAGAGTTGAGGTGCCACTATGACTTTCTTGATTGAATATAAGTGTGAGCAAACAAACAACCCAAGCATATATATCAATTAAGCACAAATATATCTAGCATATAAAGAGATAAAAAATATAAGCATGTAAGATATATAAACACAAGGGAGAGAGGAGAGAAAAATAATTGCAAATACGGGAGAATTGTTTCGAGGTTCAAGCACACTTGCTTTACATCCCTGCCTTCAACATTATGAAGGATTTCCACTAAAATGATCCCGCAAGATCACTCGGTGCCACAACACCTACAACAAGCTCCCTTAAGAACTCTTAGACCCGCAAGCCCCTCACTTGTTCCCGTAAAAATAACACACACAAGCACACTAACTTGCCGAGGCCGCACCTCTACAACTTCCCAATACAAAGGGTGGAACACTTGGTGATCTACTTCTCTTGATCATCAAAAATACTCTCACAACAAATAATCCTTAGAGGATAAATATAGCAAAGGAAAGCTCAAGTTTGTGTGAGAAAAACAAGATAGATTTGTAGAGAAAAAACTCAAGAATTTTCTCTTGAAATCACAAGATAAACACTTTTTAAAAACTCTCCTTTGATATGAAAATTTTAGCCCGAAAGCATGTGGAGAAAAACTGGTCTAAAATTTCTCTAAAATCTTGTATAAATACAAAAACATGATATAGAAATACGTTTTGAAGTATAGTATGTATGGATTGAATCCAATACACATATAAAAGATATATCTATGTTTTTGACATTAAATCAAAAACTAAGTTTTGTTAAAAACAAAACTTGAAACCATGAACTAAAATCATCAAAATAAGTTTTTTTTACAATACGAAACATCAATGTATATGGATGAAATCCAATATACACATTAACCATGTAAACTTATTTTGATTCTACCTATTCATGAAAACCATATGTGTATTCTTGAAAATCCAAAGCTAGTTAAACTGAAACAAAAATTATTTAACTTATGTGTGTGTGTGAACTTGAGCATATCAAAACTAACTATTCTTACATAAGATCTAAAATAATAAACTAAACAAACCAAAGTCTTTTCGTCGATCTTTATCTTCAAGATGACTCGATCCAAACTTGATCTATAGAGCTTGACTCCAACCGAGTGCTAGATATGATCTTAATGCTCGAGCTCTTGAATCCACATGTGTTAGCTCTAAAACTGGCTTTGAATTCTTTGTTGAAGCTAAATACCTACTAAGATCTTGATCAATAACTGAAACTATATAAACACAAGATCATTAGCAAACTAACCTTCATAAGTTAGTCATCATCAAAACTAAGGTGAAAGGCCTCTGGGCCAAGAAAGACAAGTGAGAGTTATTCATGCCTAAGCAACGAGCCTAATTATATCAAACCACTGTTCTGCGAGATTACGCCTCTCAATCCCTAACCTTTGACACCGATTTGGTAAGAGTCAAATTCTAATCTACTTCCCCTTAGGTTAGTCTCCCATTGAGTCCGAGATGTCCTGAGGGCCAATGTCTACTCAATTTTATGTTAGGCTTGGGTTAGTGAGTGATAAGATTATTTGTGAGATAAGGGAGGGTAATGACTTCACCACCTTATCCTGTTTAAGGATGTGGCCTTTGTTGGAACCTATTTCGATGAAGACGTTCGTGAAGATCAAATTCATTTGGAGCTCTAACACATGACGAATCAAGAGTCCGACATGATCAAGATGTGCCAAGAAGAGTTGATAGAGTGTGGGTTGTATATGTGGAATAGCATGTAAAAGCCTTGACATGCACGCACAAATCATATCTTGTTAGTCGACTTACATTCCAAACATAGTCGACTAATCATATGTATAGTCGACTTAATCCAAACCCAAGTCGACTAATACTGTGTCAAAAACAGACCCAACTCTCTGTTTGTTCTCTGGCATCAGACTTAGTCGACTAATCCAAGTCCCCTAGTCGACTAATCCCTGGTCAAGTCGACTAAGTGATAGTTGCAGTCGACTTGAAGTAGTTATTCTGAAACTGTCTTCTAACGGCCACTGACCTAGTCGACTAATAGCTAAACATAGTCGATTAATAGAAGGAATTTTGCCTAGGTTACTCGACTAACTCAAAAAGCAAGTCGACTAATAGGCAGTTCTGACTGTTGGACAGTTTTCATTATCTGGTCTTTTGTGCAACTGTTTTCAACGTTCCTTTGATTCAAATTGCACCAATAACTCCCTAACTAACCCTAGTCTTCAGCTATAAATAGGGAAGTTATACCAAAGGCCATTTACCAAGAGTTTTTATCAGTTTTCCAAAGCCAAAAATCTGCAAACCTAAAAACTGTTTTTCCTACTTCAGTTCTTCACCAAAAGACATTTCCATTGTGAAGATTCTCTGAAGTTTTTGTTTCCTATACTGTACCTTGTCCACATACACATTTAGTATCAAGGCTATAGGAAAAGAGTTATAATTCTCAAAGTGTTCATTGTACACGGGAGGCTTCTTGGTTGAAGAGGCAAATTGTACAAGGTGACCATTGTACACGGGAGGCTTCTTGGTTGTAGAGGCAGTTGTACAAAGGTAAAAGGTGTTCTCTTGGTGGAAGAGAAGGTGTACAGATTTGGCGAAGGGGATTCGACAAGTGGTGTACATGTTGTATTGATTTTGGGTGGCAAGATCAAGGTTAAAGGAAAATCTCAAGCGGGTGGCTTGGGGACTGGATGTAGGTCACAAGGACCGAACCAGGATAAATCTCTTTGTTTGCGTTTGTCAATTTCTGAGATTTGTTTTCCTTTACATGCAAGTTATTTATTTTGTTTATTTACTTAACGCTAATCCTTCTAGTTTTAGATTTGTGTTGACTTGAGTTATTTCAGATCTATAGTTGCCTACAAGAGATAATTCCGCAATTAGTCCTTATCTCACGATCCTACATTTGGTATCAGAGCGAGGGTCATCAACCGGCATCTACATTCCTACTTCATCAACAGGAGTACACGCTCTGATCCTACATTTGATATCAGGGCGGATACAAGTCAACAACAAAGATGGCAACGGAGTTCTCATCATCCCAGTTCAAAGAAGGACATTCTACACAACGTCCACCGCTGTTTGACGGAACCAACTACAACTACTGGAAGTGTAGAATGAAGATCTACTTGCAGTCACTCAACTACGACCTTTGGAACATCGTAGAAGCATCGTACACCAAGCCCACAACCAACTACAACGCTTGGAGTGAAGATCAAAAGAAGAACGCGAACCTTGACGCCAAAGCAATGAATGCTCTATTCTGTGCCCTTACCAAAGAAGAGTTCAACCGAGTGTCAACAGCAACTTTTGCACATCAAATTTGGCATACTCTTCAGGTAACACACGAAGGCACTAGTAAAGTTAAGGAATCTAAAATATCTGTTCTTGTCCACAGGTTTGAGTTATTTAAAATGGAGGAGAATGAAACCATATCCGAAATGGTTACAAGATTCACCGACATCACCAATACTCTTGCATCCCTTGGAAAGGACTACACCCAAGTCGAAAGAGTTCGAAAGATCCTTCGTGCACTCACACCAGAATGGGAGAAGAAGACAACCGCCATTGAAGAGGCGAATGATCTCTCAACTATGACATTAGAAAACCTAATCGGTAATCTAATGGCATATGAAGTGCAGTTAGAAGAAAGGAAGAAGGACGAACGACAACACCGTTCAAAGAAGAAAGAACTCGCCTTCCATGCATCTTCCGACACGGACAATGATGACGAAGAGGAGATGGCAATGCTCTCAAAGAAGTTCAGGAAATTTCTTAAGCAAGGTAAATTCAAGTGTTTTAATTGTGATAAACCAGGACATATGAAGATGGATTGCCCTTTGCTCAAGAAGAAAGATAAGTACAAGAGTAAGAAGTTCAGAAAGAAGAAGAACTACGAAGCATCTTCAGAATATAGTGATTCCTCATCTTCTGATGAAGAAGAATCCACTGAACATGTTAACTTATGTTACATGGCCATAGAAGATGAAGAGGTATCGTTTTCTGAACTCTCTGATGCATTTAATGAGTTATTTATGAACCTGAAAATGAAAAACTGAAAAACAGATTTTTGTTAAAAGAAAATGAGAAACTTTTACAGGAAAATTCTGTTTATGCATTACAATGTTCTTCTATAAATTCTCAACAAGATGAAACTGAAAAAGTCATATCATCTTTGAAAACTGAAAATGAGAAGTTTATAAAAGAAAACATTTTTCTGAAAAAGGAAACTAAGTCTTTAAATGATAGGATTTCTATATTGGATAAAGACATGATAGTTTTCAAAAATAAATATGAAGATCTTTTGCAAAATGTGACTAAGTTTAATAAAGGAAAAAAAAATTAAATGATTTATTATCTTTTCAGAAATTGTCACATGATAAACATGGTATTGGATTTGTTGCAAAATCTTCATATTATAGTAATCCATATAGTTCTTTTGTAAAAAGTAAGAATAAGAAAAGTAAGTTTATATGGATTCCTAAGAACTTAAGCTTTTATGATAAAAATACATATATTGCTTCATACATGCATGATATATGTGATTCTTGCAATTATGTATATACTAACAGGTGAAAACCAAATTCTAAATGGATTTGGAGTCCTAAAGGTTAGATATAATCTTTTATATTTTGTACCAACTAACGTTTATCTTGCAGGTACCATATAAAAAAAAATTTGATAAAGATCAACTATGTATATATGTACTAATATATTTGTTGCAGGGGGAGAACAAAATATTTCTCTATCTGTTATAACCCATTTCTGCAGGGGGAGGAAAGATAACATATTTTCTGCAGGGGGAGGACTTGTGCACACAAAGCGTCGTCATCAAAAAGGGGGAGAATGTTGGAACCTATTTCGATGAAGACGTTCGTGAAGATCAAATTCATTTGGAGCTCTAACACATGACGAATCAAGAGTCCGACATGATCAAGATGTGCCAAGAAGAGTTGATAGAGTGTGGGTTGCATATGTGGAATAGCATGTAAAAGCCTTGACATGCACACACAAATCATATCTTGTTAGTCGACTTACATTCCAAACATAGTCGACTAATCATATGTATAGTCGACTTAATCCAAACCCAAGTCGACTAATACTGTGTCAAAAACAGACCCAACTCTCTGTTTGTTCTCTGGCATCAGACTTAGTCGACTAATCCAAGTCTCCTAGTCGACTAATCCCTGGTCAAGTCGACTAAGTGATAGTTGCAGTCGACTTGAAGTAGTTATTCTGAAACTGTTCTTCCAACGGCCACTGACCTAGTCGACTAATAGTTAAACATAGTCGACTAATAGAAGGAATTTTGCCTAGGTTAGTCGACTAACTCAAAAAGCAAGTCGACTAATAGGCAGTTCTGACTGTTGGACAGTTTTCATTATCTGGTCTTTTGTGCAACTGTTTTCAACGTTCCTTTGATTCAAATTGCACCAATAACTCCCTAACTAACCCTAGTCTTCAGCTATAAATAGGGAAGTTATACCAAAGGCCATTTACCAAGAGTTTTTATCAGTTTTCCAAAGCCAAAAATCTGCAAACCTGAAAACTGTTTTTCCTACTTCAGTTCTTCACCAAAAGACATTTCCATTGTGAAGATTCTCTGAAGTTTTATTTTCCTATACTGTACCTTGTCCACATACACATTTAGTATCAAGGCTATAGGAAAAGAGTTGTAATTCTCAAAGTGTTCATTGTACACGGGAGGCTTCTTGGTTGAAGAGGCAAGTTGTACAAGGTGACCATTGTACACGGGAGGCTTCTTGGTTGTAGAGGCAGTTGTACAAAGGTAAAAGGTGTTCTCTTGGTGGAAGAGAAGATGTACAGATTTGGCGAAGGGGATTCGACAAGTGGTGTACATGTTGTATTGATTTTGGGTGGCAAGATCAAGGTTAAAGGAAAATCTCAAGCGGGTGGCTTGGGGACTGGATGTAGGTCACAAGGACCGAACCAGGATAAATCTCTTTGTTTGCGTTTGTCAATTTCTGAGATTTGTTTTCCTTTACATGCAAGTTATTTATTTTGTTTATTTACTTAACGCTAATCCTTCTAGTTTTAGATTTGTGTTGACTTGAGTTATTTCAGATCTATAGTTTCCTACAAGAGATAATTCCGCAATTAGTCCTTATCTCAACGATCCTACATTCCTTAATCTTATTCGTGCATGTGTACAAGTATATAGAAAAAGTAACACTTTAAGTAATATACATCACTCAAAATATGTATTCTAAACTATATGCTATACACACGTACCTTGGCTCCAACACTCTTCAACAATAAATAGAAAATGTAACAAAATAGACATGTGCCTAAATGAAAGTCTAAATAGTTTTAGCATTTACAAGCAACAATTTATTGTTGAGATTAGAAAAGTATGTACGGTAAGTTAAACAAGAAAATAAATAGATACAGAAACTTAAACTTTGTAATTCAACCAACCTGAAAAATAATAAGTTAGTAGTTCACTCAGATTGCCGCGGGAATACGGCAAATTTGAGGGCTTCTGGGCTCTGCTTTCTTGAGCAAAGTTCAAGGCCACTTTTATGTTCACTGTAGTAAAAAAATTTGTAATGTCTCCTCTTGTACACAAGATAGAGAAGAAAGTTAACTGATAAAGTAAACAAAAGAGTTACTAACCATCCCTCCTCGGCAACGACGCCAAAATTTGATTGAGGTTTTATCTACACAAAAAAATACAGAATTTCAGAACTTAAGAATAAAGTGCAGGTACTTGATTGTCATTCCTGCTTCCAAATATATGTGAAAACGGAGTCGCGAGAGAGTCGGCGACGTATATACATGAGAAAAATACCCCACACATATACGCTAAGCCTAAAGTAACATGAACAAGCTATAAAATCTACTACGATAAATCAATATCACTGCAATATGACATATAAATATCTAACACAATGATAGCAAATGAATAAAGGAAAGAAATGGCAACTGGACATGGTTTAGAGAGAATCAAGGAATAACATGAATAAAAGAGCAGAATACCTATGATCAATAAAAGAGGGACTCCAGCTCCTCGTAACGCATGTAATCCTCTCCAAATACCTGATCAGTAATAAATAGCCACAGATCTGGATACGCAAATCTAGGGAGTTAGAACTCCTATTTAATGTGAAAGAATAAACTGGAAAGTGCATGTTCATATAACATGTGAGCAGATAAAGAAAATACATATATACCAGAATAATAAATGACATGAATAAAGTAAATAAATAGTAATGTGGATAGCACACAGTAGAGTATGTGTCCAATCAGGTATTCCATCAAGTGTCTATCACGATCTATAAATCAAGCGGGTAGAATCAGTCAGTATTAGAGTCATAGTACATTAGGTCATGAGTATAATCAGATGTTTATAATATCATGTATGTATCAAGTGTCTACAATCAATCACAGGACATTATGAACAGTTTATTATTTTTATGTCAGCGAACACCAATTACCACCTGTAATAGACGCATCCCATACTACGCCTATCACACGTATCAATCGAGGTCCTAAGTTATTAAAACTGATCGGTTTGAGACATTGTCTAGGTTTTAGGTGGGTCCCGTACATACCCGGGACCACGGCCCAGACTCTTGGCGCTGAACCAGGCCCTACTGCTAGGTAGTCAGGAACATGTATAACAGGAATAAGAACAGGACGGGGTGCCAGTCACCCCACGGGAATCCTGCAATAGAACCCTCTTTCGGCTGCGCAACCTATGTCCTAAGTCCACATAAAATAAAGACGCTGTCTCCTCCACCAATTTCTCCAATCCCAGTTTAAGTTGTTTAATATCAGGTTATTTAGATTATCAAGATTATTTAATGTACATATTACCTAGACCACTGGGATAACTTGGTGGTAGTCACGGTAACCACACCAATATGTGTAATCAGGATACCGGTATATCAGGATATACAATGACAGTGAATAGGATACCGGTATAACAGGACAAGTATAACATGAGGTGGTGTTACCGTATACAATATTTTCCCAGTAATTATGGTAACATGGACAATATAGTTATCAAGTAGATGTCATGTATAATCAGTCAAGTTCTTCAGGTAAATCATGATATTGAAAATAAGTAATGACCTGTTGGCATGAATAGAATAATCCGAGCAAAATATTTAGTCGACTTAAATCCTCAAAGTTACCGATATATCCAAGTCTCAATATATAAAATACATACTCTTTATATCCAATCAATCATCACTATCCAATCTTAATTAAGACCATCATTCACTCTCACTTCTATTAAGTTCAAATACAAGATCCTGAATACCAAGTAACTAGTCAATTATGCATAACATGCCACCAGATCAGGTCAAACTAATCTACATCTACTCCTTAACCCAAGGTCAACTCTAACTCAATCGAGTCTACTAACAAATCCATGTCCAATATCTCCTTCTTTTAATAAAGAATCTCCAAATTAATCAATCATCGATATCCAACCAAACTCTCTCCTGTTTTATCATCAATAAGAATAATCAAATCTACGGATAATGTCACTCAGATATCAACTCGTATAACTACCATCATGAACCAGTCAAATCAAAGATCTAAATATAATTATAGTTTAAGTTACATCACCAATAGTTCCAATCTCAATCAAGATAATAACTAAGGAGTGAGACATCCTCAAGCTACATGAAATCTAGAAAGTCTCTGTCCTCACCTCGATATCAATAAACATCATTACTCAGATAATTTATCAGTGAATATATCTAAATAAAATACTTGCAACTAACAATCCACAATCAGTATTATATGATAGATCAAAATCAAGGTAAGGTATTCTCCCATATGATCAGCTATTATTGATCTTATCCAAATGCGAATCAGGATCTCATGTAAATCTCAAGTTAAATTTTAAGTCCGTATATAAATCCAAGCATCAAGATAAATAAATCTTAAGCTAACATCTTATTTAATCCGTCCTCATTGTCTATATGAATTTTCATCTGAAATATCATCAAAAATAAATGTCCGATAACTACCTAAATAATATACTATTTATCTACAAATATGCATCTTTTAACCTCAATCACGAACCAATTAACCTCAAGATCAATCAATTTATATTCTAAGATTTCTCACAACTAGGTCAATTACAAGATCAAATCTGGTGTAAGATATACTATAACTAATCATGAATCAACAGTGGTAGATGACTACACAGAAATGGTATAGATCAACTAAATAATAGTGTTAGCACTCAGCGATGACTCATAAAGGAATATAGGTAAACATATCAGATGGTCATATAAAATGATACAAGTAACTGATAACAACAAATAAGTAAATGATGCAAAAGAAAACACTCCTAAATATCATCTCAGTAAATTTAGTAGCATAATTACATAAAATCATATATCACAAAATTCTTGTATAACTGAAGAAGGAAAAGAACACTCATGATAAAATTAAATAAAATTACACAAAGAAAAGAAACACTCACCTGAACTCGATCCCAAGTTCAAAGCACTGAAATCATAAGGCCCTGATAAATCTACATGGTTCATTTTAATGGAAATTGTTAGATTTTTAAAAGGATATTTTACTTGAGAGTTATAAGGAGTTTTAATCTTGATTAATTAGTTTGAGAATACAGTTCTCTGAGTCAAATGAATTTACTTTTAAACCATTTTTTATTTTTTGTTAGATTTTTAATGGGCTTTAACTCCTTAATATACTTAACGGGTCTGAATTTACCATTAAGGACAATGACTTTGAAGTGGGTGATTTGAGTTAATTCATGTTGCTATTTATCTAAAATTTTTATCATAGAAAGTAGAATTATTGTAGACTATTGTTTATATTTTTCTCCATTTTTTGATATTTTTTAGCTAATTATTTTAATATGCAATTATTGTTTCTTTCTTTCTTTCTTTTTTTCTTTCTTTTTTTTGGTTCTCTGGCCTCCCTGTGCAGGCTAGCCCGGCCAGGCCCAGTCCAGGCCAGGCCGGGTCTAGTTCGGCCTTTAAATTTTAATTTTTTTTTTAAGGAAACCTTTGTTAAAAATTCCCAAAAAATATTAAAATTATGAGTTGGTATATGTTTACATGTATTTTTTTGGTTGGATTTGTGGTTGGGTTTTGATGCATAAAATTTCATGAATAATTATGGTAGAGACATGATTTTTAATAAACTATTTATATCAAATAAATTTAAAAAAATAAATTATTTGGTTTTGATCTCCCCTAGCATGTTCCTCAATTTGCACTTCGAGATCCCTTTTGTTCATGCTCCGTTTGAGGAGAAAAAAAGAAGAAGGTGAGGAGAGTTGGGTCATGATTTTTCTTTGGACGTAGAAAAAGAAGTAGTTTAGGCTTTTTATAAATTATAAGGGACTTTAAAAATCGAAATTTCTGTTGGGTTCAAACTGTTTGATTGAGTAGTTTAGGATAGAATTAATTAAGCTTATGATTTTGAAAATAGGTTTTAGATTTGGGTAATTTAGGATAGATATGATTATTGTTAGGGTTTAGATTAGGATTAGTTAAAATTTATGAAAAGATTTGATAAAATAGGATTTGGTTAGGCTTGGGTTTTGGGTATAGGCTACATGATAATGGGCTTGACTTGGGCCAAGGAAAAATAGGAAAAATATGAAAAAGAATAAGAATGGGTTTTGTTGAAAATTAAATAAAAGAAATTGATAAGATGATGGGCTTTGAAAATAAAAATAAAAGAAAAATCAAGAGGAATTGGGCTCATGACAATATACATGCAGACATATAATTATGAATAATGATATTAATAACCACAATAACAACAATGCTAGTGATAACAATAACATTAATAATAAATAAACAATAATAGTTATTATAATAGTAATAAAGAATAATTGTAACCATGATGAAAGTAATATTAGTAATAGTACTGCTTGTAATAGTAATAGACAATAAAAGAAAATATTAATACTAAAATTTAATAGTAACATAATAATAATAAAATACTAATAATCAAAAAGAGATCGTAGTAATAATAATAATAATAAAATTATCAATATTAAAAATATTATCTTATAATACTTGATAAAAATACTACCATTTAATAATAATGACTTAAACAATACTATAATAAGAATAATAACAATATCAATATTAATAGTAATAGCAAAAACAATAATAATAATAGTAACATAATAATGGGAGAAATACTAGCTAGTAATTAAAATGATAATACTTATTAATGCTAAATATAAATATAAGGCCAAAATACCATTTACTATCTTAAATAATTTGTACTATAAATCAAGTTAATAAATAATAATAAAATAAATAGAAAAATAAAATAAATACTTTAGAAAATTAAAAATACAATATTATTAGTTAGGGATATTACATTCTACCCGCCTTATAAAAATTTTGTCCTCAAAATTTCAATAATGTAGGGAATGATAAAAATCAAGTTAAGGGAGAAGATAAAACTTCCACGTCGTTGCTCACTGCATCTTGGGTTCACTCGCTTTCGCTGCACGCTCTAATCTTTATTACTGGCTTCAAAATAGAGTGACCAACAAAATCAGGAAATGTAATCTAGAAGAAGAATAAGAATCAAGATGGAGTCAAGATTACTTTAGAAAAAGAGTTGGAATTAGGGATATCAAAAGATTCAAGAGATGGATTTCAAAAAGGAGGACGATCAATTCTCAATTGGACTCAGTATCATCATGAGAATAATATATGTTTATTACAGTGTAAATATAATTGTCTCTATCACGATCTATAAATCAAGCGGGTAGAGTCAGTCAGTACTAGAGTCAAATGCACATTAGGTCATAAGTATAATTAGATGTTTATAATATCATGCATGTATCAGGTTTCTACAATCAATCACAGTACATTATGAACAGTTTATTATTATTATTATGTCAGCGAACACCAATTGTCACCTATAATAGACGCATCACATACCACTCCTATCACACGTGTCAATTGAGGTCCAAAGTTATTCAAACTGATCGGTTGGAGACATTTTCCAAGCTTTAGGTGGGTCCCGTACATATTCGGGACCACAGCCCAGACTCCTGGCACTGAACCAGGCCCTACCTCTTGGTAGTCAGGAACATGTATAACAGGAACAAGAACAGGACGAGGTGCCAGTCATCCTACGGGAACCCGCAGTGGAATCTTCTTTCGACTGCGCAACCTATATCCTAGGTCCACCCAAAATAAAGACGCTGTCTCCTCCACCAATTTCTCCAATCCCAGTTTAAGTTATTTAATATCAGGTTATTTAGATTATCAAGATTATTTAATGTACATAATACTTAGACCACTGGGATAACTCGGTGGTAGTCACGGTAACCACACCAACATGTGTAATCAGGATACCGGTATATCAGGATATACAATGTCAGTGAACATGATACCGGTATAACAGGACAAGTATAACATGAGGGTGGTGTTACCGTAAACAATATTTTTCAGCAATTATGGTAACATGGACAATATAGTTATCAAGTAGATGTCATGTATAATTAGTCAAGTTCTTCAGATAAATCATGATATTCAAAATAAGTAATGACCTGCTGGCATGAATAGAATAATCCGAGCAAAATATTTAGTCAACTCAAATCTTCAAAGTCATCGATATATCCAAGTCTCAATATATAAAATACATACTTTTTATATCCAACCAATCATCACTATCTAATCTTAATTAAGACCATCATTCACTCACACTTCTATTAAGTTCAAACACAAGATCCTGAATACCAAGTAACTAGTCAATTATGCATATACATGCCACTAGGTCAGGTCAAACTAATTTACGTCTACTCCTCAACCCAAGGTCAACTCCAACTTAATCAAGTCTACTAACAAATCTAAGTCCAATATCTCATTTTTTTAATAAAGAATCTCTAAATTAATCAATCATCAATATCTAACCAAACTCTCACTTGTTTTACCATCAATATGAATAATCAAATCTATGGATAATGTCACTCAGATATCAACTCGTATAACTACCATCATGAGCCAATCAAATCCAAGATCTAAATATAATTATAGTTTAAGTTACATCACCAATATTTCCAATCTCAATCAAGATAATAACTAAGGAGTGGGCCATCCTCAAGCTACATGAAATCTAGAAAGTCTCTGTACACAACCTCGATATCAATAAACATCACTACTCTAATAATTTATCAGTGAATATTGCTAGTCTAAAGGCCCATCGCTCTAGTTTTGATGATTATTAACTCATGTAGTTATAGTACTATTGATCTTGTGTTTATGTAGTCTCAAATATTTGATCAAGATCTTAGTAGGTGTTTAGCTTTAACAAAGGATTCGAAGTTAAATTATGAAGCTAGCACGTGTTGATTCAAGAGCTCGCGCATCAAGATCGCATCAAGTACTCAAGAGGAGTCTAGCTCATTGGATCAAGGTTTGGACAAAGTCAAGAAGGAGAAGAAGATTTTCAAGAAGACTTGTGCTGGGTTTTGTAAGTGTCAAGATTTGTATTTAGATAAAATGTAGATGATAGATTAGTTGGTGGATTGCTCTAGTTCATATACATACACACAAAATTTATTTGTGTCTTCATAAGATAGTTTTGTATTTAGAAAAATATCGTTTTGGATTTATTAAAACTTATTTTAGAGCTTATTATCAAAAACATAGATATTTCATCTCATATGTGTAGTGGATCATATCCATACACACTAAGCTTCAAAAGTGTTTAAAATATCTTATTTTTGTATTTGGAGAAGTTTTGAAAATCATTTTTCAATTGGAGATTGTTTTTGAAAAATACAGTTTTTATTTAAGACCAAAATATCTATATCAAAAAATTAATTCAAAATGTTTGTAATATATTTTTATTTTTAATCAAACATGTTTGTATATCAAAGTATATTAATGAACTTATTTTTGTAGAATTTATGAGAATTTATGGGATTTTATTAAAGATAAAAAGACCAAGTTTTAATCCCAAAATATGTCTGACTTGGCCTTCTGCCGGTCGACCGGACCAGTCGACCGATGTACACAATCATGCACAGCTATTTGGCTGTGGGCCGGTTGACCGGGCGGTCGAACGTCCATAGAGTTTTTGCTCTCTAGATCAGGCCCCGGTCGACCAGGCGGTCGACTGGCCAGATAGCACTACTCTCTGGATCCGGCCTCTGTTGACCGGGCAGTCGACCAGTGGCACAACAGTCAGAAATCAGATTGCTGGCCGGTCGACCGACGGTTGATCGATAACAGATTTTTCTGCTGAGTTGGACCCCAACGGCTAGTTTTTGGAGGCCTACATATTGGGGCTGTTTTGGGCTGTTTAAAATTTTAAGTGGGTTTTAAGGCTAGTTTTTCTTACCTCTCTAAGTGTTTATCTCCACTTATTTTAGAGCTAATACTTCCATATCAAAAGGAGAGTTTTCAAGAGTGGTTTTCAAAAGTGATTTCTTGAGTTTTTCACCATAAAATCTGTCCAAGCTTTTCTCACACATACTTGAGCTTTCCATTGCTATATAAATCCTATAGGAGAGTTGTTGTGAGAGTGTTTTAGGTGATCAAAGTGTTGAGATCACTAAAGTATTTCATCTTGTATTTGACGAGGCGAACTTGTTTCGAGTTCTTGTGGGAGCTCGGTGTAGAGGTGCAGCCTCGGCAAGCTACTATGCTTGCGTGTATTTGTTGTTGTGGGAACAAGTGAGGGGACTAGTGAGTTCAAGAGTTCTAGTGTGAACTCCTTATAGGTGTTGCGGCACCGAGTGATTCGGTGGGATCGATTCTAGTGGAAATCCTTCATAGTGTTGAAGGAGGGGACGTAGAGCAAGGGTGCTTGAATCTCAAAACAGATCTCCCGTGTTTGCGATTGCTCTCTCTATCTCTCACTTGTGTTTATATCTTGCATGCTTACATTGCCTAAACCTTTATATGCTTAATATATTTGCGCTTAATTGATACATGCTTGGGATTGTTTGTTCACACTTGTATTCAACCAAGAGAGCCATAGCGGCACCTTAACTCTTATCTAGAGGAATCTTGAGGAGATAGTCCAGAGCCCTTAATCGGGAATTCGGCTATACTCTTATGTTATACTTGGTGTGTTTTGCATAATAGTTTTTAATTTTCTTAAATAGTTTTTAATTCCGCATTATTCATCATTAGATTAGTTAGTCACCTATTCACACCCCTAGGTGACCTACGACTGGTATCAGAGCTTGGTGCTGTTGATTTGGGTCTAACAACCTTGAGTTAAAGATCCTCATTTTAGCTAATCATGATATTTGTTTACACACACATATGGATTTCATGACACCTCCCATGTTTGATATTCTTAACATCCAAATTTGGAAGGTTAAGATGTCAATGTACCTCAAAGCCCTAGGTATTCATGTTTGTTTTGCCACCATTAAAGATTCATATTATTTAAATGGTAAAAACCTTGAGGCTAATGCAAAAGCCCTTCATGCTTTAAGATCTACCCTAAACGATGAATATTTATCTAGGGTTGCTAATTTTTATTCGGCTTTTGTAGTATGGAACACTTTAGTCTCCCTTGATGAACAAAAGCAATATTATGCCGGGAGTGACTTGGATGATGGAAGTGATGCTTCCAACATATGCTACATGATTCAAGGGGATAACCCCCTTGAGGTAAATTCTGAATCCGAGCTTGATGAGGATGTTGACATGTCATATGACGAGCTTGCTTTATTTTGTCAACAAATTCTTGAAAAATATGATGTGCTTAAAAAGGATAATAAAAGATTGAAAAATAAATTTGAATGCATTTCAAAAGAAAATGAATTTTTTGATAAAGAAGAATATTTTCTTGTCTTCTAAGTTAAATGATATTTGCGAAGGAAAGAATTCCTTAAAGAATAAAATCACTTTAGTGGAAAAAGAAAAAGAAATTGTTTTGAAAGAAAATAACTCTTTAAAAAGAAAATTTGTTTCAAAAGAAAAAGAAAATATTTCTAAAAAGAAAAGGATAGTTGATTCTCATTCTTGCCATGCTCTTGATGCTACCATTGATAAAAATGAGATTCAAGTCTTGAAAAATAGAATTAATTGTTTGAGCTCAACTTTGAGCAATTGTACATTTAACCATTCTAAATTTGAAATTTTGTTTCGAAAGAAACAAGCTCCACATGTTCATGCACATAACCCACGGCATACATATGCACACTATGCACATCATGATCACACTCATTCTCATATGCATGTTAGAGTGTACAAATGTACACATTGCGGCCGCAAAGGCCATCTTGCAAGATTTTGCTATGATAGAGTAAATTCTTTAAATTTTGCAAATGATAATGTTTGGGTCCCTTACAATACTAACCCCGGTGGACCCAAAGAAAATGGGTACCAAAATTTTGACATCTTGTATTTGATGTAGGTGTGAGCTCTCACACGACGTGAGAGGTATGGTGCCTTGGTAGTGGATACATGAGCTTGATGGACACTACAATTGATGCATCGATATCAAGGATGTTTTGGTGGGAGGACCACCATGGTTTGGAGACTTAGAGAATAGTTCATATGGTTTGGTAACTATCTCTAAACTCCCATTTAATTTACATGCTTCTACATTGATAATTTTAGCATGTTTTGAATTTATGTTAAATAATCATGTTTTGTACTTAAAGTGGTGAATACATGTTTAGATGTAGTCTTCATTAAAACTTGTGTATATACTTGTACAAGTAGTGAATACACTTGATTATTATATGTTTGTACCTCATTGCTCATTTATACTCATTACATGTACATGTATAACCTAGTTATGATGATTCCCTCATTTACACTTGTTTTCCCTATTTTTGTATATGTTTTGCTTCATGTATATGTTATTCTTGTCTAAAACTAATAAATATACATGTATACCCTTGAGTCACTTGCCTTCATGCAAATTACATTATGAACTCATTTGTGTTTGGGATATGTATGTATATTGTTAAGTTTTGATATAACATACATATACCTTGAAGATTGATTTTAATGAAAAATACATTTTTATGATTTTCACGTTTTTGATGAAAGAATTTCATGTTTATTTTGACTCCTATTGATTATTTTCATGAATATGCTATTCACATGATTCTTGTACATTCACATTATTTTTGTTTTCTCATGACTTTGTTTTCATGAGTTTTATATGAGCCTTATAGATCTTGAGTGACAATTTTTGTGTACTTAGCAATGTTTCATGCTATATATATATATATATATATATATATATATATATATATATATATATATATATGGTTTGTTTTGAAGAATCTTTAACTAGTTTTTCAAAAATTACTTTAAATTAGTTATTATTTTTCATTTGGTAGTGTTTTCAATTTACAATTATTTTCAAATCTTATTTTTGAAAACTTCTACCCTTCAAGGGCGGATGGATGGGCGACCATACCTTGTATGCTCTTATTGAAAATCCTTTTAACATTTGCATGAGTAGGGTGGTAGTTATGAGTTATACACATGTTCTTCATGGAATCTTATATTTATATACTCATATTTGTTTCTTATATATGTATGTTTTAAACTTCAATTAGTATCAATTTCTATTGGTATTTTCTTTTTCATACATATATATATTTTTTTTTGATTGTGCTTGATTTACAATATTCATTACATGTTTAAAGCACAAATTATGTTTATGCTAAGCTTGACTAATTTTTTTAAATTGGTATCTTTATAAGCTTATGCATTATTTTCAAATAGTATTTCAATTGATATCAAAATACACTTCATATTTTACCTTTTAATTAGTATCAAAATTTACAAGATATTTCTAGTGGTATCAATAACATACAAGTGATATCTTAAAATTTTGTTTATTACAAGTGATATCTTAAAATTTTGTTTATTTACGAGTGGTATCTCAAAATTCATTCTGTTGACTTAAGAGATTTCAAATTTTATTTTAAAGTGATTTCAAAATTTCTTGGCATGTATTGTCTATGTGCAAGGGGAGCTTAATATCTCTTCTATATATAGATTCATGTTGAGTGTATCTCACTTTGAGGAGCTTGATATCTCTTCTATATGTGATACACGTGTGTATGGAGAGCTTAACATCTCCGCTTATACATTGTATATTATGGTTTATGTGAGTTAGGGTCTTGTCATCCCTTCTTCATGTAATACATGTATGCAAGGGAAGCTAACTTCACGTCTCTCTTCTTCATGAATGTATATTGAATATACATCTTTATTATTTGATTTGTTTTCTCCCCTTTGTTGATGAATTGACAAAAAGGGGGAGAAGAATTTTGAGAGTTTATATATGCATATTTATTTTCATGTTTATGCATATATGTTTTGTTTATGCAAAAAGGGGAGAAGAATTTGGTGAGTTTATGCATGTTTATCTCCTTGTTTATGCATATATGTTTGTTTAGTTTTATGCACTTCATTGAATTTCTTTATGTTTATTGTTATGCATGAGTTAAGGGGGAGCTTCTATAAAGTTTATCTTTAATCTATGCATATAACTCCATGAGTTTTGTCATCAAAAAGGGGGAGATTGTTGGCCCAAAGGCCCATCGCTCTAGTTTTGATGATGATTAACTCATGTAATTATAGTACTAATGATCTTGTATTTATTTAATCTCAGATATATGATCAAGATCTTAGTAAGTGTTTAGCTTCAACAAAGAATTCGAAGTCAAGTATTGAAGCTAGCACGTGTTGATTCAAGAGCTCGTGCATCAAGATCGCATCAAGTACTCAAGAGGAGTCTAGCTCATTGGATTAAGGTTTGGACCAAGTCATGAAGGAGAAGAAGATTTTCAAGAAGATTTGTGTCGGGTTTTATAAGTGTCAAGATTTGTTTTTAGATAAAATGTAAAGGATAGATTAGTTAGTGGATTGCTCTAGTTCATATACACACACAAAATTTATATATGTTTTCATAAGATAGTTTTGTGTTTAAATATATATCATTGTGGATTTATCAAAACTTATTTTAGAGCTTATTGTCGAAAACATAAATATTTCATCTCATATGTGTAGTGGATCATATCCATACACACTAAGCTTCAAAAGTATTTAAAATATCTTGTTTTTGCATTTAGAGAAGTTTTGAAAAAATCAATTTTCAATTTGGAGAATGTTTTTGAAAAATACGATTTTTATTTAAGAAAATTTCTATATCACAAAAATAGTTCAAAATGTTTGTAATATGTTTTAATTTTTAATCAAACATGTTTGTATATTAAAGTATATTAATGAACTTATTTTTGTAGAATTTATGAGAATTTATGAGATTTTATTAAACGTAAAAAGACCAAGTTTTAATCCCAAACGTGCACAGCTATTTGGCTGGTGGGTGGGTCAACCGGGCGTCGATCGTCCAGAGAGCTCTGCTCTCTAGATCCGGCCTCGGTCGACCGGGCGGTCAACCGGTGACACAACGGTCAGAAATCTGACCATTGGCCGGTGACCGGGCGGTCGACCTACAGCAGATTTTTCTGCTGAGTTGGACCCCAACGGCTAGTTTTTGGAGGCCAATATATTGGGGCAATTTTGAGCTGTTTTACACAAGATTTTAAGTGAGTTTTCAAGCTAGTTTTTCCTACCTCTCTAAGTGTTTATCTCCACTTATTTTAGATCTAATACTTCTATATCAAAAGGAGAGTTTTCAAGAGTGATTTTCAAAAGTGATTTCTTGAATTTTTCACTACAAAATCTATCCAAGCTTTTCTCACACATACTTAAGCTTTCCATTGCTATATCAATCCTATAGGAGATTTGTTGTAAGAGTGTTTTAGGTGATAAAAGTGTTGAGATCACCAAAATGTTTCATCTTGTATTTAAGGAGGCGAACTTGCGGGTTCATGTTGTTTCGAGTTCTTGTGGGAGCTCAGTGTAGAGGTGCGGCCTCGGCAAGCTAGTGTGCTTGCGTGTGTTTGTTCTTGCGGGAACAAGTGAGGGGACTAGTGAGTCCAAGAGTTCTAATGTGAACTCCTTGTCGGTGTTGCGACATCGAGTGATCCGGTGGGATCGATTCTAGTTGAAATCCTTCATAGTGTTGAAGGCGAGAACGTAGAGTAAGGGTGCTCGAACCTCGAAACAAATCTCCCGTGTTTGCGATTGCTCTCTCTATCTCTCACTTGTGTTTATATCTTTTATGGTTACATTGTCTATACTTTTATATGCTTGATATATTTGCGCTCAATTGATATATGCTTGGGATTGTTTGTTCACACTTGTATTCAACCAGAGAGTCATAGCGGCACCTCAACTCTTATCTAGAGGAATCTTCAGTAGATAGTTCAGAGCCCTTCACTAGGAATTCGGCTACACTCTTGTGTTATATTTGGTATGTTTTGCATAATAGTTTTTAGTTTGCTTAAATAGTTTTTAATTCCGCATTATTCATTATTAGATTAGCTAGTCACCTATTCACCCTCCCTTCTAGGTGACCTACAAATATATCCAAATAAAATATTTGAAACAACAATCCACAATCAGTATTATATAATGATCAAAATCAAGGTAACGTATTTTCCCGTATGATTAGAACTCAGCTATTATTGATCTCATCCAAATGCGAACCAAGATCTCATGTAAATCTCAAGTTGAACTTTAAGTTCATATATAAATCCAAGCATCATGATAAATCAATCTTAAAATAACATCTTATTTAATCCCTCTTCATTGTCCATATGAATTCCCATCTAAAATATCATAAAAAATAAATGTTCGATAACTATCTAAATAAATATACTATTTATCTACAAATATGCATCTTTTAACCTCAATCACGAACCAATCCACCTCAAGATCAATCAATTTATATTCTGAGATTTCTCACAACTAGGTCAATTACAAGATCAAATCTGGTCTAAGGTATACTACAACTAATCATGAATCAACAGTGGTAGATGACTACACATGAAATGACGTAGATCAACTAAATAATAGTGTTAGCACTCAGCGATGACTCATAAAGAAATATAGGTAAACATGCTGGCATAATATATCAGATGGCAATATGAAATGATACAAGTAACTGATAACAACAAATAAGGAAATGTTGCAAAAGCAAACACTCCCAGATATCATCTCAGTAAATTTAGCAGCATAATCACATAAAATCATTTATCACAAAATTCTTGTATAACTGAAAGAGGAAAAGAACACTCACGATAAAATTAAATAAAATTACCCAAAGAAAAGAAACACTCACCTGAACTCAATCCCAAGTCCAAAGCACTGAAATCATAAGGCCCCGATAAATATACATGGTTCATTTTAATAGAAATTGTTAGATTTTTAAAAGGATATTTTACTTGAGAGTTATAAGGATTTATTCTTGATTAATTAGTTTAATAATATGGTTCTCTGAGTCTAATGAATTTAGTAGGTTTAATTTAAACTATTTTCTATTTTTTTAGATTTTAATAGGTTTTAATCCCTCAAAATACTTAACAGGTCTGAATTTACCATTAAGGACAATGGCTTTAAAGTGTGTGATTTGAGTTAATTCATATTACTATTTATCTAAAATTTTTATCATAGAAAGTAGAATTATTGTAGACTATTGTTTATATTTTCTCCATTTTTGATATTGTTTAGCTAATTATTTTAATATGCAATTATTCTTTTTTCTTTCTTTCTTTCTTTTTTTCTTTTTTCTTTTTGGTTCTCTGGCCTCTGTGAAGGCCAGCCTGGCTAGGCCCAGGCCGTGTCTGCTTCGGCCTTTAAATTTTAATTTTTTTTAAGAAAACCTTTGTTAAAAATTTAAAAATATATATTGAAATTATGAGTTGGTATATCCTTTAATGTATTTTTTTGTTGGATTTGTGATTGGGTTTTGATGCATAAAATTTCATGAATAATTATGGTAGAGACATGATTTTTAATAAACTATTTATATCAAATAAATTTTGAAAAAAATAAATTACTTACTTGGTTTGATCTCCCCTAGCATATTCCTCAATTGCACTTCGAGATCACTTTTATTCATCCTCTACTTGAGGAGAAAAGAAAGAAGGAGGTGGGGAGAGTTGGGTCATGGTTTTCTTTGGAGGTAGAAAAAGAAGTAGTTTAGGCTTTTTATAAATTATTAGGGATTTTAAAAATCAGAATTTCAGTTGGGTTCAAACTGTTTGAATGAGTAGTTTAGGATAGAATTAATTAATGTTATGATTTTGAAGAACAGTTTTGGATTTGGGTAATTTAGGATAGATATGATTATTGCTAGGGTTTCGATTGGGGTTAGTTAAGATTTATGAAATAATTTGATAAGATAGATTTTGTTTAGGATTGGGTTTTGGGTTAATGGATATAGGCTACATGATAATGGGCTTGACTTGGACCAAGGGAAAATAGGAAAAATATGAAAAAGAATAAGAATGGGTTCTGTTGAAAATTAAATAAAAGAAATTGATAAGATGATGGGCTTTGAAAAATAAAAATAAAAGAAAAATCAAAAGGAATTGGGCTCATGACATTATACGTGCGGACATAAATTATGAATAATGATATTAATAACCACAATAACAACAATGTTAGTGATAACAACAACATTAAATAATAAATAAATAATAACAGTTATAATAATAGTAATAAAGAATGATTGTAACCATAATGAAAGTAATATTAGTAGTAGTGCTACTTGTAATAGTGATAGACAATAAAAGAAAATATTAATACTAAAATTTAATGGTAACAATAATAATAATAAACACTAATAATCAAAAAGCGATAGTAGTAATAATAATAATAAAATTATCAACAATAAAAATATTATCTAATAATACTTGGTAAAAATACTACCATTTAATAATAATGACTTAAACAATACTATAATAAGAATAATAACAATATCAATATTAACAATAATAGCAAATACAATTATAATAATAGTAACATTGTAATGAAAAAATACTAGCTAGTAATTAAAATGATAATACTTAATAATGCTAAATATAAATATAAGGCCAAATAACATTTACTATCTTAAAATAATTTGTACTATAAATCAAGTTGATAAATAATAATAAAATAACCAGTAAAATAAATAAATGTTTTAAAAATTAAAAATACAGTATTATTAGTTAGGAATATTACATTAATACTACCGCGATAGCGACTGGCTATGCGGATCGTGATCCACAAAGAGGAACTTGCGATAGAAGCGCGTTGTATGTTCTCTTTTAGTTTACTTAATATGGTTAAAAGCTTTTCTCTTGTTCTTGTAAAGAAAAAGAAAAAGAAAAAGAATCTATTGTTAAGTTAAGAAGAAAGTGAAAGATAAGAGAAGGTGGATAAAATGAAAAAATGATTTTATACAAAGAAGCAAAAATAGTAAAGAGTTTAGAGTTGGTGATGGAGGTGATCTAAACTAAAGGATTAACAGAAAAAAGAAAAACCCTAAAAGTACTTACTTACCTCTTCGGCGCCTACTTACCTTTGATCTGTATCGATGATGTGCCTTGGCTTGAAGGCGATCAAAGCATGGTATATAGGATCTTCTCCATTCCCGTTCTAAACTACGGAATGAAGGTGCAAGCTACACTAAATAGAAATGGCTATCCATCACCATAAGCCATCAACGGTACTTGCAAGGGCAAGACAAATTCGAGGCTATCAGAGTCATTTGGATTTACAAATATAGAAGAGGGAAGTAGAAGTAAAACAAGAATAAAGAAGAAGAAGCAACATTCGATTTGATTAAAATAACAACAAAAGAAAAGAAGAAAGACTTACATCGGTATCACGTTCAGTACAAGCTTCACTCTTGTTCTCCCATGAAACTCTTCTCTAATCTCAGTTACATAAAAAAATTAAAAATTACATAAATAAAAATAAAATCCTAAGTTACAAACTAAAGTATAGCCTAGCCTATACTCTCTGCTCAATTGTTTCCTCTGATCTAAGAATTTACAGGCATTTATATCAAAAATAGAACTGGGAAGCGTCTGAAGATATGGGGAGCAAGTGCTCCCCTTATCTTACTAAACGGTCGCGAAAACGTGACTTTTGCCGTGTTTACGACTGTGTGGCAGGGGATGCAGCTCTCTAATGGCCTCCATTTTCCTTTTATCCAATAATATTTTAGTTTTGGTCTTCTGAATTTAAGATACTTCTGTTGATTCTGATATTAAGGACACTACCACTCTTTATAGAGTAGAGGGTTTGATGGCAACGAGATGGGCACCGCAGATTCTGATACTCTAACATGTACCAATTGGTGTATTGATGACGCATTGTCGGGGGAATTCGTGCTTGGAAGGGGTGAGTGCTATATTGCCGATGATCACGTGGCCACAATTCGCAGATCAATTCTTAAATGAGAAGCTACTGGTGAATCTCTTGAGTATTGAGTATTAATTGGAGGCCAGCAGTAATGATACAAGAGAGAAGAAAATTTGTGTAGTCAGAGGAGGTGACGAAGGCAATGAAGGAATTGTTGGGAATCATAAGCAACAAAGAAGATGGCCATCACTGACGCGAATAATTAAACAAAGAAAATAAAGAGAGAATATAAGATTTAATGAGGTTCGATAATTTGTCTATGTCCTGGAGACAAAAGGAGAGAATTCTTATTGAATCAATCAATTACAGGTTACAAATATAAGTACACTACCCCTCTTTATATAGCCAAAGAAACCACAAAGAAAAGAAAACCAAAAAACACCTAATTCGGATCAGAAACGAATTCAAAATCAGATTTGAAAACAGGGCCGCTGCAGCTATATTAGTCAACTAGGCGAATGCCCTAGTCGACTAATTGCTTCCACGAGTCGACTAGGTATAGTTTGTAGTGAAATAGATTCGCTAACTTTCTATTTGTATCATTAGTCGACTAGGTCATTACCCTAGTCAACTAGTCTGTAGTGAAACAAATTTTTCAACTCTCTATTTATATCATTAGTCGACTAGGTCATTGCCCTAATCGACTAGCCTTGGTTTCTCTGTGCAATCCAACTTCGATACGACCGATGCGCTCTCGTATTCGACACCATTGATTGCATCAATCTTTGGCTAACTTTCAACAGAATTTAAAAAACTCTATCAACAAAATTTTACCTACTTCTCTCATAATCTCCACCTCGGTGAAGATTTCTCAAATCTGAGCCGAACACAACTTAGCACCATGTTGACTCCAATTGGCTGTACCATTATGGTTGCCTATGTACCTATGCCCAACGGGATCAAGCCACACGTAGTTCATTCAAATGAGCTCCATCGAGCTCAAGCAATTGGGACTAAATCTTCAACAGCGAACCGAACTAACTGAGTCATATGAACCTCCTTACCAATACCGTCATGGAGAACACCGGCCTTCAATATGAGCTTGTCATGCTCACCAACTTGAGATTCATGCTTTTTCACCCACTTTCATGAATTTATCTTAGTTCCAATAGCTACAAATAATTGTAGCATTCTGATCAATATCTTCAACTGTTCATATCAAAACTGGCTATATGATCTCCACCCGGTGTCACATCCAGTGAAGTCTTTCTAATACCGAACCAATTGAAGGTGGTGAAGTAGCATCAACCTCCACTCGCTGTGATACATCCTTCATCTTCAATCTCTCCACCTGCTAAGAGATGGTAGACTTCAACAATAATGTCTCATCATCAACATGACTGTTTACTTAACACAATCTTCTTGTTTTTGGGGTCCCATAACTTGTAACCTTTTATATTCTTTTGAAACTCAAAGATACAAACTTTTTGTTCGCGAATTTGCCGAGCCATCTTTGGCACTAAAGTAGGCCGAACTTCCAAATACGCGCAGTAAATCATAAACGTGAGCAGCTTCACCTGACCAAATATCCAACGGAGTTTTGCCTCCTATCGCAATCGATGATAATCTATTTATGAGATGACTAGTACATGCAATCATCTCAGTCCAAAATGATTTATCTAATCGTGCATTAGACAACAAACACTGAACCTTCTCTAGTAAGGAGCGGTTGATTTTCTTAGCTAACCTATGTATTCTATTTGTGAAGTGAGTACCAATACTAGTATTTTGGCCAAATTGTAGGAATTGGTTCTTGTTATTTCAATATTACTAAATTGGAGCTTCTTAATCTTCCTACCAGTCAGTTTCTCCATCATATCCTTCCACTTCACCAGATACATAGGGTTTCAAATCTTTGTCTCATGGGATATTTCCAACAGTGACTAGATAAATTATCAATAAAAGATACAAAGTATCGATGATTTCCAAGCGATGCAGTTTGGCGGGTCTCCAAATACTACGTGAATATAATCAAGATGACCTTTCAAGCGGTGAGTAGAGGTATCGAGTTCACCTTCATCTTCTTGTCCAGAATGTCGTGTCCACCCAATTGCATATTGCAGGTAGATGCACCTTTCAATGTTCCCTTCTTTCCTTTAGCTGGCAAAGACTTTTCACATGTTATTCACGCCTCATATGCCAAACCTGTGTACAAATATCTCCTGAAAAAATAGAAGTAGCCACTCGTTCTGTATTCGTTACTACCCATCAAATAGTATAGGTTATTGCATCGGACACCCTTTAACACTACCAATGGGCCCTTAGTCATCTGAAAAAACACTATCTCTTATAGATACTCCATGACCTAAAGCTTTCAATATATCAATAAAGATAAGATTTTTTTTCACTTAAGGTACGTACCTCACTTCTTTCAGTTTTCATACCATCCCCATTTAACATTTTGTAAACGAACTGTACCATTCCCTTTCACTTTGCACAGATGATCATCACCTATGATAGTGAAAAAATCCATCTAGCTTCTTCAATCTAGAAAACCAATCCCTGTTCGGGTACACATGATAGGTACCTCTTATATCTAATACCCACTCAGAATCACCTGAGTAACCAATAGTAGGAGTAGTAATGAAAATGAGAATAACCGATAAGTCTGAGTCCGATCCACCTGCCTGTGAATTACCAGCTTGGTACTGATCAACTGTGCGAGATTTACTTCAGTCTTCTCCTTACTTTATTCTTATCCTTGATCGTTGGATAATCAATCTTCCAGTGTCCTACTCTTTGTAGAATGCACAGTGATCTTTGTCAAATCTCTAAAAACCTGGTCTGGATTTCAATCTCTCACGCTCGTATTAACCCTTCGATTGGAACTCTGTCTTTTACTATCAACGCCTCTGCTGATTTACCATCAGAAGAAAACTGCATGTCCTTCCTTCCCACTTCATAATTTACAAAAGCAGTCGATACATCATTATAGTTAAGTGATTGTCTACCATTAATCAAGGTGAGGCGAAGGGTCTTATACTCTTTATCAGAAAGAGAATTCAAAGAATCAATGTCACATCCTCTTATTTGATTTACACATGCACATTAACCCAATCTATAAGAAGTTTTGTATAGTCGTTCACTGTGCTCGGCAATAGAGAGTCCCTTCTTCAACTGAAAGCGATAATGCCTCCTCTTTAGAAGTAGTCGAGACTCGATACTCTCTCGTCAGCAGATATTCTTCTGAGAATCTCCCATATCTTCATTGCAGATGTCTCATATAGAATATGATACTTGATGTCTTGTGTCAAACAAGATCTTATAAGACCACACACCGTCCTATTCATTTTGTTCCAATTCTTTTCAGAAGTCTCCTTCGACTTTTCTTTCAATCATAGAGTATCTTCAAGGTTTGATGCAAATCAATGCATCCATCACCTCACACCTTCACATCCTAAAATTGTTCGTGCCATCAAACTTTATCACATTGATCTTAATCGGATGTGGGTTCATGGATTTCACTATGGATTAACTTTCTCTGGCCATCTCAAAGTGAAACCTAGGAGAGTTCTGAAATGATCTACTCCACTAAATCTGATTCCTCGAGCAATCCAAACACTGTCTGAGATCGATACACGATCCAACGAACAGTCCCAAGGCCACTCCAAGATCAACACACGATCTCCATCGAACAGCTACCAATGCTTTTGGAATCGACACACAATCCCGTGTCGAATCTGGGATGCTCTGATAACACTTGTTAGGAATCCCAAGCAATAGAGAAACAGACACCAATGGCACAAACATTAAACAAAGAAAATAAAGAGAGAACCCAAGAGTTTAACGAGGCTCGGCAATTTACCTATGTCCTCGGGGCAAGGGAGAGAGTTTCTTATTGAATCAATCAATTATAGGTTACAAATATTAGTGACACTACTCCTCTTTTATAGCCAAAAAACCACGAAGAAAAGGAACCAAAAACTCCTAATTCGGATCAGAAATGATTCAGAATCAGATTTGAATAAAGGGTCGCTGCAGCTGTATTAGTCGACTAGGCGAATACCCCAGTCGACTAATTGCTTCTATTAGAGACTAGGTATTTGACCTAGTAATCGGGGGGGAAACCGTACACGAAAAGTGTATGTGTTTTGAAATCACGATTTAAAAGTGCGTGCTTTGGCTTCCTCGATACTTCCGTTATAGTATAGAGGCTAAAACGAGTCGAATCCACAGGGATGAGAAGCGATAGAAGCTTTACCGATATGTTCACGTGTGTATTAAAGTTTCTTCAATGTTTGAAAGAATCAAAAGAAAAGAAAGCAAAAAGTGGGAAAGAGAAGAATACGTGAAAACAAAGAAGTGGGAAACATAGAAATATGGTTTTTGTGATTCTCTGATATATTTCTAAAATAAAGTAAAAAGAAAAGAAAACTCATGGCTACTAACATACTATTGACTCCACTAACCATGCTAAACTTTTTAGTGATAGTTGCCTCACATGTATCATTGGCCATCACTAGTCCTTGGTACAAGAGCGTTTCAAAGCATGACTCATAAGATAACTTATCACATCCAAACTCAACAAACAA
>JAVJIF010000553.1:0-99642 GCA_038442645.1 Agave tequilana | reverse complement strand
TGAGCTTCAATTCTATACATTATTCTCTAGGATTTTGTAAAGAAAAGTTTTTCAAGAGAGGGTTTGTGGTCTTTTGATCACCAAGTGATTATTTATTGTGGCTCCACTACCTCTGGACTAGAGGAGTGTGATTGAGGAGTTGGGTACTCCCTAGTGGTTTGTAATCCTTGTGAAAGTTCTAGTGGATCGAAAATCCTTCTAGGTGAAGGCGGGGACGTACTGGGTGCTCGAACCTCGAAACAAATCTCTGTGTTTGTGATTGGTTAACTTTGTTATTTACTTGCTTTCCATTCATTCTTATATTGTCGATCTATACTCTCACAACAAGATTGCATTGCGCACTCGAACTCTTATTTAGAGAATCACGAGGAAGGAGTTCAGAGCCCTTCACGGGGTATTCGGCTTCTAATCTTGCTTTGAGTGATCGTTGCATCATCTCATTTTTAAATTTGTGCATTGATTAGCATTATCACCTATTCACGCCCCCTCTAGGTGATTTCATTAGCTCCACAGCGAGTTTTGCTTGGTCATCAAATTGACTATTTCCCATATGATTAATGGGTGAACCCCACTAATATAGTGGGATTAACGCAACTTTAAGTGGACAGTTACACCCGCCCACTTCTTCCCACATTAAGTGGAGATAATGAAGCCACAACGGTAAGGAGGCGTTCGCATGAACCCTCTAGCTTCGCCAGAAGCTCGCTAGTAGCTTCGCTACAAGGTCATTTGCAGCGCGAAGCTAAAGGCTGATCAGCCTCGCTGAATTCAAAGGGGCGATTACACCCCATTTTTGCTATAAATAGTCCCTTGTTGAGCCAAGAGGGACAGACCGCAGAGGGAGAGACAGGCACGGATAAAAGAAAAAAACAGAGGGCTAACGGGCTAGAGAAAAGAGAAATTCAACCAAAATTTCTAGAGAGTGTTTTCTTGTTCTCCTACTTCCAAATATTCTATTCCCAGAACTAAGCGAGAAGGAAATCCTATTTGGAGGCAGCTTGATCGTCTGATCGATTGCACCGTCAAACGGATAAAGTGATCGCGTGTTTATCAGATTCCTACCAGCATACTTCCCCAGAAATCTCAGAGGTGATCTATTAGTAATCTTCTTGAATTACTTGTAATTTTGGTCTTCGACTCTTTTTGTAAGTTTTATCGAATCAATTTTCAATGGAAAACAGGGTAGAGGGAAACTCAAGCTTCTCGCAACATGTCCAGTCTCATCGAACACCTGATTAATAACATGAACATTCATTATCTGGACGTGCAAATACAGAATCATTAGAAATCGACCCAATGAGTGTGTAAAATAAGAGGAAAGTGCACATGCATATAACATGTGAGCAATATGAAATGAAACTATAAAACTATAACCGGTAAAAGATAATATGCATATCATCAATGAACAGTAGTAAAAATCAATCAGTAACAGAGTTAGATATATAACCAGATCATGTGTACTATCGGGTATCTATCATAGCATGTATACGTGTATCGGGTGAATACAATCAGTATCAGTACATTATGAATAGTTTATTATTATGTCAGCAAACACCAATTGCCACCTGTAATAGATGCATCCCATACTACACCTATGATACGTGTCAATCAGGGTCCTAAGTTATGAAAACTAATTAGTTGGAGACATTGTCCATGCTTTAGGTGGATCCCGTACATACCTGGGACCATGGCCCAAATGCTTGGTGCTGAACCAGGCCCTACCACCAGGTACTCAGTAACAGTATCAGTACTCACAGTATCACTGTAGAATAATACTTACAGTAAAACTGTGGAATAATAAATAGATGGGATGTCAGTCATCCTCCGGAACCCTGCAGTGGAACCATAAGTCGGCAGTGTAACCCGTATCTTAGGTCCACCCAAAATATAGAAGTTGTCCATTTACATGATATTCAATTCAGTTAAAACAATTAAGATCATGTTACTTAAAATATATGGATGATACAGTGACAATAACAGTATAGTATAACAGTCAACGAAAATCGTATACACGATGAACAGTAATCAGGACAGTAAACAGTATCAGTAACCGTGTATACGATGAATAATAGGACTGTACAGGGTGTTACAGTTAAACAATCCTTTCCCAGTAACTTTCAGTAACATAAATTAATACAGTAACAGTCCTACACCGTCTAGTCAATGTACAATCTCATATAAAAGTGATCAAAATCTCATCCACCGATATTAGATATCACAGTAATGAATCCCTCAACTCATAATCTCGATACAGTCATCGTAAACATCAAATACCAATCTATGTCAAGGTAATTCGGTACAGTAAACCACAAGTTTAATAAATCAATAACCAGTTCTCTCATTATTACCAATCTATTTTAATCCTCTAAATCACCAATAACTGAGATCAAACAATAACTGCTATCAAACTCTGAATATATATTAATACTGATATCAATGAAGTCACTCTTATAATAACCGAATCTCTGAAACTGAATAACTGAAGTAGTCAAGAACAATCATGAAACACTGAATATATCCTCAAGATAAACAATAACAACAAATACCAAAATCAAAACATAAAGAGTAGAATATCCTAAAATAATATGAAATCTAGAAATGTCTATGTTTGATACTTAACATCATTAAGATCATCAATACTCAATGGTATAATCAGGGATAAAATTAGGGATACTCACAAATATCAATCCAACTACATAATCATATCAGAACACTAATCAAAATCCTCAAAAAAGAATACAAACCTCATGTCAATCAACTCAACAGTATATTCCTCTTCCACATCATCAGTATATCCATCCTCTAAGTCATCGATATATCTGAAAATCACCTAGAGGGGGGGTGAATAGGTGATAATGCTAATCAATGCACAATTAAAAATATGATGCAACAATCGCCTAAAACAAGACTAAGAGCCGAATGCCCCGTGAAGGGTTCTGAACTCCTTCCTCCTGATTCCTCGTAAAATGAGTTGGAGGTGCGCAATGCAACCTTGTTGTATGGGACAAAGATTGACAAGATGAATGACAACAAGCGAATATAGCAATGACAATCAAAAGCAAGTAGTAATAGCAATGAAAGTAGAGCAAGAACAAGGAAAAGTAAACCAAACGCAAACACCAAGATTTGTTATCGAGGTTCGAGCACCCAGCTCTACTTCCCCGCCTTCCCCAGAAGGATTCCAACCACTTCCACTATCAAAAAGATGTTACAAATACACCGGAGTACCCAACTCCGCAATCTCAAGTACAAGTTCTCTCTTGGTAGTCAAAAGACCACAAACTTTCTCTTTCAAAATTCTCTTCCCTTACAAAGGTCCTTAGAGAACAATGAGTAGGAATGAAGCTCTTGTGTGCAAAGAGAAAAGAAAACGAAATCAGAGAATTCTTGAAAACACTTCAGAAATTGAGAGAGAATTTCAGCACAAAAACCAAGAAACCAAGTCTTTTTGAATGCCTTAAACTTGTGGAGATTTTGATAATTTTTCTAGTAACAAACTCTCCCTAAACACCCTATTTATAGGAGAGGGCTAGGGTTAAAGATAAAACATTTTTAAGGCTAATCAGAATATATTAAAACCAAAACATGTCACTTAAACACAGTTAAGTGAGAAAAGGACAAAAATAAATCTGCTCAGAAAACTAGCCGTTACTGTTCAAACGGCTAGTCCGGTCGACCGGCCCGGTCGACCGCTAGTACAAAGAAAAATGACCGTTGCAAGCTACGGTCGACCGGCCCGGTCGACCCAAACAAACAGAGAGCAAAGTGTTACAGTCAGGCAGGTCTCGGTCGACCGTCACGGTCGACCGTGCAACGTGCACACTGATACGTGCATCTGCCAGAACCACGGTCGACTCGGGCGGTCGACCGGCAAAACCTGACACAGGCACGGTCGACCGGGGCGGTCGACGGCTCAGGCCAAAACACAAGATTCAAACAGATTTTTGAGGAGATAAACATTTTTATCAAAAGATGTTTTAAATAGGAATAAGTATAAAACATAAATATGAATTTGTAGGCAGAGGATTTTGTATCAAAATATTTTTGTATAATTTATATGAATTAAACTTAGAAATAAGATGTGCGCAAAAACGTGTGTGATGGAGCTTCAAACCTATTCACTATTCTTTAACAAAACTCTAAACTAAAAACAATCTAATAATTTATCTTGAGCAATCTTGAAGTCTTGAGCCATGCAATGCCTTGCTAGAGCCTTCTCTTCTATGTTCCTTCCTTGATGTGCAAAAAGCCTTCTTTGCTTCATGAACCTAGAATTTCTTGCAATAGCTCAGCAATGGCCTCCAAACTATGGTATAACCTGAAACTTATCTCAACAAACTAATTAGTACCATATAGCTCCTATTTGGTTTGTTATCATCAAAACTCTAAACAAATGGAGAGTGTAACCTTATGGGCTAACAATCTCCCCCTTTTTGATGATGACAAAACAAATAGGCTATAAGCAAAATATAGGGGAGGAGAAAGCCCCCTCAAATTATGCTATATTAAACAAGAAAAACAATGTAATTTGTAATTTGCATGTAAACATCACAATAAAACACTTGCAAAACATTTAACTCAAATTACCTCAAATTACAAGAATTCATGAAAATACATTAAAAACTAAAAACATGAAACTAAAAACATATATGAACTCACATGGAACCACACATGGAACCAAAACCATATTATGAACTCATAATTCTATCATTAAAAACTCATTCTCCCCCTTTTTGTCATACATCAAAAAGGGTTGTGAAAAATTTTTATTCAATAACACAAACATTAAGTTCACCACAAATGAAGGAAAATCTAGCAAAATCAAGTGGTTTAGTGAAATATCGGCTAGTTGCAAATCCGTAGAAACATAATCAATATCTATATCTCCTTTCTCAAAATGATCTCTAAGAAAGTGATATCTAATCTCAATGTGCTTGGTCTTACTATGTTGATTTGCATTCTTTGTCATATGTATAGTACTAGTATTATCACAAAATATTTTTATATGGTTATAATGCAAATCATAATCAAGGAGAGTATGTTTCATCCAAAGGACTTGTGCACAACAAACCCCCGCGGCAACATACTCCGCCTCGGCGGTTGAGAGAGCTACGGAATTTTGTTTCCTAGAGGACCATGAAACAAGACAATTACCAAGAAATTGACATGTCCCACTAGTACTCTTTCTATCTACTCTACAACCTGCATAGTCGGCATCCGAATAACTCGTCATAGAGAAATCTCCAGTTTTCGGATACCATAGACCCATTCCAATCGTTCCCTTAATATAACGAATAATGCGTTTTACCGCAATAAGATGGGACTCTTTGGGACACGATTGAAATCTAGCACAAAGACACACACTAAACATGATGTCCGGCCTACTTGCCGTCAAATACAAAAGACTACCTATCATGCTTCTATACAATTTAATATCAACATTTTTACCTTGGTCATCCTTATCAAGCTTGGTTGTAGTTGCCATGGGAGTGTTGCAAACCTTTGAGCCTTCAAGTCCAAACTTCTTCACGAGTTCTTTTGCGTATTTGGCTTGGCATATGAAGTTCCCATCTTGCAATTGCTTGATTTGGAGTCCAAGAAAGAAATTAAGCTCACCCATTGAAGACATTTCAAACTCACATTGCATGACCTTTTCAAATTCCTTGCATAAAAACTCATTAGTAGAACCAAAAATTATATCATCAACATAAATTTGCACAATTAAAATGTCATTATCAACATGCTTAGTAAAAAGAGTTGTGTCTACTTTGCCTTTAACAAAATCATTTGAAATGAGAAAACTAGAAAGCCTTTCATACCAAGCTCTTGGAGCTTGTTTCAATCCATACAAAGCTTTATCAAGTTTAAAAACAAAATCGGGATGAACATGATCAATAAAACCGGGAGGTTGAGCAACATAAACTTCTTCATTAATAAAACCATTTAAAAATGCACTTTTCACATCCATTTGAAAAAGTTTAAAATTTTTGAAAGATGCAAAAGCTAGTGTCATCCGTATGGCTTCAAGCCGTGCTACGGGTGCAAAGGTCTCCTCAAAGTCAATTCCCTCAATTTGAGTGTAACCTTGGGCCACTAACCTAGCTTTATTCCTAATGACATTTCCGGACTCATCCATCTTGTTTCTAAAGATCCACTTAGTACCAATTATTGGTCTATCGTGGGGCTTAGGAACAAGGTGCCAAACTTGGTTGCGCTCAAATTGATTGAGTTCCTCTTGCATGGCAAGCAACCAATATGAGTCCGTCTCGGCTTCGAGAATGTTTTTGGGTTCTAAATGAGAAATGAAAGCAAAGTTACCACATAGGTCATGGAGTTTGGAGCGAGTTGTTACCCCTTTAGATGCATCACCTAAGATGAGCTCCTTGGGATGATTTGTAGCGTATCTCCAAGCTTTAGGAAGCGGTTGAGAGCTTTCCTCCTTATCCTCTTGAACATCACCAATTGATTCTATCTTTTCTTCTTGAGCGGGTGAGTCCTTCAAGGATAGTCTCTCCATGTCTTCACCTAATGGGTCAATCTCTACAACATTCTCAACAACCACATTAGATTCTTCAAATTTAACATGCATGGATTCTTCAATGGTAAGTGAAGATCTATTGAATACTCTATAAGCTTTACTAGTTGTAGAATATCCAACAAAGATTGCTTCATAAGCCTTAGCATCAAATTTACCCAAGTTATCTTTTGTGTTCAAAACAAAGCACTTGCATCCAAAAACTTTGAAATATGCAACATTAGGTTTTCTAGAATGATACATTTCAAAAGATGTTTTGGAAGAATTTTTACATAAATAAATACGATTTGATATATAGCATGCGGTGTTTACGGCCTCGGCCCATAGATATTGAGGGAGGTCATACTCACTTATCATTGTCCTAGCCATCTCTTGAAGTGTTCTATTTTTCCTTTCTACAACTCCATTTGTTGTGGAGTTCTAGGACAAGACATTTCATGCTTAATTCCCTTTTCATCACAATAAGTCATGAAGAGTTGGTTAACAAACTCACCACCTCTATCACTCCTTATTCTCAAAATCGAAAAACCCTTTTCTTTTTCAACTCTTTTTCGGAAAATCTTAAAATGAGAAAAAGTTTGATCTTTGTGTTCCAAGAAGAAAACCCAAGTGAAACGGAAAAATCATCCACTAAAACAAATGCAAATCTACTACCATTTAAACTCTTAGTTTTAGTAGGTCCAAAAAGATCCATATGAATTAATTCTAAAGGCCTAGTTGACATGATATCCTTGATTGGTTTGAAGGAAGACTTGGTTTGTTTCCCAAGTTGGCACGCACCACAAATGCGGTCTTTCTCAAACTTCAAGCAAGATATACCCTTCACCAATTCCTTTGAATTAATCCTAGAAAGATGGTCAAAAGATGCATGTCCTAATCTTCTATGCCAAAGCCAAGAATTTTCATCAAAAGTATTTAAGCATTTAGTAGAACATTCCACATTAAGCATGTCAATGATATAAATATTATCTTCATGAAAACCGGTGAGAATACAATCATTGGTTTTAACATTAAAAATCTTGCAAGAAGAATCATCAAAAACAACTTTAAGTCCACGATCACAAAATTGACTAATGCTAAGCAAATTATATTTCAAACCATCAACAAGTACAACATTTTCTATAATAGGAGATGAACCAATTTGAATGTTACCTATACCGATGATAGTGCCTTTGGAGTCATCCCCGAAGGTGACGGAGCCACCTTCCTCGTACCTTGATAGGGTTGTAAAGTTATTGATGTCCCATGTCATGTGTCTTGAACAACCACTATCAAGGTACCACCGCTCCCTACGTCTTGGAGCCTTGGTGTGTACCTACATCAAATAATTTAGGACTTGATTTTGGTACCCACATTTTCTTGGGTCCTAAAGGGTTAGCTTCATTAACCCAAACAAGATTATTTGATCTATTAACTTGGTCATAACAAAATTTAGCTAAATGCCCATTCTTACCACAATATGTGCATCTATACACTCTACCATATTTAAAAGCATAGTGAGTGTGTGATTTGTGAGCATGGGAATTGTGAGCATGAAAAGATTTAGCATGAGAAGTGTTATGTGTAGTGTGAGCATGAGTAGACTTAACATATGAATCTTTAGCATGAGAGGTGTGCTTTTTAGAAAAATTTTCTTCAAGTTTCTTAGTGTTAAAAGCACAATCTTTCAAAACTTTTTCAAAATCAACCATTTTAGTTTTTAAAGAAGAAATTTCTTTTTCATCAATCTTAGGAAATTTAGCTTTACATGCAACTTTGTAAGCACTAAATTCATTTTGGGTAGAAATGAGGTTTGAAGAAATTTCATCTTTTTCTCTAGTAATTATAGCAAGTTGATTCTTAAGAAAAGCAACTTCTTTTTCTAATTTAGAGCATTCAATCTTTTTATTATCATAGGTTTCGGAGAGTTCAACAAAAGCATGAACAAGAACTTCCTTACTTAATTCATCATCTTCATCATCAAGAGGTTGAGGGGTTACCTTTGGTGTGTTTGCCATGAAACACATATTCGCTATATCCGCCTCTTCCTCGGACTCGCTTTTCGAATCCCAAGTTGCCTTGTACGCCTTCTTTTCTTCCGATTTCTTTGGCTTGAAGGAGGAGGTCATCTTCTTCTTGAACTCCGGACAATCCGCCATGATGTGTCCGGGCTTTCGGCAATTGTAGCATATAATTCTTCTCTCCTCTTTGCCTTCGAATTTTCTTCGAAAGTTGAGCTTGTTCCTACGGTACATCCTTTTCACATTGCGAACAAGTAGGGAGAGCTCCTCATCTTCTTCTTCATCTTCTTCATCGTCCTCAAGAGTGGATGAAGACTTGAAGGCTATGGACTTCTTCTTTAGTGGAGCGGCCTCTTCTCTTGCTTTCTTTTTCATCTCATGGGTCTTTAAGTTCCCAATGAGACTAATTAGGTCCATCTCATCCTTGTCGTTCAATTCTTTCAAGGTGGTGGCCTTTATCTCCCATGATGTAGGAAGAGCCCGAATCACTTTCCGCACCTTTTGGTCATTGGAGATGTCATCACCTAAAGAAGAAAGAGCATTGGTGATTTTAGTAAATCGAGTAATCATACAATCAATAGATTCTTCATCAATCATTTTAAAGGATTCATATTGGGACCTCAAGAGATCTATCTTAGCTCTCTTGACTTGTGAAGTCCCCTCGTGTGTGACCAATAAATGTTGCCAAATCTCATAGGCGGATTGGCAATGAATTACCCGTGTAAGGTCATCCTCATTCAAGGCGGTTAAGAGGGAATTTTGGGCCTTGGAGTTAGCCTCATATTCTCTAAAGTTGAAGTCGGTCCATGTGCTCTCATCACTATCGGGTGCTACATAGGGTTTGGTCAAGGATTTAGCTACTAAGCTACCTAAAGATTGCAAAAAGATAGTCATCCTAACCTTCCAAATAGGGAAATTGAGTCCATCAAATTTAGGAGGGGTTTTGATGTTATCGGCCATGTTTACTAGAGATGACAAATGGAATGCAAATGTTGATTAGCAAATTTTAAGGATCTCTCTATGGATGTTAAGCCAAAACCTAGAGTCCAAGCTCTGATACCAATTGAAAATCACCTAGAGGGGGGGTGAATAGGTGATAATGCTAATCAATGCACAATTTAAAAATATGATGCAACAATCGCCCAAAACAAGACTAAGAGCCGAATGCCCCGTGAAGGGTTCTGAACTCCTTCCTCCCGATTCCTCGTAAAATGAGTTGGAGGTGCGCAATGCAACCTTGTTGTATGGGACAAAGATTGACAAGATGAATGACAACAAGTGAATATAGCAATGACAATCAAAAGCAAGTAGTAATAGCAATGAAAGTAGAGCAAGAACAAGGAAAAGTAAACCAAACGCAAACACCAAGATTTGTTATCGAGGTTCGAGCACCCAGCTCTACTTCCCCGCCTTCTCCAGAAGGATTCCAACCACTTCCACTATCACAAAGATGTTACAAATACACCGGAGTACCCAACTCCACAATCTCAAGTACAAGTTCTCTCTTGGTAGTCAAAAGACCACAAACTTTCTCTTTTAAAATTCTCTTCCCTTACAAAGGTCCTTAGAGAACAATGAGTAGGAATGAAGCTCTTGTGTGCAAAGAGAAAAGAAAACGAAATCAGAGAATTCTTGAAAACACTTTAGAAATTGAGAGAGAATTTCAACACAAAAACCAAGAAACCAAGTCTTTTTGAATGCCTTAAACTTGTGGAGATTTTGATAATTTTTCTAGTAACCAAACTCTCCCTAAACACCCCTATTTATAGGAGAGGGCTAGGGTTTAAAGATAAAACATTTTTAAGGTTAATCAGAATATATTAAAACCAAAACATGTCACTTAAACACACTTAAGTGAGAAAAGGACAAAAATAAATCTGCTCAGAAAACTAGCCGTTACTGTTCAAACGGCTAGTCCGGTCGACCAGCCCGGTCGACCGCTAGTACAAAGAAAAATGACCGTTGCAAGCTACGGTCGACCGGCCCGGTCGACCCAAACAAACAGAGAGCAAAGTGTTACAGTCAGGCAGGTCTCGGTCGACCGTCACGGTCAACCGTGCAACGTGCATACTGATACGTGCATCTGCCAGAACCACGGTCGACTCGGGCGGTCAACCGGCAAAACCTGACACAGGCACGGTCGACCGGGGCGGTCGACCGGCTCAGGCCAAAACATAAGATTCAAACAGATTTTTGAGGAGATAAACATTTTTATCAAAAGATGTTTTAAATAGGAATAAGTATAAAACATAAATATGAATTTGTAGGCAGAGGATTTTGTATCAAAATATTTTTGTATAATTTATATGAATTAAACTTAGAAATAAGATGTGCGCAAAAACGTGTGTGATGGAGCTTCAAACCTATTCACTATTCTTTAACAAAACTCTAAACTAAAAACAATCTAATAATTTATCTTGAGCAATCTTGAAGTCTTGAGCCATGCAATGCCTTGCTAGAGCCTTCTCTTCTATGTTCCTTCCTTGATGTGCAAAAAGCCTTCTTTGCTTCATGAACCTAGAATTTCTTGCAATAGCTAAGCAATGGCCTCCAAACTATGGTATAAACCTGAAACTTATCTCAACAAACTAATTAGTACCATATAGCTCCTATTTGATTTGTTATCATCAAAACTCTAAACAAATGGAGAGTGTAACCTTATGGGCTAACAATATCCAAGTCCCAACATATAAGAATACATACTCATATATATATCTAACCAATCATCACTGTGTAAATCTAATTAAGACCATCATACACTCCCACTTCCATTAAGCTCACAAGATCTAGAAATACAAGTAACTAATCAATTATGTATAAACATGCACCAGGTCAGGTCACCCCAATCTACGCCCACTCCTCAACCCAAGGTCAAGTCCAGCAGAATCGAGTCCACTAGTCAAGTCCAACATAAGGAATATCAATCTCAGGTCAACTCCAACTCTAACTAAGTCAATACCAATCCAAGTACTTGTAAATTAGTCTATCGGTAAAGCGATGTTATATCTAACTTTTCTTCGATATCCATAGGATTTCTAGTCGAAATAATCACCAACAACTGTTGATAAACACTATACATAAATTATATCTTCTATCTTCAAATATGAAATAGGTCAACTGAGCAGTAGATCAAATCAAGTCACAGTCTATGGTATATCAATACTAGGCCTAAGCCAACAATGGCGAATTACTAACACAAGAAGTGATGCCATTAAATGCTCATATCAACTAGATACATAAGGTGTACGGTCAATGATGTCATATGAAATGGTACAGATAATCATACTGGTAAATTATATCAGACAGTCAAATGAAATGATACAAAGTAGCATATAGATAACACTGACAATGATACAGAAGAAAATAATACAAGAGCAAACACTCACATAAAATGACATGATTTTGGAACCGAATTGCCTTCTGGTCTTCACTGCACGAACCGGTATAGATCTCCGGGTCATCCCGTAAGTCGGTCTTCGAATCGCCAGGATATCGGGTCCATAACGGCCACAAATTCGAATCTCCTGTAACGGGTCCGGATCTAACGAACACGTCTGAAATGGGCATGGGGGAGAAAGTGGCTGCCGATGCCGGCGAATGGTAGAGACGGATGCCGCAGAGAGTGTATATCGCTCGAGGATCTCGCCGGAAAGGATGTGAGTGTTCTCGCGCTCGCTGACGGCGGTTGGCGGTGATCCACAGAAAGGGGGGAGATGCCATGTGATGGTGGAGAAGGCCATGGGGTCTGTGGCTTGCGGCCTGGTCGTGGGGTTAACTTGGTTGGCTTATCATGAAGGGGGTGCATGGCCTGGACAGTGGGGAGGGTTGGAGTGGTTGAGGCTGGGTGGCTCAGGGGTGTCGAAGAGAGGAGGAGTTCGGCGATGGAGAAGCTTGGCCAAGAGGGAGACAGCAATGGGACTGCCGACGGAGACGAGGTGGAGATCAGAGCACCATGGTGGAGGAATGAGGTTGAGGAAGGAGGGGATGGCAGCTTGAGGGGGCTGTCGAGGCCAAGATCAAGGGGTGTGGAGGGGATCTGGTTTGCGTGCTCTTCCATGGATGCAGGCTGTGGATGGAGTTGTTTTCCATTGATTTTGCAAAGGGGAAAACTTACAATAAAAAGAGTTTGAGGAGCTAAATTACAAGTATTCTTAAAAAGATTACAAGTAGATCTCCTTAGAGATTCTGGAGAAGTGTGCCGATAGGAGTCTGGTCAGCGCGCGACCACTTTGTCCCTTTGACGATGCGAGCGATGAGATTCCCTTCTCGCCTGGTTCCAGGAATCAGAGAATAGAAGGTTGGTAGAACCCTCTTGTTACTTCTCAAAACCGCCTTCAATTAGGAATTCCTTCTCGCCTGGTTCCGGAGATTCCTTGAGAAGAAGGTATTAGGGTATCAGCACCCTGATTAGAGAAGCGATTCTCTATATAGTCTCTGAATTCAAGAACGCACAGTGCGTCGTGAAGAAGCCTCTGCTTGTGGAGTCCTCTTGTGCGTGTCGTCTCAGAAGAAGGCCTCTCTTCCCTTGTACCCCTGATGGGCTATTTATAGGGAGAGCAAAGGGTATAACCGTCCCTTAAAGATATGAAAACAGATTGAATCAAATCTGTTTAAATCTGAAAAGTAGCCTTGCTGCGAGGCTAGGATCAGCTTCTGCGAAGCTAGAAATGGCAGGTCGGTTGATCCTTCTTGATCTGTTTTGATCCTTTCTATATAATTGAAAGATCTCTCCTGGCCCTCTTACTCGTTTTAAGAGAGTCAAGAGATTGTGGCAATCAACTGCCGAATTTGATCTCCGATTTGATCTTAATTGGATTTGATCTTGATCTGATTAGATCTGATCTCATCTGGAGATTTGATTGGTCAAAGGTTGACCAGCAGCGGAGCTGGAAGCAATTTCTGGCGAAGTCCAAAAGAAACTCTTCGGCGGAGCTAGGTATCGCTTGTGGCGAGGCTACCATATACCCTTTCTGCGCAGTTGCGTATGGCTTCAGGGCGAAGCTGACTTCCTTTGGCGAAGCTATGAGTTAGCTTCCTGGCGAGGCTTTGAATGGCTTCAAGGCGGAGTCGGGTGGACCTAGCCTCTCAAGCAAGGCTATCCCTTTGGGCTCATGTGATGCTAAGTGGTAGCATCTTAGACCTGCTGAGGTCTGTTCAGAAACAATCTGGGTTCACTGTCTGCTTGCTGGATCAGTGGAGTCCAAGTTGCTTCCCTGTCCCTCGGAGATGGGTGAAAACTGGTCTTCAGCTCGTCTGTCATTTGTCTTTTGTAAATGTCAACAAGTTTAGACATTGTTCGGACCAATAAGAATCTTGTCTTTTTTAAGTGTCAACAAGACCCCCTTCAAAGTTTTCGAAAGTCTGCGATGGCTCAGACTTTGAAATACTTTGAACTGCTTTGATCGGTGGTGTGTGGAGTATGAACGTCGCCATGATGGTTGAGTTCAGCTTCGCTTTGAATCCAGCTTTAGGATGTAGATTCGCCGAGGAATCATGCAGACTTGCGTCTGGGTAGCTTCGCTTAAAGGTAGGTTCGCTCTGGAACATCTGTTGCTTTCCCAAGGCCAACTGTCGTGGGCCGGTTATGAGAAGGATTACTTCTTCTCTCGCACTGATCGAGGGAGATATTCTCCCCTTGTGCATTTCTGAGGGAGGATATTCCCTTTCTTCAAGGCGCCATGAGTGCCTTTATGAGGGGGACGTTTCTTCCTTTGCACGGTTCCGAGGGAAACCGTCCCTTTAGTCAAGGCGCAATAAATGCCTTAAATGCGCTCGTGCTTCCACGCTTGATGCGACAGCGCTCAGGCCATGGGACCTATAAATAGGACACTTGAGGTCCTCTGAAGAGAAGTGATCTGCTCTTCTCCTCTTCTCTTGGTCGAGAGAGATACTCAGATCTCTGAATTAGTGGGAATGCCCACTCTGGTCATTATCCGGCCAAGGACCGGTAAGTCTTGATCATTCAATGAGTTCACCAACATTAGGGAATTCATCTCCCTTAATTTAGCTTTAGCTGTAATCAGCTGCTTCAGAGATTAACTTCCCTTGTTCTCCATTTAACTGATCTACGGAGAAGGATTTCAGCATAGCTTCCCAGCGAAGCTATCATCTTGACTTGATCAGAGAAAGATCACTGCATGTTAAGTTCGCTGCACAGGCAGAACTTGGGACTTAGTTTCTTCAAGGTTGAGCCAGTCTTGCCATATGGTGGGGCTAGGACTGTGTCCCACAGGATCAGTCTGGCTTAGCCATATAGGCGAGGCTAGGACTTGGCGTTTGCTGAGCTAGCCCATCATTGCTGTGCAAGCGAGGCTTATCCTCTGCTTTAACTGAAATCGGATTGCTTCGCCTCAAAGAATCTGACTTAATGTTTTTGCAGCTTCCCCCGTGTTTAACTGCTAATCTGTTCTGATTTGCATTGCAGTGAGCTATGTTCGCCAATCTTGTGACTTGATGAAAGAGACTGAAAAGTTGCCTTATGCTTCCCCAGTTGAAGCTTTACTTTTAAGCAGGAGGAACAAACTGGGGCAGCTGATGTGTGTCCCAGAGGCTGTTGGCAGTCGCTTATCCGGGATGATTACTTTTGAGGCGAGGCTGGTAGCTGCTTATCCGAGATGATCCACTTCGGGAAAGCGGACGTCACCTGTGAGATCACTGACCTTCCCATTGCCCATTTTCATCATAGAAGGTCCAATTCGCTGGTGGCGATCAGTTCTTTGCAAATTTTGATTATGAAAGATCCAGCTCCATGGTGGCAAAATCTGCCATCATGCGAAGGATTACGGCCTTGTCCTGGTGGCACCATCTGTCCCGGTGGCACCATCTGCCATTATGTGAAGGATTACGGCCTTGTGCAGGAGGAAGGCCTTTCGTGTCCAGTTGGTATGGCTTGGAAGCAGATGAAACCACTTGTATGCCTTTTGCGCAAATGATCCTGCTGAGCAACTGAATCTGTTGTACGAAACACAACCTTGATGTAATATCAATGTACCTTTCCTTTCAAATCAATGAAAGTTCATTTTCTGCTCATTTGATTTCCGTCTCGCCTTCGTCTTGAATTTGGCTATCGGAGGTAAACTTCATGCGAGGTTAAAGATAGGATTAAGACAGGAATGAGCTTCTAGCGAAGCTAGCATATCTGCAAAGTTCGGTCTACGTCTTCAGCGAAGCTAAGGCAATCTTTTTGTGCGAAGTCCGCATCTGACTTATGGCAAAGTTAACCCTTAGTGGCTGAATCGGCGCTTTTTGGGAAGGCGCTTTAGGCGCCGTTTCAAATTAATTTGAAACGACAGCCTGCACTGTTTACGAGGCATCATTTCAGGCGCTCATTGGCCTATAAAAGTCCGATCGGACTGAGAGAGGACGGATCACTTCTCTTTTAAAAGAAATTTCAGAGAACTTTGACTCTTTTTTCTTCTTCTTTGAAGAGTTTAAGAACTTCCACAGTTCTTCAATGGCGCCCAAGAGACGAGCGGAAAAAGAAGTGGCAACTTCCGCAGTAGAGGGTCCTTCCCCTCCTCCAGTCATCGAACGACCAATCGCCGATAGGGAACTTTCCCTTTTGATTAGAGACTGTTGTCTCTCCTTTAAAGCCGATTTCTGGCTGTCCGTAAATGAATCCGACACGAGATCAATCATGGTCTTGTGATTTTAGGGAGTCCAATTCCCTGAATTTACCTTGATTTCTTGAAGAATTCTTCTTTAAGCTTCGAAGCAAAGCTGTACTTTGAAATTTTGAGAGAAAAGGACCGTAATGCCCTTTTGACGAAGTTAGCCTTTGAGGCTTTGTCGCATCCTGCTGTTCGAAGCTAAGCTTCCAAAGCGAAGCTAACACTCGGATATTTTCCTGCATCCTATCCTCGTGTGGGATGCGGAATTACACTGCAGCTGCGAAGCTAAACTTCGGGGCGAAGCTATCGTTAGGCCAGCCTCGCTCAGAGGGCGAGGCTATGCCTTGTCAAATTTTGCTTTCTGATTTTAGCCCTCGTTCGGCTGATAAACTAATCATAGTTTCTCTTTGTTCCTGCAGTGCACTACACTCCTGGTCCTTTGAACAGTCTATTTGGGATGACCAGGGGAATGGATGGCAATATCAGCCTGCAATTCCAAGGCAGGCTTCTCTGTTTAGTGAGCGGAGTTCTCTCGTCCGAGACACGCTTATTTATGGTGGTGATCAACACACCACGAGGAGCATTTTGACTACGGCTCCCCTTGAAGATTTCGATCGTCGAACCTATAGAAAGCCCGACTTCATGCTTGGGGATGCCGCCTCAGATCCTGATCACCAACTACTGGCAGGGGAAGGGCAGTGGATTTTCCAGTTGGATGGTGAAAAGTTTTACCTTCCGTCCAACAAGCGACATTTTTCTTTGTCTTCCTTCCAGTGCGTGCCGCAGGCTCGGAAGATGTCGTGGGAAGTGAGCCGGAGTACTGACTCTATTCACATAGGGAAATTGATGCTTCAGTCTCCCGGTTATGCAAGAGCGGGGCCTCCTCGTTGCATAATGGGTCTACATCCTGGGAATGTGTCACGAGAGATCCCAGTGGGAGAAAATCCTGCAGTGGCGCTGACCTTTGGCAACCAATTCTGCAAGGTCAATGGGAACTACCCAGCCACTGACTTCAGGACTCCAGGCTGGATTCACCCTCCGAAGGCATGGTGGAGGGATTTAACTGTATACATCCTCACTCATTTCGAGGAGGATTTGGAGAGGCTGAACCTCTATGAGACCGTCAGGGCGGCCTGCTACGGTATTGAGATGAACGTGGCGTGCTTCTACGCCATCTTTGAATTGTATTGCCCAGCTTCAGGGACTTTCTTCACCCCTGTTGGCGAATTGGGTATGGCCTTGCTGAGATGTGGGAAGTCTCTGCTCTGCCTTTTGGGTCTCTTCCATATGAAGAATACTTCCCGTGCGAGGCAGAATTGGCGCTTCTGGAGAAGCAGGAGCCCGCTTTGTTTGAGACCTACAGGGAGTTAATGTGCCACTTGTACATTTGCTCCAGTATGCATGGGGGCAGTAAAGGAACTTCCTGTAGCTTGAAGAGTTGGGGAGAGTATTTGTTCCCCGATATGGAAAACACTCCTGAAGCGGCTCATTGTGGAGTTGCGGATGAAGACATCTTTGACCGGATGCAAAAGCACTTCCAAGGGGATCTAGTTGTGAAGGAAGACGATGGTCCCTATGAGAAGGGTGATGTCCTTCGGAGTTTCCATCATCAGGCTCGCAGGCCGATGTCCCGGGAGGCACTTCTGGCTAGTTTCTTAACAGTCTGGCTGAAGAGGTGCGTGGTGTCTTCTTCGGGTGACGTCGTTCATCCGAATGTTTTGCTGCCCGCTGTTCGTTTGGTTCATGGTCGTCCTCTGGGACTTCTTCCGGCCATGGTGTGCTGTATCCAGAGAGGCCTTCGTGCATTAACGGAGGCTTTTTGCAGGCCACCAACGACGAAATATGGAAAGGGGACAATTTTGCCCCGCGACGGACCCAATCCCAGGATAGGTCTGTCGTACACTTATTTAATGGCGTGGTTCGCCCTGCACTGTCCTTCTTTGATCGAAGCTGGAGAGGACCCCCCGCAAGGTGTTCGAATGGCGCTTCTCCGCCGATTCGAAGGATGCTCATGGCAGAAGACTTACGTGGCTGAGGCTCGTAAGTTGGTACGTCGTTATGACGTCTATAGTCTCTTTCGCTGTTTTCCCCGTATTCGGGATGCAGGTTATGAGGAAGAGTTCAGAGATGCGGGGGAGGGGCAGTCGTCCCTGAGCCGGGGAGTTTTTGAGTGGCTGGTCAGCATCCGGCCTTCACATTTATTATACCGGAGCGGGGATGGCTACTACTTAGAGCCTTATGTTCCAAGTCAGTTTGCTCGACAGTTTGGATATGACCAACTGTACGTGGGCAACCCAAATCTCAATCTGACTTTCATGGGGAGCCTTATTGATGGGGCCCGTGCTTGGCAATTCTTCATTGCGGGCTGTACTGGGGCGCGGCTGCGTACGCCATTGAGGACTCCCAATCTTCTAATGACCCTGAGCTTCTGCCAGTGGTATGCAACTTCCAACTCCACACCTCTTGGATTCAATGCTAACAGCTCTGGTGTGAAGTTAATTTCTCAGCGGCTGAAGCGAAAGGTCTCTGAGAAAAGGGAAGGTAAGAGGGTTCGCATCCCAGGCATGGAGGAATTCGTTGCTGTGGATGACAGCGAAGCCTCGGATGCAGAAAGTCCTCGCTTTGAAGCGGAGACAGGTGTCGGGACTCCTGCAGCCAGTTCTGGCGTGATGGGGACAGTTCCCCCAAGACATGTAGAAGAAGAGGAGGAGGAGGATCCCGACGTTCCTCTTAAGCGCAAACGGACAGGTGGGTCTCGTAGGAAGTAGTCGGTAAAGAAGCCCCGTCGCCAAGCTCCTACAATTGTCGTAGAGGGTGAACCCTCTACAGCGTTTCCTCCTCTTGCCCCATTAGTAGTTGAACCGTCAGTTGCTGGACCGATTACTGGTGAAGTTGCTCCGGACTTAGGTAAGATCAGCTTCGTCTTTGTATTATATGTGTTCCGAACTGCTTATTATCTACTTCGTGATGTAGGAGCTGAGGCGGTGACGAGCCCGAGAGCTGAGGCCGTCGGAGAACAAGGGGAACATTATGATCCTCTATTCGCTTACAACGAGGGTCCTGAGGCCGGCTATTTTGTCGTCCCGGAAGAATCTGGAGGTGATGCAGCTGACGTTGGTCCTTCGGGCACTGGGACTTTCAAAGGAAGTCCTGTAGCGTCAAGCTCTTTTGGGTGGTCCACAGAAGATTCGGCAAGCGAAAGCGGGCTGGCCATTCGTGTTGACTCCGCAAAGGACTTTCCAATGGAGCCCGTGGAGACTGATGCGGCTGCCAAGATGTTTGAGGCGACATCATCCTTTGGTATTGTTCTGACCTTTCGGCTTTTACTATTTATTGTGTCTTGCCTAAACACAATTTTGTTGCAGGTGTTCCGCCTCTTGGTGCGTCAACTTCAAGGGAGCCGATTGATCTTCCCGAGGGGTCCAGGGGTGACATGAGCACTTCGACCGCGGCGGATGCTGCTGTGTTGGATGCTTTGTACGGTGACCTGCCCCCTTATCGGCCTGAGCTAGCCAAAGGAACAGGGGTTGAAGGGTGGTAGTCCCGGAGGTGTCCTCACTCCCAACTATATCAACGAGTGAGGCGCCGTCAGTTGTGGCAAGTGCAGAGCTGAGGGTGATTACAAGCCCTACTTCCCCAACCCTGGTGGTTGAGCCTGCTGTTCAGGAGATGGTCACTAGTCCTACCTCAGCGGTGGCTAGTGTACTGGTTTCAATGAAGACTCCGCCAAGATCACCGATGACCTGTCATGCTGCTGCAGCCGGTGTTCCCGCCGTTCCTTCCACAGTAGTGTCAACCAGGCTGGTGGATTTTTCTGAGGCTGTCCGCCTACCAGAAGTGGCCGAGATTGAAAATGATTTTATCGGTGACATAGTCGATAGCTTTTATAAAGGCTTAGGGCGATCCATCAATCTGGTCTTGAAAGGTTTGACTATGTCGTTCTCAACTTTAAAGGTGGTCCTCTCCCGCAGTATTGAAAGTATTCGGGACCTTGAAGGGTATAACCAGGCCACTGCCTTGGAACTCCTGGTAGATCAATTTGAGAGGGACGTAGAGGAATGGCTCCATCTTAGCCGCTCAGACCTGGAGTCTTCGGTTAATGAGCAGCTTGCGCATCTTGTCGCTCAAATGCACGAAGCCCATTTTGCTGCTCAGGAAGTTGCCAAGGCTATTTCTTCTGACTTGAAATCCTTGGAAACAAAGCAAGCAGAGGTTGGGAATGCCATTGATGCCTCCACCAGTGCTCTTCTTGACGCTGAAGATAAAATTGGGAAGGCCAAGGAGATGATCAGGAAGGCAAATCTTCTCTTATCCAGGGCTGAACCAGTGCGTCTTGAAGAGACTGCGCGGCTTGAGCAGCTTAAGGCTCAGAGTGACGAACTCTCGCGGCAGGAGTTAGCTCAGAGGGCAACCTTGGTTGAGGTCGAAGCTCGTTTGGCCCAGGCGACGAATTTTAATGAGGCTGAACTAAGGTCGCAGGCGCTTGTCCGGGCTGCTAATGATAGGAGGACGAGGCTGGCTTCCCTTGAAGAACGGATCAGATCTTATGACGTACGCCCATAGCTTGTAATATATATGCCTCCATGTATCCCTTCTTTTTGGAATCAATAAAAAATAATTTTGTTTTGACTCCCTGTCGAATCTCCAACTTGCTTTATCTGCTGAGTTGTCGTTTTCAAGTTGTATTGCAGCCATTTGAGAACATAGTCTTTGTTGGATTGAATACTAAGACTTGGCTGTCTGTCAGTTCAGAGGTCGCGATGACATAACTGGTTGAGAAGCCACCAAGCTTCAAGGTTGGTGATACTTGTCTTTGTAGGGGCCGGAAAATTTTGGTGGTCGGAGAAAGTGGTTTTTTAGCTGTAAAAGATTTCCTTGATTCAAGCGAAACGATTACAACCAAAAGAACTACTCTTCCTTCTTTTCCAGTTACAAGGGAGGGAGGATGTCTGAATCTTCCCTTTGTTTAAGGCTGGGTTCTTCGTGTGGCGATGGAGAGTGAATCTTGTTCTCCGTTGACCAGATGACCGTCCTGGACCGTCGGGGGTCTTCTCTTTGGTTGGTAGAAAGAGTAACTCAGCTCCGTCTACCAAAACTCTCAAAGAGGAGGTAAGCGAAGAGCGGCTTGTACGCAGCAAGCTGGCTTGAAGAGTCAAGCTCTCTCTCTCTGTTGATGATTTCTCTCTCTTGTGTATGTGAGCGCCTGATAATCGTCTTCCTCCTCCTTTGCCCCCATAGCAACTGGGCTATTTATAGGGTCTCAGGGGTGAACGTGCCCCCTGAAAACGCTCCATAATGAGGGGCCACTACCCGCTACATGCGCGGTGGCTGGCCCGCAATCAGGGCAGTTGCAACTGAGACGTGGGCGTTGAGCCAAACGCGCCTTGAAGTTTGAGACGCGGGCGTCGAGCCAAACGCGTTTTGAAGTTGAGACGCGGGCGTCGAGCCGACGCGCCTTGATGCTGGGACGCGGGCTTCGGGCCGACGCGTCTGGACGTTGAGACGCGGGTGTAGAGCTAACGCGTCTTAATGCTGAGACGCGAGCATCGATTCCTCGCGTCTAGAGCTTGAGACTCTGCTTCCTTAATGGCTTGTCTGTTTAGTCATTTTTAGACAGCCTACAGAACCCCCTCCAAGGTTTCTGATATTCCGTAGTTAAATGGGACGGATTTCGGAATACTTTGGATCTTAGTCGTGTTCGCGTTTATGACTGGACTGTTGATGCTTCGGGCTTGATCTTATCTGGAGTTGGTCTTCGTGAGTGTACTGTTGAACTCTTTGAAGCCGTCAGAGTTGATCGTGTTGAGTGTCTGGATACACAGTCTAGACCTCCCCGATTGCTTTTAGTCTGTCACGGGTGCGCTTTTGGCCGGGAGTGGTTGGTTGTCTGTTTGCGTCAGTGTACTGTTGAACTGACTTTGCATAAGCAGGAGACTGGACGCAGGTTCCTTTTTGAAAAAGCAGAGAATGCTTTAAAGACGCGACTCCTTAGCGAGACGCGACCTTTTGGCGATGGAAACGCGACCGATCTTCATAAGGCAGACGCGGTTTTCTGGGTGCATTTATGCTGACGGGGCATGTCCACCGAAGAGCCGCGTACTTTGGGGCGCGCGCCTGTGCCATGTTATGATTACGCCGCCAGCTGGCCTGGGGAAAAGGCGAGATTTCGCCTTTTGGCGTGCGGATCTCCCGGTTCATTAAATGAACTGCTCCACGTGTCAACTTCTGACTTGTGGCGGGGTCGCGACGCATGATCTTCCCTGTTCAAACAATGATTTGGCTCCACGCGTCAGGCAGCGATTCGCTGCAGCGTTTATTGGGCCAAACGCTGCGTATCTTCGCGAATCCCTGTGCCTATAAAAGGCAACAGTTGGAGAGATGCATCTTCTTCTCCGAACGAACGCATTTGCTGAGAAAAGAGAGCTTCCCTCTTGTTTGTTCATCTGTCCATCTTCGAACTCGGATTTCTGAAAATCGATGGCTCCCAAGACGAAACCGACTGCATCATCCTCAAGGGCGACCGTCGCCGAGGCGGAGAGAGATGCTTCCTCTGCGCAGGAGGGTGTTTTCCGAGGTAAAAATGCACCTTCGGCGTGGGTTCCGCCATTAAAGCATGTTCATAGAACCCTAAGAACCTTTAACACAAGATCGTGTTTGATTCTCGGACGCTGTCCTTGAGATGATAACCGGGGCGCGGGCCTGATGATCTGACGCTGGTGAACTCTGCACTCTGGATCCTTCACTTAGAATATTTCTAATTGTGAAGGTTTCTGGACGTGATTTGCAGAACGCGGATTTGATTCATGCGTTCTGTACCGCGTTTTGTGCCATCAGGCGCCGATTTGATGAATCTGGCGTCTGAGTCCAAGCACTTTGAAATTTCACAAGTCTTGGTTTGCAGAACGCGGATTTGATCCTTGCGTTCTGTGTCTTCAACCGCCGATTTTGTAGAATCTGGCGTTTGAGTCCAAGTACTTAGAATTTTCATAAGTCTTGGTTTGCAGAACGCGGCTTTGCAGGTCTGGACGCGATTTTTGAATAACTCGCGAGTCCAGTATCTCTTCTGCGTTTTGATGCAAGTTCGCAGGTCTGGACACGGATGATAACTCCTGCGTCCAGTGTCTCGGCTGCGTTTTGAATTATGAACACTTGGTCCTTATTTGTGGCAAAGTATCTGACCAAGTGTCTTTCTTTTGCAGTGCCGCATGTTTCAGGTTCACTTCCCAAGATGCACCACTTTGGACGCGTGGGTGGTGCCGACCACCGTCTGACTTTTGCACTGCGAAGGACCATACCTGTGACTGCTGACAGGTCGCCAGTTCGCAGGGAAATGATTGCCCATGTTGATGAGAGGACTTTTCGGGTGCTCATGACCGATGCAGTCTTCGCAACGGATACCCACATCAAACTGGAGAAGCCTGCTTTCTTCTTTGGGGATCATGTCAGCGACGGCGGCAACCCAATGTATGACGGGAATTACAGGTGGCTCCGTCAGATAGGCGAGAGGAGATACTTCCTTCCAGCCATGGAGAGGACGCTCCCGTTATCTTATCTCCAACATCTGTCCGTCCTTCGGAAGATGAAGTGGGACGTGTCCCGGGATATCTCTGAGATTACCCTTGGGAATTTCAAATCCCAGAACGTATACCGTCATGATTGCCATGACCGGGCGGTCCTCGGCTTGTTTCCCGGGTCACGCAAGTCTGAGCTTCCAGTCGGAGAGATCCCGCAGCTTGCCACCACCTTTCTTAATTCATTCATAGAAGTAGAGGGTGATTATCCGGCCAAGTTCCGTTTGCCAGGATGGGTCCACTCCACGGAGAATTCTTGGTGGGGCAGGATGGTGGGTTTTGTCCTCTCCGATCTTGGAGATCTGCTTGAGCATGTGAGGTTATACTCAGCAGTCAGGGCTGTACAATGGGGCATCCCAATGAGCTCTCACAACTTCTTCGGGATCTTGGAGCGCTACAACCCTCAGACGGGGACATTCTTTACTCCGGTTGGAGAAATGGGCCTTGCACTGCATGAATTGCATGAGGTCTCAGGGTTGGCGATGGGGGAGTTCCCTTATGAAGAATATGTCCCGACTGCTAGGGAGCTTGACCTTATAAAGAAGGATTCCCCTGAGGTGTACGAGACCTATTGGGAAGTGATGTGCCACTTCCATATTTGTGGTCAGGTAACCGGTTGGAGGACGCATGGAGTTAGGCATCTATCCTGGGCCAATTACTTATTCAGCAACGTCAGCAAGAAGGATCATTCGATAACTCGACTGGCTCCCCTCTCTGAACAGGGAGTTGACGACATGGTCGCACAAGCTTCTGAGGGCTTTTACACCACTGGGTCGGACGAGGACGGCTTCGAACCTGATACGCTTTTCGAAAGCTATCATCATCGGGCCCGGGCTTCTATCTCTAGTTGAGCGCTGTTGGCAGGCTTCTTGATGCTGTGGTTGAAGCGTTGTGTGGTACCTACACGGCCACATGAAGTCATTATTGCCGACGTGGTGTACCCAGCAGTGCTCCTGGCCCATGGCCGTCCTATAGCCCTTCTTCCGGCCGTGGCGGCTGGCATTCAAAGCGGGTTGCGGGCGTTAGCCAAGAGACTATGCGAGGCTCCAAGGACTGTCGACTCTCAAGACAAGCCGTATGTTGACTCAGAGGGAAACCCGACGGCAAGGAGCCCCAACCCCCGAATCGAGTTGCCTTACACGTATCTCATGGCCTGGTACGTGATGCATTGCCCTTCTTTGATGACAACGGCGCGTGGGAGTACGAGTCCTGTCCCTTTTGTGAGGCGGCTGGAAAACTCGGATTGGAGTGACACCTATATATATTATATTCGGAGACGTCTCTCAAATGCCGCCAATTACCAGCTCAACCGCTGCTTCCCTGGGATTCCTGGTGCATCCTTTGGTGAGCAATTCACTGATTCTATAGGTCGGGATGACCTCACCCAACTGTCTACGGGAGTCTTCCGGTGGTTGATCAACATACGACCAGGATACGTATTGTTTCGCCAAGGGACTTCCTGCACTATCGAACCGTATATGCCAAGTCGTTTTGCCCGACAGTTTGGCTATGCTCAGCTTTATGTCGGCAATCCGAATACACAACTTGCCTTCAATGGGAATTTGTGCGAAGGTGTTCGAGCCTGGTACTATAGCGTGGCTGGGGGGACAGAGGCATCTTTCCGTTTGCCCGTCGAGGAGCCGAAGAACCTTACCAGCTTCACATTCTGCACCTGGTATTCTCGGGTAAACCAGTCACCGGATTTTGCCCCCGGGTATACGGGTATTGAGGGCATTAATGCCTATCTCAAAACACAGCCGGAGTCTGGCAAACGCTCGCACATGATTACCCAGTATTTAAAGGTCCAGAAAGAGCTGGAGAGAGCATCTCAGAGAGAAGCTGAGGGAGGCTCAAGAGAGGAGCCCCGAGTAACCCGGAGTAGAACCAAGCTAGGGCCACAGGAGGGGCCCTCTACCGCCAAGGCTCAAGAATTGGTGAGTAAGCGCCGTCGGGGTCCCACTTCAACTGCTGGTCCTGTTTCGAAGAGGGCTCGGAGGGACTTAGCAATGGAAGTCTCTCCCTCAGAAGACATTTCTGCTGGAGTTGGGGACTGTCCTGAAGACCTCTTTGTCATGGTTGAGGAACCGCCAGAGGATAGAAATTTCCCCGGTTTAATCCGTGCTCCTAGGTCGCACAGAGGGACCTGTAAGATTGCGGAAGAGGGGGAATTGGTTGACAAACCCACTATGGCTGACGAGGAAGAACAGCTCGTGGGAGGGAATGTCCAGATTCCAGGGTTCTCAGCTCGGTCCGAGCCTTCTTCTGCTCGTGAAGGGAGAGACAAGGCACAGCGGTCAGGGCCTCCTAGCGTCTTCATTTCCAGCGCTCAGATAATCGACCCTAGTCTTACCACTGGGGTGATTGGTGGCAAGGCCCCGGTCACCGAGGACCTTTGCGTTGAACTGTCGTCTTCCGCGTCTGATACGGAAAGCGACTTTGAAGATAAAGTCGACTACGGCCATGAACCCGCTTTTCCTGACCCGAGTAAGTTCTCACACATCTCGGAGGAGAAAATATACGGGGGCGAATCATCGACTGCGCTACCGCTGGCGATAATCCCTGCTGAAGGTACAACTTCCTCGCATGTCGAGGCGATGGAAACAGAGTTGACCCAGCCCAAGGGGATTGAGGCTTCGGCCGCTGAGATAACCTCGGAGGGGGCAGCTGTTGAAGTTGGGGAGACTTCCCCTTTGCCAGGAGGGGAAACAACCATTGAGGCTGAGGAGGCTCTCACTCCGCCGGTGGAGAAGGCTACTGCTGAAGCTGGGGAGACTCCCATTCTACAGGACTCGACGCCTCTGGACCTCGAACCTAGTAAGGCAGCTCCGACTGAGGGGGCTCAGGTGGGGAGTCCGACGATCGGCACCCTTCCAGAAGGCCACACAGCTCAATCCTCGGTGGAAGTTTCTGGAGAGGTTGTGCTTACAACTCTTTCATTGGTCGTGGAAGCTCCTGCAGAGGCAGCACTCCAGGAAGTGCCAGTGGGTGGTCTTGCTCTTGCTACATCGACGGCCGGCACGGCTCTTGTGCGAGAAGACCCGCCCTATATCCCTTATTCCGTGACAGAAAAAGGGTCGGGAAGCTTCTTAGGTGGTGAAGACATGGGGGAGCTGGCACGTCAGATGGTGCAACAATTCTTCACCTCGATGGGATCATGTATTGATCTCATCTTCCGTGGACACAGCACCTTCCAGTTCGCCCAGAGGCTTCTTGAAAATATGGCCGTGAGTGTCGAATTGGCGGGAGGCCCTTCACTTGCCAGGGCATGCCTGCGGGTGGTAGAGCAACTCGGAGATAACCTGCGGGAGCTGGAATCTTTGGAAGATGCTGGTTCTTCCGGTGAGGCCCAGGCCATCCTGACTAGGCTCCTAGCTGCTCAGGAACGGGAGCGACAAGAGGCGGAGGCACAAATCGCTGCCGAGATCCGCGACATTGAATATTCCAAGGCTGAATTTCAGAAATTAGCCGGAGATTCGAAGGAGTCCGAGCTTGGCGTGCAGAGCACGGAGCAAGTCATCCTCAGAACTCGGGACATTATCGCCAAGGCGGAAGCTGTTCTTGCGCTAAATGAGGAGAAACTTGTCTCCCTCAAAAAGGAGCTTGAGGAGCAACGGGCTGCTACGGCGCGTGCTGAAGAGAGTCTATCTCTACAATCTTCCAGGGTGGAATCTCTGCGGATGCAGCTGTCTGCCAGAAGTTTCTTATCTGAGGCGGAGCTGCGGGACCGGGCTATCATGGAGGCTGAGAGGACGCGCCAGCATGAGATTCACCGCCTTAGGGAACAAATCCGTTCCTTGGTGAACCAGGACATTTAGCCTTCTTTTTTTTTTCTGTAAAGAAAAGGGACACTCTATTAAGAGTGTTTGTATCCACTTCTATCATTTTTTGATATAATAGAAGTTTTCTTTAAAGCTTTTGTCCCAATTTCTTTGTCCTGTTGTGGATGAGTCCAACTCTTGATCACTAGTCGTGATTACTGAACTTAGGTAGGACTAAGTTCTTTTAATGAGACGCGATCTAGGCGAGACGCGGCATTAATCCCGTAGAATGAGACGTGGCATCAATCTATGGGGACTTTAGATTTCACCAAGTCTTTTTGACGAGACGCAGCGGCGATCACAGGGTGAGACGCGGTCGTCAGTCTACCGGAACTTAGATTTTACTAAGTCCTTTTACTGAGACGCAGCGTCAATCATAAAGTGAGACGCGGTCATCATTTCATAAGAACTTAGATTCTACTAAGTCCTTTTGATGAGATGCGGCGTCAATCACAAATCGGAACGCGGTCTTCTTGATGAGACGCAGCATAGAGTGAAAACGCGACCTCCGAACGCAGCGTCAATCACAGGGTAAGACGCGGTTCTTAGTTCATGAGAACTTAGGCAGGACTAAGTCCTTTTGATAAGACGCAGCATCAATCCATAGGGAGACGCGGCCATCATTGTTTCATGAGACGCGGCATTCGTTCAGGGAGACGCGGCTCTGAATAACGCGGATCTGCTTCTGCGAAGAAGGAAGCGGATCAGGCAGACGCGGGAGACACAGCCTTGTGCCTTTCCCTTAATTCTGAGGGGACGCGACTTTGACTCGCGCAGGCATCTTTCTGGGACGCGGATGGGTGGATAGTTCTTCAATCCGCGTCTGGGTGTAAACTCCCAGGCGTTACATACAGCCTGTCATAGGATTTGGTGTGATCTTTAAACGTCAGATGCGAATTTTCCGCTTTGTTTCCCGAAGCAGTTGTCCACGCGTCGGCTGCTGATTGGGCTTGAGTATTGATTCTCTTAAATGAGAAACCAGTGCGGGCGGTTGGAGATCAGCGCCAGCGGCGGTTCTCGAAGCAGCGTTACACGCGTCCGGCCTTTATTGGATCTTGGCAGTTGTGCAGTTATTAATACCGGCGGTTCAGATTACGGGCCATTAACCGCTGTTATCAGGAGCTGCCTATAAATAGGGCGCCCCTTCTCCCTTCAGTCCTGCCTTTGGACTATTTTGTTTTTTGAAAGAGAGAGCGCTTTGAGAACCTTCATCTTCCTCAGCGAATTGTCTCCATGGATGAGGATGGCTCTGAAGATGACCCAGGGTTTTTAAGCTCCTGTTTGGTCTCTTTAGGAGAAAACAACTCTTTGCCCTGTGACCGCGTTTGCGTCCTGGTGCAGAGAGTACAACTCTTGACAGAGGTCTCTATGGGTATGCCGTTCGTTTCACCATGACACTTTTAGATTTACCATGGCCTGTACCTTGGCTTCATGTCATCTGGACCCCCTCATGAAGTCTGCATTGGTGTACTCCTTTTGGAATTTGTACCATGGACTTGAACTTCTCCGGACGCGCGTGCAGGAATCTTTGGCACTTGGCGTTGGCGCGTTTTATGGCTAATGCCTTAGCGCGTTTCATAGCCAATGCCTTGGACGAATTCCAACAAAGGTTTCAGACCCGCACCTTGCAACTCCTGTTCATGGAGATGGCAATTTTCGGCGTCTGTGCCTTTTCGGCGTTTGTGCTCTTTGACCTAGGCACAGAATGAGACCGCGTTTTGATTCGCGTTTGTCTCTGCTGACGCAACAGTTTGGCTTGCTGCGCGTGTCATTCCTGCGTCTGGCTGACTGCATGGATCATTCCCGCGTTTGCCTCTGCTGACTTAGTTTTTTCTCTGTTTACACTAAGTTGCAGATTGTTCTAATTCTCTCTTTTCGTTCTTCGTAGGTTTGCTGGGCCCTTGGAAGAATACTTCGGTCGGCGAACTCGTTCAACGTTCACCTATGAGAGAATATATTATGGTCCTCGTCACCTATAAGAGAGTATATTACATCTCTGACGAGGACCCAACCCTCGCCAAGGTCTCTTCAGATCTGGTGCAAGAGACGGATAGGCTGAGTATCGGCGAGGGTGGTCCGGCGGTTGCGGTGGCGGAGGGATCCTCTTCCTCTTCCTACTCCAGAAGTCACATCAAGGACACTCCGTTGGATGGCCTGCTGGGAAAGGAATGGTGATGAAACCCCAGAAGCAACATCGAGGACAGTTAAAGTCCGTTGAGTCTTCTGCTGGGGGAGGATCAATTCTTGAAGGAAGAGTTGCCGGACTTTTTGCTGCCGCCGGACTAAGTCAGCTATGGCGCTTTCGATCGATCTCAAAAACACCATTGCGCCCTTCCAAGCATCTTGCAGCTGAGGAGTGAGTTCAACCTCTGGGAGAGAGAGGGACTTCTTTGTACTCCTTAATTGTAACGCTCAATCTTATTGTATAAGAGAGCGTTTTGTATCACTTTCATTTGCCTGAATTATCAATAAAAGTGACATTTTCTTTTTGCCTCTTTCTGTTGTCTTGAATGTTTTATTTTAGAAGCAAAAGAATGATTTTGGTGGACCTGTCACTTTATAAAAGAAAGCGACAAGTAGAATTGGTACCCCCAGGGAAGGTGAACTTTTGTCAAGTGTCTGGGATTGACTTGATTCAAGGTCAGCTGGGGAATTTGATAAAACATTGTCATCGGTGTAATGTTAACCTAACAATGTCTTTAGGTGGACCTGTTATTCTGTGGCAGAGAATAACAAGTGAAACTAGACCCGTGAGGAATCTAGTAAAACTTTTACCGTTAGAGGTGTGATATTAACTTAACGGGTTGGAGGTAGTCTTGTCAGAAGTGTGGTGTTAACTTGACAAGGATGTGAGTCAGAGGTGTGATATAACTTAACTCAGAATGTCACTGTCATAGGTGTAATGTTTAACTTAACAGTGAGGTAATGCTAGAGGTGTGATGTTGAACTTAGCATTGGTCGTCTCGGCTTAAAGAAGTCGAGGAAAGGTCATAGCCATAGGTGTATTGTTGAACTTAGCAATGACTCGGATGCTAGAAGTGTAGTGTTAACTTGGCATCGTCCGTCTCGGCTTGGACAAGGAAGTCGAGGAAAGGTCATAGCCATAGGTGTATTGTTGAACTTAGCAATGACTCGGATGCTAAAAGTGTAGTGTTAACTTGGCATCGTCCATTTCAGCTTCGATATGGAAGTCTGAAGAAAGGTGACTATCAGAGGTGTGATATTAACTTGACAGGCACTCGATGTACTGTTTAGAGGTGTAATGTTAACTTAAACAGTAGTTTGTCAGAGGTGTAATGTTAACTTGACAAGAATTGGCTCGTGATAAGAGCAATTTGAGGACCTGTCATTCTATGGATGAGAATTGACAAGTAGAATTTGAAGTGCCAGAGGTATAGTGTTAACTTGGCAAATTTGAGAGTTTGTTACTCTATGCAGAGTTAACAAGCAAGGTTTGTACTCGACGAGGAGTATTCATTACCAGAGGTATAGTGTTAACATAGTAATGATTGCATTTTGTGGTCCTACCATTCTATGGACGAGAATTGGTAAGGGATTTTGGAGGAAAGAGTGGACTCAAGTCCACTTAGGATTTTTAGCAAACCCTCAGCTATCAACGGATTTGAGGTGCCTTTACCAACTACCGTTTGAGTTGGGCTAGCCATGCTATTCCCCTCAGCATGATGAGTTGTCGAAGACTGATGTTGGGCTTAGAAGCCAACACTTTCCTCTATCCTTAGCCGTCGGAGGCGTCGGATCAAATGGGAACGTGTCCCTTAGGATTTTTAGCAAATCCTCAGCTGTCAACGGGTTTGACATGCCTTTACCAACCACCGTTTGAGTTGGGCTTGCCATGCTATTCCCCTCAGCATGATGAGTTGTCGAAGACTTATGTTGGGCTTAAAAGCCAACATTTTCTTCTATCCTTAGCCGTCGGAGGCGTTGGATGTTTCTGATCAGAGGTGTATTTTTAACTTGATCGGTGGAAGAATGCCATCTAGGGATAGTATTTCTTCAGGAATTTGCCATTGATTGGCATCATGAGTGTATCGCCATTTGAGGTTATGAGGCGATACGATCCATTTGAGTAGACTGACTCTACCACAAACGGTCCTTCCCATTTGGGTTGGAATTTTCCTTTCGTCTTGTGCGTCATGACCATGGGTCTTCGGACGGCTAAGACGAGGTCGCCTTTCTTGAAAGTTCGCGATTTGACTTTCTTGTTGAAGGCTCTGGTGATACGAGCTTGGTAAAGCTCGATTTGTTGTTGGGCCTGCAGACGCTTGTCGTCCAAGGCTTCCAATTCTTGGAGCCGCTGTCGATGCTTCTCCTCTGTTGTCATCTCCGCTGTCAGGGCGACGCGTAGAGATGGAATTTGGATTTCCAGTGGAAGGACGGCTTCGCATCCGTACACCAAGGAAAATGGCGTGGCTTTAGTCGGGGTTCGCACAGTCGTGCGATAGGCCCATAAGCATTCGCCCAACTTATCGTCCCAGTCTCGTTGACTTTTCGAGACGAATTTCTTGAGAAGCTTGCCAATGGTCTTATTGAAAGCTTCTGCGAGGCCATTGGCGGCAGGGTAGTATGCCGTTGATGACACACTCTAGATTCTGAACTTGGCGCAGAATCTCTGAAAAGCCTGGCTGATGAACTGGGGTCCATTGTCATGGACAATTCGCCGAGGCACACCGAACCGGTAAATAACGTGATGTTTCATGAACTTGATCACGTTAGATGATTTTACCTCCTTCAAAGGGATAGCTTCGGCCCACTTTGAGAAGTAATCGGTTATCGCTAGAATGAACCGATGTCCTTTCGATGATGGTGGGCTGATAGGGCCAACCACGTCCATCCCCCACATTTCGAACGGCCAGGTAGAGGTCGTAGAGTGGAGGTATCCCGGTGCTTGATGGATGAAATCGCCGTGTATTTGACAGGCGTGACATCTTTTGGCATAGGCAACAGCATCGGCAACCATCTTGGGCCAGTAGTAACCCAATCTTTGGAGTCGGTTTGCCAGCTTGGGGCCAGGTTGATGAGCTCCACAAGTACCATCGTGGGCTTCTTTCAACACCTCGCGGGCTTCTTTGGATGAGAGGCACCGGAGCAGGATCCCGTCATGCGATCGACGATACAATGTTCGCGAAATCGCATTATAGTAGAATTTGGGGGCTTTCCTCCGAATGGCGGCCGCCTCCCTGGTGTCTTCGGGCAAGATGCCGTATAAGACAAAATCAATGTAGGGGAATCGCCAGTCTTTAAGCTCTGAAGCGGTCGACACTTCAAGTGTTTCTTTACCGCGTCGATCTCCCGCTGATCCTTGGTAGTCTCCGAGGGGACTTTTTGGGCAGTATAGGTCGTGGCTATAGACGAATACCTTCTCCATTGCTCCAGCTGGAAGAGCTAAGGAGGCAGCAAGGGATGCAAGTGCATCTGCATGCGCATTTTGCTTGCGCGGTACATGGTCGATGTAGAAGTTTGAAAACCTCTCGGCCATGTGGATTGTCGCGTTGTAGTAGGGTACTAGATCTTCATGCCTGACCTCATACTCTCCGCGAACTTGGCTGACGATGAGTTTAGAATCACCGTACGCCTCGAGATTTTTAACGCCAATCTCATCGGCGAATTGCATCCCAATCAAAAGAGCGTTGTATTCCGCCACATTGTTGGAACAGGGCTCGGTTAACGAGATAGCTCGGGGAATCACGTAATTTTGTGGGGAGACGAGTACTACTCCTACCCCCGCTACTGTGTGTCCCTTTGGGCTTGCCCTTGATGCACCATCGAAGAAAAGTTGCCATACCTGTCCCTCGAATGACGTCTGAGCTAGGCAGACTTCGGCGACCTCATCTGGGAGATCCTCGTAGAGTTTGGCTGCCCTTGGATCTGGGTGTTCTGCTAAGAAGTCTGCCACCGCTTGTCCCTTAATAGCCTTTTGTGGCAGAAAATGCATCTCATATTGTGATAGCAATATGGCCCATTTTGCCAGCCGGCCATTTAGTGAAGAAGGCTTTGTCATAAGTAACCTCAGAGGGTTGACTTTTGATATGACATTTATAGTTTGGCCTACCAGATAGTGTCGCATTTTCTGGATAGCGAACACCAGTGCCAAACATTCCTTCTCGATCGGGTTATACCGATGTTCGGCTCCGATCATCGTTCTACTTAGGTAGTAGATTGCTTGTTCTCGCTCTTGGTCATCATTCTGAGCTAGTAGAGCTCCCAAAGAATGATCCATTGATCGGACGTACACCAGGAAAGGCTTTCCGGATACCGGAGCCGCAAGGACTGGTGGTTGGGTGAGGTAGTGCTTGATCTCCTCAAATGCTTGCTGGCAAGCGCCGTCCCAAATGAACGAAACGCCCTTCTTCATCAGCTTAGCGAAGGGTTGGCATCTCCCGGAGAGATTTGAAATGAATCTGCGGATGTATGCCAATCGTCCTTGTAATCCTCTGAGCTCCTTGAGGCTTCTTGGAGGTTGCATTTCCTGAATGGCGCGAACCTTCTCCGGATCCAAATGAATTCCGGTGGAGGTTACAACGAACCCTAGGAATTTGCCGCTGGCTACCCCCAGGAAGGACTTGGTGGGGTTCATCTTCAATTGATGAGCCCGCATGATGTCGAAGACCGCTTTCAGATCAGCTATGTGATCTCCTTTAATGCGACTTTTCACCGCGATGTCGTCGACATAACATTCCACCGTTTTGCGTATCTGCTGATGGAAAATGGCATTCATAGCCCTTTGGTAGGTTGCCCCCGCATTCTTTAGACCGAAGGGCATGACGGTGTAGCAATATACCCCTAGAGGTGTCCTGAAGGAGGTGTGCTTTTCGTCATCGGGATACATCTTGATTTGATTGTATCCTGAGAACCCGTCCATAAAGGACATTCGCTCGAATCCACAAGTATTGTCAATCATGACATCCGTGATTGGTAATGGGAATTCGTCTTTGGGGCAGGCCTCGTTTAGATCGCGGAAGTCGATACAAATCCGGATCTTTCCGTTCTTCTTGGCAACGGGTACGATGTTGGCTACCCAATCAGGATGCTGTTCCTCCCTGATAAAGCCAGAGTCAATAAGCTTCCTGACTTCTGATTGGATTGCCTCCATTATTTCGGGACGGAACCGTCGCTGCTGTTGTTTGACAGGTTTTACATCCGGATTGATGTTGAGGCGGTGCATAGCCACTTGAGGATCAAGTCCAGGCATGTCCTCATAATTCCAGGCGAAGACGTCTATATACTCTTGTATAAGAGATATTAGATCCTTCTTCTCTGGAGGCGACAGGCTGTCACTTATGAAGATGGGTTTGGGGTTGGCCTCATCTCCTAGGTTGATCTGAACAACCTTGTCTTCTGTGGGTGGTTCACGCTGTTCAAAGCGGATATCCCAAAGGGCATTCAAATGTTTGATCCAAGGATCTGTATCAGATTGGATCATTTCTTCATCTTCATCCTCCAGATGGCTTGTCGAAACCATGTTTACTGAAAGCCCTTTGAAGATGTTGCCGATACTGACATCTGATTCCCACGACGACGTGTCTGATGAGCAGTCATGACTTGACAGTCTCTCTGAATCAGAGGCTGATGGCACTGGAGTTGATACATAGCCCAACCCCCGGCGTGTCTGATGATAATAATCAGGAGTTTTCCCTTTCGGTATAAAGGATCGAAGCAGTGTTCTTCTTCCTTTTCCGAAGTTCAACCCAGGCCTGTTGGTTAGATCATACCCCATGCGCTTCATCATCTTGAGCGCTTTCGGTTCATAATGATCGAACTGAGGGGATTCATCCTCACCTTCCGATTCTTCGTGGGGCATCGGTTCAGACGTGATTCGCCCAAAAAGTATTGGTCTTTGGCCTTTTCGTCTGGCTGGAACCATGAATACAGACTCTTGCGCGTCTCCATTATCCTGGTACGTCCCGAAGGATGATTTTATTGGTACATGCAATGATGTCAAAGCATCCATTGCCGACCAGACATCCTCATCTACGTCGGTACTAGTATCCGACGGTATTGAATCAGACTCACACGCAGGGAAATACGCGAAATCTAAATCTTCATTAATATACCAACCGCCTGCATCGTCGGTGGTATCGACATCGAGCTTATTAGTGCTCTTTGCAAGTGGTTCCAACTCCCACAGGCACTCTTCTTTCTCAGGCTCAATGTCAGCTTCATTACCAGAGTCTGGCTCCTCTGGTTGTGGGGTTTCATTAGTCTCCTCCGGATCCTGATATAAGAGGGAGTCCGTGAAATAATTTTCAACCCCTTTAAACGGATGCCTTTCGGCAATCAACGTTCGGACCTGTCCACTCTCGTCATGGTATTTCATGACTTGGTGGAGAGTAGAGGGAACGATGGAATTGCGGTGAATCCATGGTCGTCCCAGCAACAGGTTGTAGGAAGTGTCCGCGTCAATGACGTAACACGTCACTTCCGACTTGAGGCTCCCGATCTGGCATTTGAGCTTGATCTTCCCCATCGGGCGGGAGCTGTTGGCATTGAACCCGTAAATAGTCGTCTGGGTAGGGCTCAGACGATGGGTAGGAATGCCCAGAAATTGCATGACTCGGCGAGGTATGATGCTTAGCGCAGACCCTGGGTCTACCTGGATGCGGTTCACCTCGGATGACCCAATATACCCTGTGAAGTATAGGGGTCGGTCATGCTTCCCTTTAACCTGCATGTCATCTGTTGTGAAGGTGATGCAGGGAGCATTTGGGGAGGTGTGGAGGCAATCCTCTACATCTTCCTCCCTTGGCACGCGGGTCGTAAAGACCTCAGGATTTGCCAAAGCTTCTTGTAGAGCCTCTCTGGTTGACTTTGATAGCCTCAGGAGCTCATACAAGGTAATGCGTGCCGGGATGTTGGCTAATTGAGCCAAGACATCAAAACTGTAAGGTGTCGAGGATCCTTCCGCTGCACCTTTTAGAAGAGCCCAAGAAAACCGGGTTTCTTTCTGTTTCTCCACAGGTGGTTTCGTGGAGGGCTTGGCTGTTCTACAGCTGGTTGCGGAGAAGCCGCTGCTGTCTCGCCGTACTGCTTCAAGTATGCCTGTCCTGAACGGGTCCCCGCCGTAGGTTGGCTGGGCTCTGCGGCCAGGACTATTGTTTCCTCTTCTGAGTCAGTCAGCGAGGGAACATCAGTGTCCGCTTCTCGAGAGGAAGCGCATATCACATGGCAAGATGAAGCCTTCCCTTTGCCTTTGGACTTCCTGTTGGTCACAGTCGTCCATTGTTGCTCGTCGACGAGGTCAGGGTGGACCCACATGATTTCCCCTCGAGGTGTAGGGACGGGTACCAAGCCTTTCTCCCGCTGCTGATGAGGGTCTGTGTTGACCACCCTCAGTTCTCCTTTCGGGACAGAGATCACCCCCACGGGTGTCGGGGGTCGTGTCCCAAACTGGAGAATCGACGTCATGTTGGCCGTCATCTTTTTCTGCTCCGGTCGGAGTTTTAATACCTCCGCGTCAATCAGAGCTTGAAGGATGTCCTTAAAGACGTAGCAGCTTTTGGTAGGATGTCCGAGCATCCTGTGGTATAGGCAGTAGGTGGGATTGTCGGTCTTGCCGACTTCCTCCGGGCGCCTAATTTCAGGGAGCTTCAGTCGATTGCTCTTGTTGAGTAACTTGAAGAGCGAGTCGACGTGTTCCTCCTTGAAGGAATATTGCTTGTTGGGGCGTGGCTGGCTTGAAGAGCCACTTGCCCTGCCTGTTTGAGGTTTGGTGGGAGATTTGGTCTCCGTCGCCAAATTATCCTTCCGCTTCGTCTGGAGGGAGGTGTCTGGTGCACGCCTTGTCGACCTCTCTGGCCTGGGCTTGCCTTCTTCCGCTCTGACGCGGGCAACGATCTCCTCAGCCTGTTCACCTTGTTGTACTAGTTGTTTCCAGGTGCGGCTTTCAGCAACTCCTATTTGAGCAAGGAGTGAGGTTTGGAGATTATGGCGACATGTTTCCACCAGGGTGGCCTGGGTCATGCCGCTTGGACATCGGAGTGCCATGTTCCGAAATCTTTCTACGAAAGACTTGACGGACTCTCCCTTTCGCTGTTTTGTAGCTAAAAGGGTAGGCATTGTGACCTCCGAATCATCTTCGAAGAAGCGCGTTAGAAACAGCTTCTCCAAGTCGCCCCAGTTCTTGATGGAACCTTCCGGGAGCTTCATAAACCATTCAAAGGCCAACCCTTTTAGGGTGCCAATGAATAGGCGTGCCAGGATGGCATCGTTATCTACCACATTCCCAGTTTAGGATTTGAAGTAGTAGATATGTTGGTTGGGCGACCCCTTCCCATCGAATGCTTGGAGAGTTGGAGCCTTGAACCTAGGAGGGTACGGGACTAAGTCCCACTCGGCCGGATAGGGCCGGACCACTCCAGCTTCTTGGAGATCTTTACGACTGGCAAGGGCGTTGAGTCGTTGCTCCAGTAGACTCATTCTTTCAACATGAGCTTTCTCCGGGTCTGGGTCACTTCCTGCCTGTGCCGAAGGCTTGGACACATCCGAAGTAGATCGTCGTGTCTCATCCGAAGGTTCGGAAGGTGGACTTTTTCTCCTTCCCCTTTACCTTTTGGCCTTCTAGGAGGAGATCTCGCTCTTTCTTCGAGCAATTTCTCAAGCATATGCTTGAGGGTGTCAATGGATCGCTGCTGAGAGGAGATTATATCCATCTGGTGCTTCTGCGTCTGTTCTAAACGCCTGGCCGTCTCCTCAGGAGTGTCTGCCATGTAGGCGGAGGCCTCCTTCTCGACGGACGAGTTTGAAGCTTGCGACTCCACTATAGCGGAGTGAGAACCGTCCGTCCTAATGCCGCAGGCTAGGGCATTATAGTCAACTTGGGGAATGGTCCCAGTCCGGGTGCGAGTGTGCTGATACACTCCTTCCGGTTCCGAATCAGACTTATCCGAGCTGATTTTCGGTTGTTTTCCCTTGCTTCTGCTTGTCATGTATGCAGTAAGCTCCGGGTATTCGACGTCAGAGAAGGTTCTCCTTCTGTGGGAGCGTCTTCTTTTGGCTGACGGGGGAATCAGGGTCAGCTGTCTAATTAAAGACGGCTGGTGCACGCCTGACTCGCAATGGCATCCAGAGAGCATCTGGATGAGCTGTTGACAGCAGCATGGAGAAGTGGCCTGATTGGCACTCCTTTTCCTTGTCAAATAATCTCTCAAATCTGTGGGAGGGGGATTAAAGAGACTGGTCTCGCGACGTGGAAGACGGCAGGAAGTCATGCGCCGTGCTGTCTGGACACAGGTTTCAGAAACGCGGCTGTCGCATCGCTGCTGCGTCACGCGTGTCTGGCGTCTCTGTTGATATGAGACGCGACTTTCGTGTTGCTGTCTGCTGCGTTGGAGCAGAGAAACTTGGGAGAGAGTGGGCTGCTGGGCCCTACGCCTATGGGCGCGTACTTCTTGCGTTTGACGAGACGCAGAAGCTTCGCTTTGGCGTTTGGCAAGTTGGTCTTCAGAAGGCTCAACTTGGGGAGTCTCGCGTTTGGGTCGCCAAACGCGGACCTCTCGCACTGGCCGAGGTGCGGGCAAGGCATCGGATCGTACGCTGCGTCCAACCCCAGTCAGAAAACCAACGGTTCCGACCGAGTGTTGACGCGCGCGTCTTCTCTGTCGACGCTCGGCATTCCGATTGCGCCGTGGAGGAAGAGAGAAGCCAACAACTTCCTGGTTTGTAGAACCAGGGGTGTTTGCCACGCGGGTCTCCTGAGAGACGCTGACGCGGGCGTTCTGTGCGACACGGTCGATCGCACCAGTAGATGTGCCGGGGACCACGCGGGCCTTCAGAGAGGCGTTGACGCGTGTGCTCTGCGCGACGCGGTTGATCGCAGTAGAGGTGTCTGAGGTTACGCGGGCCTTCTGGAAGGCGTTGGCGCGTGAACCAAACTTGGCACAGTGGGCAGCGGGAGCACCCGACAGAGCCTCAGATTGGGCTTCAGGGGGCTGTCCACTTGAGACCCTGCGGCAGACGCGGGTCTTTGGGCTCTTGGAGCCAGAAGAGAGGAACTCTTCATACTTCGCCTGGTCGAACTCGACGACGAGTGATTCGACCATTTTCCCCTTACGGAGAACGTCATCTTGCACCACGGTGCGTTCGTCAGTAACGAAGGTCGTCCCCAGCGGAGTCGCCATCTCTTGTAGGGGCCGGAAAATTTTGGTGGTCGGAGAAAGTGGTTTTTTAGCTGTAAAAGATTTCCTTGATTCAAGCGAAACGATTACAACCAAAAGAACTACTCTTCCTTCTTTTCCAGTTACAAGGGAGGGAGGATGTCTGAATCTTCCCTTTGTTTAAGGCTGGGTTCTTCGTGTGGCGATGGAGAGTGAATCTTGTTCTCCGTTGACCAGATGACCGTCCTGGACCATCGGGGGTCTTCTCTTTGGTTGGTAGAAAGAGTAACTCAGCTCCGTCTACCAAAACTCTCAAAGAGGAGGTAAGCGAAGAGCGGCTTGTACGCAGCAAGCTGGCTTGAAGAGTCAAGCTCTCTCTCTCTCTGTTGATGATTTCTCTCTCTTGTGTATGTGAGCGCCTGATAATCGTCTTCCTCCTCCTTTGCCCCCATAGCAACTGGGCTATTTATAGGGGTCTCAGGGGGTGAACGTGCCCCCTGAAAACGCTCCATAATGAGGGGCCACTACCCGCTACATGCGCGGTGGCTGGCCCGCAATCAGGGCAGTTGCAACTGAGACGTGGGCGTTGAGCCAAACGCGCCTTGAAGTTTGAGACGCGGGCGTCGAGCCAAACGCGTTTTGAAGTTGAGACGCGGGCGTCGAGCCGACGCGCCTTGATGCTGGGACGCGGGCTTCGGGCCGACGCGTCTGGACGTTGAGACGCGGGTGTAGAGCTAACGCGTCTTAATGCTGAGACGCGAGCATCGATTCCTCGCGTCTAGAGCTTGAGACTCTGCTTCCTTAATGGCTTGTCTGTTTAGTCATTTTTAGACAGCCTACAGTCTTTTGTAAATGTCAACAAGTATCGAGACCTGTCTTTTGTAAATGTCAACAGGGCTTGAGACTTGGCTGTCTGCTGGTTCAGAGGTCGCGATGACATAACCGATTGAGATGCCACCAAGCTCAAGGTTGGTGATACTTGTCTTTTATAAATGTCAACAAGTATCGAGACCTGTCTTTTGTAAATGTCAACAGGGCTCAGGGTTGAGACTTGTCTTTTGTAAATGTCAACAAGCTCAAAATTGAGACTTGGTTGTCTGATGGTTCAGAGGTCGCAATGACATAACCGATTGAGACGCCACCAAGCTCAAGGTTGGTGATACTTGTCTTTTGTAAATGTCAACAAGTATCGAGACCTGTCTTTTGTAAATGTAAACAAGGCTCGGGGTTGAGACTTATCTTTTGTAAATGTCAACAAGCTCAAAATTGAGACTTGGCTGTCTGCTGGTTCAGAGGTCGCAATGACATAACCGATTGAGACGCCACCAAGCTCAAGGTTGGTAATACTTGTCTTTTGTAAATGTCAACAAGTATCGAGACCTGTCTTTTGTAAATGTCAACAGGCTCAAGGTTGAGACTTGTCTTTTGTAAATGTCAACAAGCTCAAAATTGAGACTTGGCTGTCTGCTGGTTCAGAGGTCGCGATGACATAACCGATTGAGATGCCACCAAGCTCAAGGTTGGTGATACTTGTCTTTTATAAATGTCAACAAGTATCGAGACCTGTCTTTTGTAAATGTCAACAGGGCTCGGGGTTGAGACTTGTCTTTTGTAAATGTCAACAAGCTCAAAATTGAGACTTGGCTGTCTGCTGGTTCAGAGGTCGCAATGACATAACCGATTGAGACGCCACCAAGCTCAAAGTTGGTGATACTTGTCTTTTGTAAATGTCAACAAGCATCGAGACCTGTCTTTTGTAAATGTCAATAGGCTTAAGGTTGAGACTTGTCTTTTGTAAATGTCAACAAGATCAAAATTGAGAGTTGGCTGTCTACTGGTTCAGAGGTCGCAATGACATAACCGATTGAGACGCCACCAAGCTCAAGGTTGTAATGGAATTTGGGAGGAGGTCTCATTTTCACGGGGAGAAACGAGGAAATCACTGTCATAGGTTTAGCGTTAACGTAACAACGAAATGTATATGTGGTCTTACCATTCTATGGATGAGAATTGGTAAGTGATTTTGGAGGTCTCGTTTTCACAGGGAGAAACGAGGGAATCACTGTTATAGGTTTAATGTTAACGTAACAGCGAAATGTATATGTGGTCTTACCATTCTATGGATGAGAATTGGTAAGTGATTTTGGAGAGGGAACCAAATGGGAACAGGTCCCTTAGGATTTTTAGCAAATCCTCAGCTGTCAACGGGTTTGATATGCCTTTACCAACTACTGTTTGAGTCGGGCTAGCCATGCTATTCCCCGCAGCATGATGAGTTGTCGAGGACTTATGTTGGGCTTAAAGGCCAACATTTTCCTCTATCCTTAATCGTTAAGGATGTTGGATCATCTGGTTAACGTATGTGTAACCTTGATTCTCCTTTAAGACAACCAGTGTATGCCAGGCTCCTACTGGTTTATGGTTGTATGATCTCGCTTGGAGGAAGAGAAAGGCTCTCTTTGCATGTACCTTGGATATGAAGGTCTTGATCAGAGGTGTAGTGTTAACTTGATCATGAGAAGGATCCTTGATCAGGGATAGTACTTCTTTAAGAATTTGCCATTGATCGGCATCATGAGTAAATCGCCATCTGAGGTCATAAGGCGGTATGCTCCGTTTGAATAGACTGTTTCTATCACAAGCGGTCCTTCCCATTTAGGTTGAAATTTGCCTTTGGTCTTATGCGTCATAATCATCGGTCGTCTGACGGCTAAAACCAAATCTCCTTTCTGGAAGACTCTTTGTTTAACCTTCTTATTGAAGGCTTTTGAAATTCGAGCTTGATACAACTCGATGTGTTGTTGAGCTTGTAGTCGCTTCTCATCTAGGGCTTCGAGCTCTTGAAGACGCAACCGATCATTGTCTTCTGATGTGATCTTAGTCATTAGAACGACTCGTAATGACGGCATCTGGATTTCCAACGGGATGACTGCTTCACACCCGTACACCAAGGAAAAAGGCGTATTGCTTGTCGGCGTTCGAACCGTGGTCCGGTAGGCCCAAAGACATTCACCAAGCTTTTCGTCCCAATCTCGCTTATTCGAGGAGACGAACTTCTTGAGTAACTTGATGATTGTTTTGTTGAATGCTTTCGCCAAGCCGTTAGCGGCGGGATTATAGGCAGTTGAAGCCACATTCTGAATTCGGTATTTATCGCAGAACCGATAAAATACTTGGCTTATGAATTGGGGACCATTGTCGTGGATGATCCGCCTAGGGACACCAAATCGATGGATGACATGGTGTTTGATGAAATTAATCACGTTAGAGGTTTTGACCTCAACCAGTGGTATACCTTCTGCCCACTTTGAAAAGTAATCGGTTATTGCCAGGATAAACCGGTGACCTTTTGTTGAAGAGGGGCTAATTGGCCATACGACATCTATTCCCCATGCTTCAAATGGCCATGAAGCAACAGTCGGGTGGAGCAACTCCGAAGGCTGGTGTATGAAGTCCGCATGGATTTGACACGCTTTACACCTTCGTGCATATTGGATGGCATCGGCTATCATAGTTGGCCAATAATATCCGAGCCTATGCAACCTGTCTTTGAGCTTTGGACCTGGCTGATGAGCTCCGCAAATGCCGTCGTGTGCTTCTTTAAGCACTTCCTGTGCCTCTGAATGAGAAAGGCAACGGAGGAGGACACCGTCATATGAACGACGGTAAAGGGTCTTCAGAGTTGGATCGTAGTAGAAACGGAGAGACCTTCGTCTGATAGATGCTGCTTCTTTAGGATCGTCTGGAGGCAGACCGTGCAAAGCATAGTCAATGAGAGGAAAGCGCCAATCTCTCGGCTCAAAATCGGTGGAGACATTATAGACTTTTCGGGTTCTTAACATATGCTTAGAGCATACAAGATGTCGAGTTGCGACTGTGAGGTGATACTCGGTGTCGACTGACAAGGCTAGTGTTGTTGCTAACGCAGCAAGAGCGTCTGCCTTGGTATTTTGAGATCGAGACACGTGCCCGATGTAGAAGCCTTCAAATAGATTAGCCAATTCGATGACTGTGTGATCACCAAGTCTTCGTGGCGGACCTCATATTCGCCTTTAACCTGATTGATAATCAGTTTTGAATCGCCGTAGGCTTCAAGGTAGCGTGCCCCTATTCCGTGGGCAAGCTAAAGACCAATGAGCAGGGCATTATATTCTGCTACATTGTTGGAGCATGATTCCGTCAGAGAAAATGCTCTGGGAAGGACATGATTCTGTGGGGAGATAAACACAACCCCCACTCCGGCAATAATCTTGCCTTTAGGGCCCATTCGCGATGCTCCATCGAAGAATATCTGCCACACTTCCTCTTGTGAGGTTACATTGGAGTCGAAGACTTCATCTGGAATATCCTCGTGAAGTTTTGAATATTCTGGAACTGGATGAGCAGCCAAGAACTCTGCAAGGGCCTGACCTTTAACCGCCTTTTGAGGGGTAAAGATCATGTCGTATTGAGACAAAAGAAGTGCCCATTTAGCCAATCTTGAATTCAGTGATCCTGGCTTTGTCATAAGGAGACGCAATGGGTTCACTCTGGAGATGACATGTATGGTTTGACCGACCAAATAATGTCGCGTCTTCTGAACAGCAAAGACGAGAGCTAAACATTCTTTCTCGATAGGATTGTAGCAAGATTCTGCTCCTATGAGAGTCATGCTGAGATAATAAATGGCCTGCTCGTGACCATTGTCGTCCTTTTGAGCAAGGAGGGCACCAAGAGAATGGTCCATAGCTTTTACATAAAGCAAGAATGGTTTTCCTGATGTAGGGGCCACTAAGACTAGAGGCTTCGTGAGATACCTCTTGATGTCTTCATAAGCTTCCTGACAAGCTTGATCCCATACGAAGGAAGCACCCTTTTTCATGAGTCGGGTGAACGGCTGACAGCGGCCTGAGAGATTTGCGATGAATCTTCTGATATAAGCCAGTCTGCCTTGCAAGCCTCTAAGCTCTTTGAGATTCCTCGGTGGATGCATGCTCTGAATGGCTTTGACTTTGTCTGGGTCAAGATGAATCCCTTTTGATGTAACAATAAACCCAAGGAATTTGCCACTTGACACTCCCAAGAAGGATTTTGTCGGATTCATTTTCAGCTGATGAGTCCGCATTATGTTAAACATCGTTCTCAAATCGCGGAGATGTTCATCCTTGCTGCGGCTTTTGACAGCAATGTCGTCGACATAGCATTCTACCGTTTTTCGAAGATTATCGCGGAAGATTGTACTTATTGCCCGCTGATAGGTTGCTCCGGCGTTCTTTAGCCCGAAGGGCATCACGGTGTAGCAGTATACCCCCAAGGGTGTTCGGAACGAAGTATGCTTTTCATCGTCGGGATACATCTTAATCTGGTTGTACCCTGAAAAGCCGTCCGTGAAAGACATCCTTTCGAATCCACATGTATTGTCGATCATGACATCGGTGATGGGCAGTGGGAATTCGTCCTTAGGACAAGCCGTATTGAGATCACGGTAGTCGATGCAGACCCGTATTTTCCCATTCTTCTTGAGGACGGGGACGATGTTAGCTACCCAATCTGGATGTTGTTCCTCCCGGATGAAGCCACATGCAATGAGCTTGTGAACCTCGGCTTCAATAGCTTACATGATGTTCGGGCGAAACCGACGTTGTTGCTGCTTGACTGGCTTGATGTCAGGTTTGATATTTAGACGGTGCATGGCGACTTGCGGATCAAGTCCAGGCATGTCTTCGTAGCTCCATGCGAAGACGTCTATATACTCTTTTACGAGTATTATCAATTCTTCCCTTTCTGTAAGTGATAGGCTTTCACTTATAAAGATGGGCTTATGGTGGTCTTGACTACCCAAGTTGACCTGCATCACCTTATCTTCAGTAGGTGGCTTGCGCTGCTCGAATCGCTTTTCCCATTGGAGGTCTAATTGCTGGGCCCATGGCTCCTCATCAACAGCTTTTGCGGGCTCCAATTGACTGCTTAAAGTCATATTAACAGTGAGGTTTTTGAATATTCCTCCTACACTGACATCTGAGTCCCACTCGGAGGATGAGGCTGAATGTGATGGAATTGGTTATCGTCTTTGAATTGAACCGTTGCTGACGATGTGGGTGTAACGTATCCCAACCCCCTGCGTGTACTATCATAGTAATTTGCAGGCTTCCCTTTAGGCACAAAGTTACGCATCAAACTGCGTCTTCCTTTTCCAAAATTCAGGCCTTCTCCATGCTTTAGGTCGTATCCCATTTTCTTCATAATATGGCGCGCTGGCCGCGCGTAATGAAAGAATTGTGGAGCGTCTGAGTCTGAACTTGAATCTGCAGCTATGGGTCCTCGTGGTTGGGTTCTACCGAAGATTATCGGTAACTGACCTTCTTTGGATGGCGGGATCACCAAAACGGCTCCTTCTGCGGATTCCATGGGTGTACTGGCCGCACTTGGCTTATGTAAAGGCATTTGCAGAGAGCTATCCGAGATGGATTCAAACAGCCCAAGACTCGCAGGATAATCAAAAGAAATATTGTCATTAATTACCCATTCACCTTCATCCTCTGAAGGAGCATTACATAGGGGATTATTGAGACATGCTATAATTGGTTCACCAATCAGAATGGCTGGCATGCCTGCTTTGGATTCTGAATCCGCCTCATTGCCACTTTCATCATCGTCCGGTAATGGTTCTTCAGGTGTTCCACCAGCCTCTTGATACAGGAGAGCGTCAGTAAAGTAATTTTTCACCCCTTTGAATGGTTGCTTCTCAGCAAAGACAGTTCGTACTGTCGCGTCATCTTCAACATATTTGAAGCATTGGTGCAGAGTAGAGGGAACAATCCAGTTGGCATGGATCCATGGTCGTCCTAGCAGCAGGTTATAGGACGTGTCAGCGTCAATGACATAGTATGTCACTTCTGACTTCAGGCTCCTGATTCTGCAACGGAGTCGAATTTTTCCAAGTGGGTGACTGCTCCCGGCATTGAAACCGTATATTGTAGTGGTGGTTGCGGATAACCTATACAGCGGTATGCCGAGGAAGTAGAGAAGCCTTTTGGGGATGATGCTGAGTGCAGACCCCGGGTCGACTTGTACCCTTACAATGCACGTGGAACCGATATATCCGGTGTAGTACAGAGGTCAATCGTGCTTGTTATCTTTGAGAAGCATATCCTCCGCTGTGAAGGTAATAGCGGGCACCTTTGATTGTGCATGATGACATTCTGGGCAAGGAGACTGAGCGTCATCGTTAGGGACCTCTGGCATGTATGTCAGGAAGGATTCTGAATTGGCTAGCGCATCCCTGAGTGCTTCTCTTGTCTCTTTTGAGAGACGAAGGAGCTCGTGTATTGTGATACGAGCCGGGATATTAGCCAGCTGAGCCAATATGTCAAAACGAAAGGGCATGTCAAGCCCTTGGCTTGGAGGCTTCTTCAAGACATGGTCGAACCGTACTTCCATAGGTTTCTCCTTTCCCTTGGTTGGAATGGAAGGAGGTGCTGGTATTTGTACTGACGTTGTTTGCCATTGTATCTCGTCAGTAGACTTTTCATACTGCCTCAAGTATGATTTTCCAGATCGGGTGCCTGTCTGTTGAGGCGCATCGGCTTGCGTCGCGCAAGCATGCTTTTCTCCTTCTGAATCGTTGAGGGAAGCTGACGTAAGATTGCCGTCGTCCGGCAGGATGGAGATGACATTGCAAGATTTGCCCTTTGACTTGGGCCTCTTTGAATCTCACTGCACGTCTTGGACGAGTTCTGGGTGTATCCACATGACTTCCCCTGTCTCCAATGTTAAGGGAACAAGACCCTTATTGTTTTGAGTTTTAGCTGGAGGATGCTTGACTTCCAACCGTGGCGCAAGGATTGGATAGGTCCCGTCAGGAACTGTGACGTTTGGGGTTTTGCCGAACTCGAGGGTCACCATGTTAGCAGTGACTTTCTTCTGTTCTGACTTTAGCGTCAGGACTCCGGCGTCGACCAAGGCTTGAATTCTGTCTTTGAGGACATAGCACTTGTCGGTAGGATGGTGAATCATCCTGTGGTAGAGGCAGTATTTGAGATCGTTCGTGCGTCCTATCTCATTGGGACGCCGAGCATCTGGCAGCTTCATTTTATTCCCTTTGTGGAGCAAATGGAATATTGTGACCACCTGATCGTCTCTGAAGGAGTACTGTTTTGGAGGGAACTTAGACTCCTGATTGTTGAAGCCGCTCTTCTTGGCCTTCGACTGCACGTCCCCGGACAATTCCATAGACATAGTCTCTTTCCCTTTGGCTTAAGAAGACTGCGGTAGGTCGCTACGTCCTTTACTGTTCATACCCCATTTGCCGCTAGGGGTGGATGGTTCGAACTTTTTAGCCGACTTTTCAGCTATCTCAGATTGTTTGACCAATTCTTTCCAAGTGTGGGCCTTGACAGCCCCCATGCGAACTTCTACTTGGTCCAGGAAGTTGTGCCTACATGTCTATAAGAGCATGGGTAGTGGCATCCCTGCTGGGCACATCAAGGATAAGTTTCTGAACCGTTCAATGTAGTCACGGACAGATTCACCCTTCTTCTGTATGGTAGAGAGGAGCTTGTCCATGGTCACTTCGGTATCGTCCTCATAGAAACGAGAGAGGAACCGGGGTTCCAGGTCGATCCAGGAATTGATAGAGCCCAGAGGGAGACTTCGGAACCAGTCAAATGCCACCCCCTTTAAGGTGCCAATGAACAGCCTAGCCATGATGGCGTCGTTGCTTATAACATTACCAGTCTGAGACCGGAAGTAGTAGATGTGCTGATTTGGTGAACTCTTACCATCATACGTATGCAACGTTGATGGTTTGAATTTTGGTGGATATGGCACCGAATCCCACTCCAATGGGTAAGGACTGACTGCCCCTACTTTCTTTAATTCATCCCTCTGAGCTAGGGATGCAATTTGAGCTTGGAGGCCCTTAAGGACTTCAGCGTCTAGAGAAGAACCCTCCTTGGATTTCTCCGTCTTCGGCTGCTCATTGCTAAAATGTTCCTCCTCATCATGATTGCTTCCGGCATCATTGTCATTCCGATTGCTGAGGAGTCGAGCAATCATTTGTTGAATATTGTCCAGGGTCTCTTGCTGGGTTTTGGAAGTTTGCTCCTGGGCTTCCAGGCGCCGACGAAGGTCGTCGTTAGCGTTATCAGCCATATTGACTGATGCTCTGTCTGTTTGCACTGAGCTAACTATCGCCGAAGAGACGTACCCACTGTCTTCGTCTTCATCATCCGATGGCTGGAGTGATTTCCTGGGCTCTGGCGAGGCTAGGGCCGTTGAGGAGGAAGGCTATTCATAATTGTAGGGTATCGCCACCCTAGATCTGGTGTTTCAGAAAATACCTTCTTCATGCACCAAGACTTCGCCTAAGCCTGGGCTGTAATCTGGATCTAGGGAGCTGTAGGGGATGTCGTCAGATATTTGTCTTCCCCTGCGTAACTCTCTCCTCTTCCGATCATGTTGACGGATGTAGAGGGTAGATCTCGCGAGACGCTCCTTTTGCGATGCTTCATCGGGGCTTGTACCAACAGTCCATTCATTCTTATATTGTCGATCTATACTCTCACAACAAGATTGCATTGCGCACCTCGAACTCTTATTTAGAGAAATCACGAGGAAGGAGTTCAGAGCCCTTCACGAGGTATTCGGCTTCTAATCTTGCTTTGAGTGATCGTTGCATCATCTCATTTTTAAATTTGTGCATTGATTAGCATTATCACCTATTCACGCCCCCTCTAGGTGATTTCATTAGCTCCACAGCGAGTTTTGCTAGGTCATCAAATTGACTATTTCCCATAGGGATTAATGGGTGAACCCCACTAATTTAGTGGGATTAACGCAACTTTAAGTGGGCAGTTACACCCGCCCACTTCTTCCCACATTAAGTGGAGATAATGAAGCCACAACGGTAAGGAGGCGTTCGCATGAACCCTCTAGCTTCGCCAGAAGCTCGCTAGTAGCTTCGCTACAAGGTCATTTGCAGCGCGAAGCTAAAGGCTGATCAGCCTCGCTGAATTCAAAGGGGCGATTACACCCCATTTTGCTATAAATAGTCCCTTGTTGAGCCAAGAGGGACAGACCGCAGAGGGAGAGACATGCACGGATAAAAAGAAAAAAACAGAGGGCTAACGGGCTAGAGTAAAGAGAAATTCAACCAGAATTTCTAGAGAGTGTTTTCTTGTTTTCCTACTTCCAAATATTCTATTCCCAGAACTAAGCGAGAAGGAAATCCTATTTGGAGGCAGCTTGATCGTCTGATCGATTGCATCGTCAAACGGATAAAGTGATCGCGTGTTTATCAGATTCCTACCAGCATACTTCCCCAGAAATCTCAGAGGTGATCTATTAGTAATCTTCTTGAATTACTTGTAATTTTGGTCTTCGACTCTTTTTGTAAGTTTTATCGAATCAATTTTCAATGGAAAACAGGGTAGAGGGAAACTCAAGCTTCTCGCAACATGTCCAGTCTCATCGAACACTTGATTAATAACATAAACATTCATTATCTGGACGTGCAAATACAGAATCATTAGAAATCGACCCAATGAGTGTGTAAAATAAGAGGAAAGTGCACATGCATATAACATGTGAGCAATATGAAATGAAACTATAAAACTATAACAGGTAAAAGATAATATGCATATCATCAATGAATAGTAGTAAAAATCAATCAGTAACAGAGTTAGATATATAACCAGATCATGTGTACTATCGGGTATCTATCATAGCATGTATACGTGTATCGGGTGAATACAATCAGTATCAGTACATTATGAATAGCTTATTATTATGTCAGCAAACACCAATTGCCACCTGTAATAGATGCATCCCATACTACACCTATGATACGTGTCAATCAGGATCCTAAGTTATGAAAACTAATTAGTTGGAGACATTGTCCATGCTTTATGTGGATCCGTACATACTTGGGACCATGGCCCAAATGCTTGGTGCTGAACCAGGCCCTACCACCAGGTACTCAGTAACAGTATCAGTACTCATAGTATCACTGTAGAACATTACTTACAGTAAAACTGTGGAATAATAAATAGATGGGATGTCAGTCATCCTCCGGAACCCTGCAGTGGAACCATAAGTCGGCAGTGTAACCCGTATCTTAGGTCCACCCAAAATATAGAAGTTGTCCATTTACATGATATTCAATTCAGTTAAAACAATTAAGATCATGCTACTTAAAATATATGGATGATACAGTGACAATAACAGTACAGTATAACAGTCAACGAAAATCGTATACACGATGAACAGTAATCAGGACAGTAAACAGTATCAGTAACCGTGTATACGATGAATAATAGGACTGTACAGGGTGTTACAGTTAAACAATCCTTTCTCAGTAACTTTCAGTAACATAAATTAATACAGTAACAGTCCTACACCGTCTAGTCAATGTACAATCTCATATAGAAGTGATCAAAATCTCATCCACCGATATTAGATATCACAGTAATGAATCCCTCAACTCATAATCTCGATACAGTCATCGTAAACATCAAATACCAATCTATGTCAAGGTAATCCGGTACAGTAAACCACAAGTTTAATAAATCAATAACCAGTTCTCTCATTGTTACCAATCTATTTTAATCCTCTAAATCACCAATAACTGAGATCAAACAATAACTGCTATCAAACTCTGAATATATATTAACACTGATATCAATGAAGTCACTCTTATAAAAACCGAATCTCTGAAACTGAATAACTGAAGTAGTCAAGAACCAATCATGAAACACTGAATATATCCTCAAGATAAACAATAACAACAAATACCAAAATCAAAAAATAAAGAGTAGAATATCCTAAAATAATATGAAATCTAGAAATGTCTATGTTTGATACTTAACATCATTAAGATCATCAATACTCAATGGTATAATCAGGGGTAAAATCAGGGATACTCACAAATATCAATCCAACTACATTAATCATATCAGAACACTAATCAAAATCCTCAAAAAGAATACAAACCTCATGTCAATCAACTCGACAGTATATCCTCCTCCACATCATCAGTATATCCATCCTCTAAGTCATCGATATATCCAAGTCCCAACATATAAGAATACATACTCATATATATATCTAACCAATCATCACTGTGTAAGTCTAATTAAGACCATCATACACTCCCACTTCCATTAAGCTCACAAGATCCAGAAATACAAGTAACTAATCAATTATGTATAAACATGCACCAGGTCAGGTCACCCCAATCTACGCCCACTCCTCAACCCAAGGTCAAGTCCAACAGAATCGAGTCCACTAGTCAAGTCCAACATAAGGAATATCAATCTCAGGTCAACTCCAACTCTAACTAAGTCAATACCAATCCAAGTACTGGTAAATTAGTCTATCGGTAAAGCGATGTTATATCTAACTTTTCTTCGATATCCATAGGATTTCTAGTCGAAATAATCACCAACAACTGTTGATAAACACTATACATAAATTATATCTTCTATCTTCAAATATGAAATTGGTCAACTGAGCAGTAGATCAAATCAAGTCACAGTCTATGGTATATCAATACTAGGCCTAAGCAAACAATGGCGAATTACTAACACAAGAAGTGATGCCATTAAATGCTCATATCAACTAGATACATATGGTGTACGGTCAATGATGTCATATGAAATGGTACAGATAATCATACTGGTAAATTATATCAGACAGTCAAATGAAATGATACAAAGTAGCATATAGATAACACTGACAATGATACAGAAGAAAATAATACAAGAGCAAACACTCACATAAAATGACACGATTTTGGAACCGAATTGCCTTCTGGTCTTCACTGCACGAACCGGTATAGATCTCTGGGTCATCCCGTAAGTCGGTCTTCGAATCGCCAGGATATCGGGTCCATAACGGCCACAAATTCGAATCTCCTGTAACGGGTCCGGATCTAACAAACACGTCTGAAATGGGCATGGGGGAGAAAGTGGCTGCCGATGCCGGCGAACGGTAGAGACGGATGCCGCAGAGAGTGTATATGGCTCGAGGATCTCGCCGGAAAGGATGTGAGTGTGCTCGCGCTCGCTGACGGCGGTCGGCGGTGATCCACAGAAAGGGGGGAGATGCCATGTGATGGTGGAGAAGCCCATGGGGTCTGTGGCTTGCGGCCTGGTCGTGGGGTTAACTTGGTTGGCTTATCATAAAGGGGGTGCATGGCCTGGACAGTGGGGAGGGTTGGAGTGGTTGAAGCTGGGTGGCTCAGGGGTGTCGAAGAGAGGAGGAGTTCGGCGATGGAGAAGCTTGGCCAAGAGGGAGACAGCAATGGGGCTGCCGACGGAGACGAGGTGGAGATCATAGCACCATGGTGGAGGAATGAGGTTGAGGAAGGAGGGGATGGCAGCTTGAGGGGGCTGTCGAGGCCAAGATCAAGGGGTGTGGAGGGGATCCGGTTTGCGTGCTCTTCCATGGATGCAGGCTGTGGATGGAGTTGTTTTCCATTGATTTTGCAAAGGGGAAAACTTACAATAAAAAGAGTTTGAGGAGCTAAATTACAAGTATTCTTAAAAGATTACAAGTAGATCTCCTCAGAGATTCTGGAGAAGTGTGCCGATAGGAGTCTGGTCAGCGCGCGACCACTTTGTCTCTTTGACGATGCGAGCGATGAGATTCCCTTCTCGCCTGGTTCCGGGAATCAGAGAATAGAAGGTTGGTAGAACCCTCTTGTTACTTCTCAAAACCGCCTTCAATTAGGAATTCCTTCTCGCCTGGTTCCGGAGATTCCTTGAGAAGAAGGTATTAGGGTATCAGTACCCTGATTAGAGAAGCGATTCTCTATATAGTCTCTGAATTCAAGAACGCACAGTGCGTCGTGAAGAAGCCTCTGCTTGTGGAGTCCTCTTGTGCGTGTCGTCTCAGAAGAAGGCCTCTCTTCCCTTGTACCCCTGATGGGCTATTTATAGGGAGAGCAAAGGGTATAACCGTCCCTTAAAGATATGGAAACAGATTGAATCGAATCTGTTTAAATCTGGAAAGTAGCCTTGCTGCGAGGCTAGGATCAGCTTCTGCGAAGCTAGAAATGGCAGGTCGGTTGATCCTTCTTGATCTGTTTTGATCCTTTCCATATAATTGAAAGATCTCTCCTGACCCTCTTACTCGTTTTAAGAGAGTCAAGAGATTGTGGCAATCAACTGCCGAATTTGATCTCCGATTTGATCTTAATTGGATTTGATCTTGATCTGATTAGATCTGATCTCATCTGGATATTTGATTGGTCAAAGGTTGACCAGCAGCGGCGCTGCCCGCTTTGAACTCTCAGCGGAGCTGGAAGCAGTTTCTGGCGAAGTCCGAAAGAAACTCTTCGGCGGAGCTAGGTATCGCTTGTGGCGAGGCTACCATATACCCTTTCTGCGCAGTTGCGTATGGCTTCAGGGCGAAGCTGACTTCCTTTGGCGAAGCTATGAGTTAGCTTCCTGGCGAGGCTTTGAATGGCTTCAAGGCGGAGTCGGGTGGACCTAGCCTCTCAAGCGAGGCTATCCCTTTGGGCTCATGTGATGCTAAGTGGTAGCATCTTAAACCTGCTGAGGTCTGTTCAGAAACAATCCGGGTTCACTGTCTGCTTGCTGGATCAGTGGAGTCCAAGTTGCTTCCCTGTCTCTCGGAGATGGGTGAAAACTGGTCTTCAGCTCGTCTGTCACTTGTCTTTTGTAAATGTCAACAAGTTTAGACATTGTTCGGACCAATAAGAATCTTGTCTTTTTTAAGTGTCAACAGGAGTTGGGCATGGAGGAAGCACGGGGAAGTCGCGGGCTGCCGGAGGAGGTCGCGAAAGAGAGGAGGAGGTCGTGGGGCTCTGTGGTGCTGGCGGTTGCGCGGCTCGCCGGAGGGAGGGCCATGGGGGAGTGCGGTTCAGTTGTGGGGAAAAGAAGAAGATGAAGATTGAGATTAGGTTGGGGATTAGGCTATATATATTGGCTAGGATTTAGATTAGGATTTGATTTTTTGTTAGGATTAAGATTAGTTAGTTGAGATTAAGATTATGTAGAAAACAGGTATTGGGTGTAATGGATTTTAAGCTAGGAACAAGGATTAAAGGGTTAACGGGTATAAGTGTAGAAATAGGAACAAGAAGGAGAAGGAAATAATACTACCAACATCAAATAGTAATAATAAATAATAGTAACAATAATAAATAATAGTAATAATAATAATAGTTAACCAATTAAAATAACGACATTAACAAAACAAATAATAATATCAATACTAATAATAATATTAACAAGTAATAATAATCATACTTAGTAATAATATTAATACATAATAATACATATCAATAACAATAATAATTAACAACAACAATATTAATAATATTAACACCATTAATAATAATAATTAATAATAATAATAAAATAATAATAGTAGTAATAATTACTACTAATGATAATAGTTAATTAATAAGAATAATAATAGAAATAATAGTAATACAAGTAAGTCATAAATCAAGTTAATTAATACTAATAAATAAGGTAAAATAAAAGTATAGCAAAATAAATATCTACGAAAATTAAAAATACAGCATTTTAAACTAGGGATATTACATTCTACCCACCTTATAAAAAATTTTGTCCCCAAAATTTCAATAAAGTAAGGAATAATAAAAGAAATCAAAAATAAAGAGAAAAGATACAAGCTTCAACGTCGCTTCTCAGCGCATCATGGATCCACCACGCTTCCGTTGCGCGCTCTGATCTCTACTACGGGCTTCAACATGGAGTGATCAAACTCAAGAAATAAAATTGAGGAAAAAAGAATAGAGATGAATATGAGAATCAAGGAGAAAACTCAAATTACTTTAGAAGAGGAGTTGGAATCAGAAATATCAAAATCAAGAGTTGGACTTTCAAAGTAGGAACGATAAATTCTCAAGTGAACTAAATATCTATATGGAAGTATATGTTTATTGGAGTATAAATATAACTTGTGTCAGGTCACTGGTAAGAACTAGGTCCTCTTTGAGTAAATCTGACTCTGATACCAAGAAATCCCTATCACGCCCCGCTTCCTAAAATATGTGAAAATAGAGTCGCGATGAGATTCGGCGATGTATATACGCAAAGAGAATACCCCACGTATACACACTAAACCAAAAGTAGCCTGAGCATTCTATAAAAAAAAATCTACTATCATAAATCAATATCACTGCAATAATATATATTATCTACACATGATATCATATGAATACAGAAAAGGAATATTGACTGATAGCAATGTATAGAGAATCAGGGAAACTATAGAATCAATTGAAATGAAAAGGAAGACAATAATACCAAAATAGGTAGAGAGAAACTCCAGCTCCTCGCAACATGTCCAGTCTCATCGAACACTTGATAAATAACATAAAATGTCCAGTATCTGGACGTGCAAATCTAGGGTCATCTGAAAGCGACCCAATGAGTGTGTAAAATAAGGAGAAAGTGCATATACATATAATATGTGAGCAATATGAAATGAAACTATAAAACTATAATATGTAAAAGACAGTATGCATATCATCAATGAACAATAACAAAAATCAATCAGTAACAGAGTTAGCTGTATAACCAGGTCATGTGCACTATCGAGTATCTATCATAGCATGTATACGTGTATCGGGTGAATACAATCAGTATCAGTACATTATGAACAGTTTATTATTATTATGTGAGTGAATACCAATTACCACCTGTAATGGGCGCATTCCATATTATGCCTATCACACGTGTCAATCAGGGTCCTAAGTTATTAAAACTGATTGGTTGGAGATATTGTCCATGTTTTAGATGGGTCTCGTACATACCCGGGACCACGACCCAGATGTCCTACCGCCAGGTAGTCAGTAACAGTAACAGTACTGATAGTATCAATGTGGAACAATGAACAAATGGGATGTCAGTCATCCCCCGGAACCCTGCAGTGGAGCAGTAAGTCGGTTGTACAACCTGTATCCTGTATCCTAGGTCCACCCAAAATACAGATGTTGTCTCCTCCATCAATTTTTCCAAATTCAGTGTAAGTTGTCCATTAACATTATTATTCAATTCAGTTAAAACAATCAAGATCATGTTAATTAGAATGCTGGGATGATACAGTGTAGTAACAGTACAGTATAACAGTCAACGGTAATCGTATACAAGGTGAACAATAATCAGAATAGTAAACAATATCAGTAACCGTGTATATGATGAACAATAAGACTGTATAGGGTGTTACGGTCAAACAATTCTTCCCAGTAAGTTTCAGTAACATGAATTAATATAGTAGCAGTCCTGCACCATCTAGTCAATGTACAATCTCAATAGAACTGATCAAAATCTCATCCACCGATATTAGATATAACAGTAATGAATCCTTCAACTCATAATCTGATACAGTCATTGTAAATATCAAATACCAACTTATGTCAAGGTAATTCGGTACAGTAAACCACAAGCTCAATAAATCAATAACTAGTTCTCTCAATGTTACCAATCTATTTTAATCCTCTAAATCACCAATAACCGAGATCAAACAATAACTGCTATCAAACTCTGAATATATATTAACACTGATATCAATGAAATCACTCTTATAATAACTCAATCTCTGAAACTGAATAATTGAAGTAGTCAAGAACCAATCATGAAACACTGAATATATCCTCGGATCAACAATAACAACGAATACCGAAATCACAAAATAAAGAGTGGAACATCCTCAAATAACATAAAATTTAGAAATGTATGTATCTGATACTCAACATCAATAAGATCATCAATACTCAATGGTATAATTAGGAGTAAAACATGGGATACTCACAAATATCAATCCAACTACATTAATCTTATCAGAACACTAATCAAAATCCTCAGAAAATAATACAAACCTCATATCAATCAACTCAGTAGTATATCCCTCCTCCACATCATCAGTATATCAATCCTCTAAGTCATTAATATATTCAAGTTCCAACATATAAGAATACATAGTCATCTATATCTAACCAATCATCACTATCTAAATCTAATTAAGACCATCATACACTCTCACATCTATTTAGCTCAATCACAAGATCAAGAAATTCAAGTAACTAATCCATGATGTATATACATGCACCAGGGCAGGTCAACCCAATCTTCGCCCACTCCTCAACCCAAGGTCAAGTCCACCACGATCGAGACCACTAATCAAATCCAATGTAAAGAAAATCAATCTCATGTAAGTCAATACCAATTCAAGTACAGGTAAATCAGTCTATCAGTTAAGTGATATCATATCAAACACTTTCTTGATATCCACAGGAGTTCTAGTCGGAATAATCACCAATAACTGTCGATAAACACTATACATAAAATATGTCTTCTATCTTTAAATATGAAGTAGGTCAACTGAGCAGTAGATCGAATCACGTCACAGTCTATGGTATATCAATACTAGGCCTAAGCAAATAATGGCGAATTTCTAACACATGAAGTGATGCCATTAAATGTTCATATCAACTAGATACATAAGGTGTACGGTCGATGATGTCATATAAAATGGTACGGGTAATCATACTGGTCAATTATATCATACGGTAAAATGAAATGATACAAAGTAGCATATAGATAACACTGACAATGATAAAGGAGGAAATAATATAAGAGCAAACACTCACATGAAATGACGCAATTTTGAAACTGAATCATCGTCTAGTCTTCACTACATGAACCGGTATGGATCTCCGGGTCATCCCGTGAGTCGGTCTTCGAATCTCCAGTCTGCCGTTTCTATAACAGCAACAAATCTGAATCTCTTGTAAGGGGTCCGGATCTCACGAACGAGTCTAAAATGGGCATGGGGGAGAAAGTGGTTACCAATGGCCAGCGAACGGTAGAGACAGAAGAAGCAGAGAGTGTCTACAGCTCAAGGATCTCGCCAGGAAGAATGCAGGTGTTCTCACGTTCGCCCTACGGGTTCGGCAGTGATTCATAAAGAGGTGGGAGACATCATAGTGAAGGTGGAGAAGGCCATGGGGTTTGTGGCTTGCAGCCTGGTCATGGGGGTGACTTGGTTGGCATGCTGTGAAGGGGTGCATGGCCTGGATAGTGGGGAGGGTTGCCGTGGTTGAGGCTGGGTTGCTCGGGGATGCCAAAGAGAGGAGGAGTTCGGTGATGGAGAAGCTTGGCCAAGAGAGAGACAGCAAGGGGGCTGCCGACGGAGACGCGGTGGAGATTATAGCACCGTTGCAGAGGAATGAGGCTGCAGAAGGAAGGGGCGGCAGCTTGAGGATTCTCCCCAATGGGCACTTCACCAGGTTGGGGCTTGCAGTAACTTCCTGGGCAGGTTCACCACCCACTTCAACAAAATATGGTCCCTCGCAACTTCTTGGCAGGATCACTGTCTACTTCACCAGGATGTGGACTCGCAGCCATCGATGCCTCACTACCAAGATCAGCAAGGAATTCTTCAATTCCGGGCACTCAGACGCGTTTCCCTTTTGCTGTTCTGCCACCTTCCCCCTCAATCAGATGGCGATCAAATTTATCCCGGAGGAGTTAACTTTATATGAGGACGGACGCGTATTCGATACCTTGTACCATTGGCAAAAGCCAAGTGTTGTAAGCAGCGTAGGAGTCCAAAGAGGCATGTAGAATCGAGCTCCAGTGCACCCGGTAATAAAATGCCCCAAGCCCTAGCACTGTCGATCAAACTTCCCATGTACTCGAGCCAAAGGTTGGGGTTACCGACGTACAGTTGGTTATAACCAGATTGTCTGACGAAATGGTTAGGTAGATAAGGCTTCAGATAATAGTTATCCCCACATTGGTACACCAAGTGAGACGGCCTGATGCTGACCAATGACTTGAAAGTACCTTCTCCCTGCAGAGTGTGCTCGTCCCCAACATCGCAAAATTTCTCACCATACATTGTGCCTGGGATGTGGGGATAACATCAGAAGAGAATGTAGAGTCTTGATGCTCCACCAGCCTCTGGACCCCTGCCAAGTATTTGCCCACCCCCTGAGAATTCTCAAAGCGGCGAAGGTTGCATAGCATTCGCCTTCTGGTGCTTTTTCTCTCGGTTGGATCAGGACTGGGTAGTGAAGAGCGAATGAAGCCATCAAGTATGCATATGACATCTCGACCAGAGAGAAGGCCCATTACGTGAGAAGGCAAGTTCTGTGACCGCCCTAGTGGTGGTCACCTTCCTACAAAACTGCTCTGTCAGCATCCTAAGCCCGCTCTGAATACGACAAATCATAGCAGACAGTAGGCCGAGTGATTGTCTATGCACTAGCTGCACAGTCAGAAGGATCACCGAGGGCATGATGCCATCATAAGGTGGTGATGGGATCGTGCACTTCTTTAGCCAGGCTGACAGATAGCCAGCCAATAGGGCTTGTCAGGAGAGCAATCATGAAGCCTGACGGTGGAAACTCAAGAAGATATCTTCTCGCTCATATTCATCGTCATCCTCCTCCAAGACAACATCTTCGTGATTTTTTGCTTTCATTGCTTGGCAATCTTTCTCTCCGATACCGAAGCCTGAATATTCTCAACGGGCATGTCCGCGACCGGGAATAAGTACTCTATCCAAGGCTTCAAACTGATCACGTTTCCACGACTGGGGTGGAGATCGAGGCAAATGTAATAATGGCACATTAGCTCTCGATACATCTCATAGAGAGCCAGTTTTTCCTTCTCCATCTGTGCCAACTCCTCGGCGCATGGGAAATACTCCCGTATGGCTTGGAACCCATGGGAAGATTGGACACTTCTCACATCTCATGAAGCGCCATCCCTAACTCACCGACAAGAGTGAAGAACATGCCTGACATCGGGAAATACATCTCCAAAATGGCATAGAAGGTAAGGGCACTGATATTTATCCCAAAGTAAGTGGCTCTGACAGCTTCATGGAGTCCTAACCGCCTCAATTTAGCATCAAAGATATCCAATACGTACATTGTGAGACTGCTCCACCATGTCTGCTTGGAGGAGCACACCCACCCTGGTGTCCAAAAATCTGCCACCAGATAATTACCTTTCGCCTTAACAAACTGATTCAGGAAGGTCGGGACTTGGCAGGATTCTCCCCAATGGTCACTTCATAAGTAATATGGCCAGGATGAAAACCAATGACATTTCGAGGAGGATCACTCATGAAAAAGCCCCTCAGGGTCAAGACTCCCACATTTACTGATTCTGTGCACCAACTCACACCCCACTTCATCACCCTCGGCATCATGATTGACTGAAAGAAGGCAAGAAGATAGTGGCGTTTGCTCTCCGGAAGGTAGTACCGATCTCCATTCAGGGTGTAAACCCATTGCCCTTCCCCATCAAGAAGTTTTTGGTTGATGTCCGGGGCTGCATCTCTAAAAATAAACTCTGGCTTTTCGATAGACTGTCTGATTTTCCCTTCCAGTATGGTAGTAGAGATGATGATGCGGAGAGTACGCTCATTCCCACCAAGAATTAACGCGTACCTTTCTGGGGTGCTCCCATTGCTGAATAAGGACGCTTGCCCTTGAAATTAGAAATGAAAGTTCATGGCCATCCCCCTCACTGATCCAAAAGAGTGTTGGACGGGTCAAGAGCATAGTGCACTGCAAAACAAAGAGGGACAAGCATGTTAGACCACAATCAAAAAGGAAAGAACCAAATGCACTGAAAACTCCTAAGGCATAGCTCCGCTCTCGCAGTGAAGCTAAGCTTCACTCCTCGAACAATGCTAGCTTCGCTCCAAGATGAAGCTTCATATTTTGACAATCCAAAAGCCCCAAGGGCTAGCCTGACTGAGAGGCTTTAAGAAGAAACTCTTCAGTTTCTAGGGTTTGATTAGAAAAATTAAAGGGGGATAAATCTCCTAAAATTTTGCTTATTCAGTTTAAGGGAGTCTGACACTCTAAGATCATCAAATTCAGATGGTTCTTGAAGAATCCGCCATGGATTAGACAACATTGGCTCTGAAAGAGATCTAAAAATCACTGAATAGACGAAATCCCTAATAGGGAAGGGTCACTTCACCACCAGAGGAGGAGGCGTCACCGCTGTAGAGGACGCAATCCCTTTACCAGGATGTTTATTTGGTGTCATGTGAAGAGCTCGAGGAGTTCTAACGAAGAAGACAAAGAGACTTGATCTCTGAAAAAGTCTTAAGACCTGAGTTTTTTTAGAAAGAGAAGATAGGTTCTTGAAGTCAACCAAGTTTGGATTTATAGACTTTAGATTCGCCGAGTCTTTAGCTTCGCCTCCTCAAAAGGAGTGCAAGCTGTCACATCAAATTAATTCGAAGTGGCGGCTGGAGATTCAAAATAAATCTAGGGCGGCGAAGGTAATTAACTTCACTCAGATGCGAACTTGAGCTTCGTATAAAGCCTTATTTTAGCTCAACTATGAGCTTATTATTTAGCTTCGCATGAAGCTTTATAAGCTCCACTGAGAGTTTAGCTTCGCTGGAAGCTTTATTAGGTTAGTTGAGAGCTTAACTTCGTATGAAGCTTTATCCTTAGCTCCGCTGAAAACTTATCCTTTAGCTTCGCCCGAAGCTCATTCCTCATGGAATTCCTAGGATAAAACCAATCTGGTTACCTAGTTCAGTGCACATTTACACCCAATGAATTTTTTTGACTTAAGCAATTTAAGTATCGGGTTTCAGGTACAAAGTGTTTCAGAATCTATACCAATCTATTATAGATTCACGAAAACTTTGAAGGGGGTTTTGTTGACAGTTCAAAAAGACGAACTCCCAGACAACACTTCAACCGGTCCGAACAATGTTTAACTTGTCGACACTTTCAAAAGACAAGTCACAAATAGGCTGAAAACCTGTCCATTCCTGATAGACAAGATGGTGATTTGGACTCTACTGATTCAATGAAGCAGATAGTGAGCCAAGTATGGTCTCCTGAAGAAAAGCCAAAGAAGCTAACACCTAGCTGCAAGCTCTATTTTAACTTCACAGCAAAACCTATAGCACCATTGCGAGCTTATTTTCTAGCTTCGCACGAAGCTCTTATTAGCTCGATTGAAACCTATCTTCTAGCTCCGCTGAGGGCTCATTTTTAAGCTTCGTTACAGGCTTTGCATAGCTCTGTTAAGAGCTCAATATCAGCTTCGTGGTAAGCTCAGTAGCTCCCTTGTGGGCTCAGCTTTGCATGAAACTCTTTTCTTAATTCCGCTGTAAGCTAGCTCCACTGTGAGCTCTTATAGTCATTTTGACCTTTTAAATCTCAGTACGAGATTAATGTGATCATTATCACATGTTATGCAGTTATTTGCCTTGATCCAATCTCTCCTCAATCAGTTGAGAAGATCAAAGGAAATCCCTTAAACATATGGAGAAAATCAAGAGATTGATATAACAATCCTAAGCCAGCTGGCTAATTAACTTCGCCAACACATGCTAGCGCAGAAGCTGTGTTTAGCTTCACTATGAAGCTACTTTGGTTTCACAACGAAATTAATATGTGCTTATTTTTAGGGGAGCAGTTACACCCTTTGAAGCCTATAAATAGCTCATTCCTAGGCAAGCTAAGGGCTGGGGATTTTGGAGAGGTTCAGCTACATTTTTTGGAGAGGTTCAGCTACATTTTGGGATAACTCTTCACTGGATCCTGGAGAGCAAAAATTGCTGAAGAGAAGAGCTCCTAGCATACACGGAAATCAATCTCTAATTTCTGAGCTTTCTTAGAGAACTTTGCTTCTCTTTCAGGGTGCTAAAACCCTCACAATCTTCTTTTCATAAAGAATTTTTGGAACCAAGCGAGAAGGAAACTTAGGTAGAAGACCCGAATACTCAATTACTCACATCATCAATGGAACAAAGTGGTCACGTTTGACCAAACTTCAACTGGCACACTTTCCCAAAAATTAATAGAATATACTTGTAATTTTCTTCTTTTTACTTGTAATTTTCTACAACTTTTGTAAAGTTTTCCCCAATCATTTTCCATGAAAAACAATGGAGGCTCTGTCTTGATGGGTAACGACGCCGTGTATAAGACTATTGGCATCGACAACATTCATATGAGGATGTATGGTGGACAGATTCGAACCCTCATGAACGTTCAACACGTTTTGGATTTGAAGAAGAATCTTTTCTCATTTGGAGATTTGGAAGCTCGATGGTACAAGTTTTAAGTGCAGATGAAGGAATAAAAGTTGCCAAAGGCTCTAGGATGATTCTCAAAGGAGAACGGACAACAAACTTGTACAAATTGACAGGAAGCATTATTGTTAGTGATGCTTCAGCAGTAATGAAGAAGGAGAATACTATAAGACTTTGACGCATGAGTTTTGGACATATAATCGAGCGAGGTCTTCAAGCCCTACACAAAAGGAGTGCTCTACCAGGTATTACATATTTCAAACTCGATCTTTGTAAATTTTGCATTACGAGTAGGCAATGTAGAGTAGCTTTTTCTACATCACAGCACAAGACAAAGGGTTTACTAGATCTCATACACACAAATGTGTGGGGCCTCGCCAGTAGCATCCATTGAGGGTGCTAGATACTATGTTACTTTCATAGATGATTTCTCAGGAAAGTTTGGGTAAACTTCTTAAAACATAAATCGAAAATATTCAGAAGTTCAAGGAATGAAAAACTATGGTGAAAAATCAGACAGGGCGAAATGTGACAGTCTTGAAGTTCGACAATGAAGGAAAGTATACCTCCAAAGAATTCAAAGATTACTTAGCAAGGAAGGGCATCGAACACCAGCTAATTATTCCAGGGCGACCAGAACAGATTAGAGTAGCAGAGCGCATGAATCAAACACTTATAGAGCGTACCCACAGTATCAGATTACAGGCTGACATGTCAGAAAAGTTTTGGGCAGAGACGGTGAATCATGCTAGTCATCTAGTAAACAGGTCATCATCAACGACTATTGATCTTCAGATCCCAGAGTAGATATAGCGAGGAGAGTCTATGAACTATTCAACTTTACGGATTTTTGGTTGCCCGGCGTATAGTTTGGTTGATAGTCAGAAAAAGAATAAACAGGAGTCCAAGTCTAAGAAGTATATCTTCATCGGGTTCACCAAAGAAGTCAAGGGTTTTAAACTTTGGGATCCCGAGAGAAGGAGCACCTTTACCAGCAGAATGTGATTTTTGACGAAGAATCAATGTTGAAAGACAAGTCAGAAACAGAGGACAAAGCGTAAGGTGGAGCTTTAAACAGTTCAACAGACACTCAGAAAAAGAGGGTTGAGTACTCAATGAGCCCTAAAAGTCCTGAAAGGTCAAAAGAGAACTTCTCAGATTCAGATGGAGACAATGAGGAGGTTACTCAAGAGCAACCAAAACTGTTTAGGCGGTTGTTGACACTTAAAAAGATAAATTCTCAAATAGCTCTTCAAATAGTCGGAACAATGTCTAACTTATCAACAATTTTAAAAGATAAATCGCAAACGAGCTGACGGCTAGTCTGCATTGTGCACAGCTCTTGCCCATCCCAGGTGGATACAGCAGTCGTTTAGACCATATCGATCCAGCCAAGTGATCAGTAGGCCAAGCATGGTCTTTGAACAGGCCCAGGGAAGCCTAAGAAAACTAACCTAGCTCAATAGTTAGCTTCGCCTAAGTCTAATGGGCTAATTTCGCGTAATAGGCTTTAATTGCCAAGCTTCGCCAGAAGCCGCTTAGAGCTAACTTCTAGTTTCGCCTGAAGCTTAGCACAGCTCCGCTGAGAGCTATCTCTTAGCTTCGCCTGAAGCTTAAAAAACCTCTGTTGAGAGCTATCTCTTAGCTTCGCCTGAATCTTGACACAGCTCTGTTGAGAGTAAAACTCTAGCTTCGCCTGAAGCTTTATCTAATTCCGCCTGAAGCTTTATGCAGCTAGCTTCGCCTTACAAGCTAGCTTCGCCTCACTGCTTTGCTTCACCTGATTGGCTAGCTTCGCTGGACAGGCTAGCTTCGCCTGACTGCTCTGACTGTTCTAGCTTCTCCTGCTATTCTAGCATTACCTGATAGGCTTGCTTTGCCTGTTGTTCTAGCTTCGCATGATAGGCTAGCTTCGCCTGATTGGCTAGCTTTGCCTGTTGTTCTAGCTTCGCATGACAGGCAAGCTTCCCTGACAGGCTAGCTTCGCCTGACTGGCTAGCTTCGCACAACACGTTAGCTTCGCCTGATTGGCTAGCTTCGCCTGACTGTTCTAGTTTCGTCTGACAGGCTAGCTTCACCTGACAGGCGTAACATGCTATTTTCAACCTCAATTAATAGTTTTCTCTAATTTCTCTCCCACTAATTTAGCGGGATTGATTGCTTCTTTTAATGGGCAGTTACACCCATTAACGTCCCTCATTATGAGATAATCAAGGGATCGTAACTCTCCATTTAGCCTATAAATAGCCCACTAGAAGGCTTGGCTCAGGGTCTTGAAGAGATTTAAGTCCAAGAGAGAAATTTTGGAGAGCACAAAGGCTGTCGCTTTCAAGAAAAAAAGAGAGATCCTCTCTTCAATAAGAACTAATTTTCTTCTTGCATTAGCTTCCTCAATGACACGCTTCCTTACAGTTCATTGAACTAAACTCAGGGTTACGACACTCTAGTTCTTTGAATTAATCAAGAACTTCTCCTCGGCATCAAGGGAATTCTCGAACAAGGCGAGAAGGATTTCCCAGACGATAGCATCCAAGGTCGATTGCTTGCGTGGCTAACAGAACAAAGTGATCGCGCGCTGATCAGACTCCCACCGACAGACTTTCCCAGAAATCTCAGAAGAAAACACTTGTAATTTTTTTAATTACTTGTAATTTCTCTTCAAATTTTGTAAGTTTTCCCATTCACAATCAATGAAAAACAGCTATCAGTCAGAGTTACGATGCCACCAACAAGGTATGGCTGAGAAGATGATCATGACTCTTTCACAATAGTAACAGAAACAAGAGACCCTAGTAGTTACAGGGAGGCGATCGAGGTAGATGACCACGACAAATGGATCACAGCCATGGAGCAAGAGAAGAAATCTTTGGATAAAAACCAAATATGGACATTAGTCGATCTTCCAAAGGACTCCAAGGCAATAGGTTGTAGATGAGTCTTCGCAAGAAGGACAATGAGCGATACAAGACAAAGTTAGTTGCTAAGGAACATGCTCAGAAAAAGGTATTAACTACAATGAGATCTTCTCTTTTGTAGTCAAGCATACATCTATTCGGATATTATTAGCAATAGTTGCTCAGTTTGATCTATAGTTAGAGCAGATGGATGTCAAAACAACATTTCTGCATAGTGAGCTGGAGGAGAAGATATACTGAAGCAACCTGAAGGTTATATTTAGGAAGATTAAGAAAACAAGTTGTGTCTTCTAAATAAATCTCTATATGGACTTAAATAGTCTCCCACGCAGTGGTATAAACGATTCGACTCTTTCATGATCAAGGTCAGATACAATCGATGTGGGTATGATAGTTGTGTCTATTTTAAGCAACATGATGATTTGACATATTTGCTGTTATATGTGAATGATATGCTGATTACTGTGAAAATAAGACACATGTTTAAAAGCTTAAAACTCGGCTCAAGAAGGAATTTGACATGAAGGATATGGGAGAAACCAAGAAGATCTTAGGTATGAAGATCACTCAAGATAGAGGCTCAAGCAGACTTTGGTTATCCCAAGAGAACTACATTCTTAAGGTATTGGAGAGATTCAACATGACAAAAGCAAAACCAGTCATCACTCTTTTAGCAGGTTATTCAAATTATCCTCCAAGCAGTGTCCACAATCACCGAAAGAGGAGAAGAAAATGTCTCGAGTATCATATGCTAGTGCGGTGGGAACACTCATGTATGCTATGGTCTACATTACGCCTGACTTAGTCTATGCAGTTAATATAGTAAATCAGTTCATGTCAAATTCAGGAAAGCAATATTGAGAAATAGTGAAGTGGGTGCTACGATATCTGCGATGGACTGTGAGACTAGGGTTGGTACTTCAGAGATTGTAAATAGAAAAGCCTAATGTATTACAAGGCTATGTTGATGCAGATTATGCAGGAGATCTTGATCAGCGAAGATCTACGATGGGTTATGTGTTCACAGTAGCTGAGTGCGTCATTAGTTGGAAGGCAGAGTTGAAAGATACAATTACTTTTTCAACGACAGAGGCGGAGTATATGGCTACAGTTGATGCATCAAAGGAAGCTTTGTGGTTGAGATGATTGGTTGAGATGTTCGTATCTTACAGGATTCAGTTCGAGTTTATTGCGATAGTCAAAGTGTGATTCATCTCGCTAAGGATCACACGTATCAAAGTGAACAAAGCACACTAATTCGAGATATCATAAGATACGTCAGTAAGTCATGGATGATAAGATGATTGATTTGAAAAAGATCAGCATGAAGAAGAATTTAGCGGATATGATGACGAAGACCATCGTGGTGGAGAAGTTCAGAGCATCTTTGAACTTCATCAAGGTTCTCCAAAGGTAAAGTGGAGAACGGGCTCTTGGAAGGGAGCCATGTGAAGTCACAAAAGGGGAGAGAGAGCAAGGAGAATGAAGCGTAGGCCAATTTCTACAAAGGGACACAATAAACAAGAGTCAAGGTGGAGGTTGCTAGTATTTGGAGTGCTCATATTCATTGGAGTAGAATCAAGGATCAGGTGGAGGTGTTACAAGCTTCAGAGATCAAGCACGGATATGTACATGCTTTATGCATGTTGTTAGTCGACTAATAGATCTTATTAGTCAACTAGGTTTTAGGCTAGTCGACTAATACTAGGGTATAGTCAACTAGGCCTTACAAACAGAGAGTTGGGTTCTCAGATTGTGTTATAATAGTCAACTAGTTATTTGGTATAGTCGACTAATACTTGATATTAGTTGATTAATACTTGCCCTAGTCGACTAATGTCAGGATCTGGTAGTTTTCTTTTATGTTTTTATTTTAAGGACTCGGGTTTCCTTCTTTATCTGAGGTGGTGCTGATTGGATTGTTGAGGTTTAAGTTGTATTAGGATCATCCTAAGGCCTATATAAACCCCTCGGGGGTTGTATTTTGAAGGCAAGTTAAGAGAAATTTAGATTTTCACCATTGAGAGTTGTGAAAGAGAGATATTCTTATAACTCTTATATTTTCTTTTCAATTTTCAATAAAGATTTCTTCCCTCCTCTCCGTGGACGTAGGCACATTACCGAACCACGTTAAATCTGATGCTCTTTGATTTTATTATGGTGATTAGTTTCTTTTACTTGCTAGCAATAGATCCGCTCCAAAGTTTCTGCTATTAAGCTGTCAATTTGGTGTTTCTCTGTTATTTGATCGGGGATAGATCACAATAGGTTTTCCTTTCAATTAAATATTTCTTAATTACATAACCACCTTTCAAATTCCTTTCTTAGACACCAATCGAACTGGTATTTAGTCAGTCTCGTATTAGTAATAAATCAGCAAGATAAATAATTTAACAATAATTTATCTAGTAATAATTTATTAAAATAAATATTCCAGCATGAATACTTTATTCAGCATAATCTCTACAATAAGAACGTTAGTTCAAATAGTCAGAGAATATATTGAAATTTAATAATTTCTGTAACTACTGAGAGTCAATATAAATGACAGAGTAATAGAATAAAATCAGATTTTAGAGTTTGGTACGCATAATATGAATCTCTTTAAGACAATTACGTCCCCTGCTATGGTGCATATGGAATAATGAATGCCAGTTTCCTAAGATACAATACTTTTTCACGTGTTCTACGCAGCACTTTGCAAAACGACGTACAGTCAAACCAAAGTTGACCCGTACCTTCCACTTGCTCAAAGACAGACAAATTTCTGAAAGGAATTTAATAAAATTTTCTTGAGCTCATTTATTCTTGCAGTTGTTTTTCTGAGGGTTTTTTTGATGATTCATTTTGGAGTGAAATTCTGTCATTTATATAGGAATTCGAAGGAAACCTTTCGGATGACACATCCGATCGATCGGAATGGGCATAACCATTTCGAACAAACACATCTGTTAAGTTGGAACTGGCAAAGCCATTCCGAACAGACATATTCGTTCACCAAATATACACGTCCATTTGGCCAAAATGGGTTGTCCCTGAACAAACACATCCATTCGGTCAGAACGGGCGCAACCGTTCTGAATAGACATATTCATTCGCCGAACAAACACATCCATTTTCATGCCACTTTCACTATTAGACTAAAGAATTTTTATTATTTTTGGTCCCATGTAGCTCTTGTTTTAAGCCAACTTCTGACTTGAATATCTCGTTCATTCAAAAACAGAATTGAACATGTGAATATACCACGTTCATCGCTAATAAAAATAGAATACATTCCAACCATCTTCTATGCATTCCGAGCAGTGGGTCTCACCTAAAATTCAGCTCAAATTTCTTCAAAAACTCACTGGTTAATTCCAAGTTTTCAACAATCCCCCACAATGAATGGAGATTCAAGAAGTTACACACACTATGAGACTGACTTTATAGTGAAAGACACTTAAGAAAAAAACTACATCAAGATAGGTAAACTAAGTTTTGAACCTTCCGTAGCGAAAGTCTTATCGGGATTACTGGCCAATCTTGAACTAGCCATTTGTTTGTGTAAGCCAAGTCAATAGACCTCACACAGTAATTTTTCAAAATCAACTTTGGTTCTTGGGTGTGTTCATTTTGGCCTGGACATTCTTGATTTCAGAGAGTGTGTTTATGAAATTACAGCTTCCGTAGAGACTCTCAAAGAACTGACCCAGCTCTATACTCACATAGGTGATCGTCTCATTACGAGTATTCTACTATATCCCACTTATTTTGATAACAAGTTATAGGCATCATTAAAAGCGTTAAGCTTATCTTATAATCCAATTGTAGAAAGCACCTAGGTTCACCATAGGAATAGGTTGAGTCAAGCTCTAAGTGCTTACTCACAAAGTCAATCATAACTAGTTTTTTCTCTTGAACTTAGTTCGTGAGATCTCCAGTCGCTAAGTGAGGTTTTCATTAAGCTGACTCGATATAGTTAGATTTTTTTAACCCATTCCCTTCGATGCACAGTTTATAGCTCTCCACTCAAACTTTAGTAAACAGATCTGCTAAGTTATTTTTGACACCACCAAATTGTTGGGATTTGGGTCGAATAAATAGTCTCACATCGGCTAGACATGACACTCTCCACTTAAACTTTTAGTAAACGGATCTGCTAAGTTATTTTTGACACCACAAAATTGTTGAGATTTGGGTTGAATAAATAATCCCACATTGGTTAGATATGGGGATGGTTTTGGGTATATAAGGATTTGGGCTACTCCACCTAAAAAGCTATCTTTTGGGATGGTGCCCCGAGTTCTTACAAGTGGTATCAGAGCCATGCTCCGAACTTAGTCGTGTGTGTGGGTGATGTTCGATCCCCCAGGGCAAAACGGAAGGTGCATTGGGGCCCCTATTAAGCAGAATCTATAACAGATTGAGCTCTCGAGGGGGAAAAGTTCAGGTTCTCTAGTGCTTCATGTAAGGCGTGCATGAGCAAACACAGTGAAGGAAAGTAACCTCGCTGAGCATATATCTTCTGGGTGTGAAGATAAGCTTACATAGTGACTTTTTGTTATACGCAATAAAGTCCCTGTAAAGTTAGTTGAGCTCTCGAAATTGGCAGCGGAGTCCTGCTTCACGTAAGGCGTGTGCTGAAACGCAGCGAAGAGGATATCTATCTCAATAGAGCCTATGTCTTCCAAGTAGATAAGCTTACAAGGAGACTCTTTGTTCGAGAGAGTGATTGTTGGGATTTGGGTCAAGCAAATAGTCCCACATCGGCTAGACATGGGGATGGTCTTGTGTATATGAGGATTTGGCTACTCCACCTAGAAGGCTAGTCTTTTTGGGATAGTGCCCCCAGTTCTTACAAAAATCAATAGAGATAACTCTATTTGAGAGCAACTGCCTAACAACGTTATGTCTATGACAGATATGTCTAGACTTACTGTTATATACAAAGTTTTGTGCCTTAGATATTAGTGTTTGATTATTGCAGTGAATGCATATGATGGGCACTGGTTTAAGTCACAGTGGTATATCCTTAAAAAATAATCGAATCCATTCTGCTTCTTTTCCAGCTTTATGTAAGCAATAAATTTTGATTTCATTATGGAACAGGTTGTGCAAATTTGTTTAGAGGATTTTCAAGATATGGCCGCGCCTCCTAGAGTAAAGAGTAAAGATGTGTCCGCTAGTTGATTTTGATTCCTTAGAATCTGCAATCCAGTTTGCATTATTGTACCCTTCAAGTACAGGTGATTACTTCTCATATCTCAAAGCATACTCCTTAGTATGTATCGATAGATCCATCAGATTTTAATTTTTCTTTGAGAATTCATATTGCTGAATGGTTTACTGCCAGTTGGCAAGTTTATCAATTCTCAAGTATGGTTGCATAGAATGGATTCTTTTTCACTGTTTACAGTTTCTATCCACATTTGTGCTTCTGGGGTGGATATAGCTTCCTTAAATATTTAAGGCTCGCTTTCAAGTGCATATGCTACGAAGTCTGGATCAAAGGATTTAGAGATTCTCGATCTCTTACTCCTTCTTGGTTCAACTTCCGCATTAATTGTTGATTCACTGGGTCCTTCGTACCTAAACGATGTTTCATGTGTTCTTTTCTCAAAAAAAAATTTCCTTCGTTTGTACGGAAAGATGTCTTCAAAGAACACATCTCTTGATTTGATAATCATATTCACATGAATATCAAGTATTTTTGATTTCTATACCAAAAATCTATAGGCACTGCTATTCAAGGCATAACCTATAAAAATGCAATCCATTATATTTTTTATCCAATTTAGTCTTCTTGGATAGTGGTGCTGACACTTTTGCAAGGCACCCCCTCATTTTTGAGGTAATGGTAGAAAGGAGGCCTTTTGTGCCATAACTCAAATGGAATAAGCCTAAGTTTCTTGTAGGGTATCTTAATTTACGGTTAATAGGGCTTTCCCCCACAAGTTCTGCGGTGATCTAGAACATACGAGTATGGATTGACCATCTCTTTTAAATTTCTATTATTTCTTTCAGCAATCTCATTCTGCTGAGGAGTGTATGGTGCTGTGATTTGGTAGATTATACAAAATTTAGCACACAACTCAATAAATCATTTGATTCATATTCTCCGCCTCAATCGGATTTTAAAATCTTTAAGTTTTTGTTGAGTTGATTCTCAACCTTGGCTTTATATATTATAAACATACTTATTGCTTCGACTAATCACAGTCTTACTATACATAATTTAGTATTCAAGAAAATGTTATATGACGAACTTCTTAGTATTGGCATCCTCCATCTTCGAAATAGGAAGAGGAGCATACATCACAATCTGGTTCGACACTCTCAGTGCTCCACTGATCCTCTTTTGAAGAGCATCAAATATTTTCTGCAATTCAAGTAGAGAAGACGTTAGAAACTTCAAACATAATTATCTTAAGTTGTTATTCTTGACAATCCAATTCAAGATCAAGATCAACCGGTCCAATCAGCCAGGTTGGTGAAAATTTGGTAGGAGGTTTTCCGTTCAATTGAACGTTCCTTAATTACAGAACCATCTTTTAAATCCCTTCCTTAGACACCAATAGAACTGATATTTAGTCAGTCTCGTATTAGTAATAAATCAGTAAGATAAATAATTCAACAATAATTTATCTAGCAATAATATTTATTAAAAATAAATATTTCAGCATGAATACTTTATTCAGCATAATTTCTGCAATAAGAACGTTAGTTCAAATAGAAAGAAAATATATTGGAATTTAATAATTCCTGCAACAACTGAGCGTTAGTACAAACGAACAGGGTAACAGAATAAAACTGGATTTTAGAGTGAGATACGCATAAAGCGAATCTCCTTAAGACAATTATGTCTCCCACTACGGTGCATACGGGATAATGGACGCTGGTCTCCCAAGATACAATACTATTTTACGTGTTCTGTGCAACACTTTGTAAAACCATATACAGTCAAATCAAAGTTGATCCGTACCTTCCACTTGTTCAAAGAATGGAAATAAAAAAAAGACACAGACCAAAAATCGGAATTCAGATAGAATTCATAAAGAAATTCAATAAAATTTTCTTGAACTCATCTATGCTTGCAGTTGTTGTTATTCTGAATTTTCTTTGATTCATCTTGTAGTGGAATTCTGCCCTTCATATAGGAATTCGAAGGAAGTCTTTCGGAGTAGACAGATCCGTTCAATCGGAATGAGCACAACCATTTCGAACAGACACATCTGTTCAGTTGGAATAGGTGCAACCGTTCCGAACAGACACATTTATTCGTTAAACAGGCATATTCATTCAGCCGAAATGGGTTGTCTCTGAACAGACACATCCATTCGGTTGGAACGGGCGTAACCGTTCTGAGTAGACATGTCCATCGCCGAATAGAAACATCTATTCGCATACCACTTACAATGTTGGTTTAAAGAGTTTTAATTCTTTTGGTCTAATTTACCTCTTTTTTAGGCTAACTTCCGACATAAATATCTCGTTCTTTCGGAAATGGAATTGCACATATGAATATACTATGTTCATCGTCAATGGAAGGAGAACACATTCCAACCATCTCCCGAGCATTCCGAGTAGCTGGTCTCGCCTAAAAATCTGCTCAAATTTTCTCAAAAATTCACTTAGTTAATTCCAAGTTTCCAACAAGCTTTACCATTTGCTGTGTCTCTCCCCATCAGGTTGGCGTCTCTCTCTGCATCAGGTTGGCTAAAATTTTATTATACCAGAAACTGGATAGAGGACCCACTTATTATTACTAGCTTTATTTACAGCTGATTTCTGAACAATTTAGAGAAAGCCATTCTGACATTTCTGAACTGTTCATCAAGTTTGATGGTCCATCTGTAAGTTTTCTACAGAAGTTCTTTTTCCTTAAAATTTTCTGCACAGATTGGATAGACCAATGGGGGGCTGAAATTTAATTAAAAAAATTCTTCCAACATTGCAAAAAAATTTTTCCTCTGCACGCCAAGGCAAATGCAATTGGCTGGCAATTTCTTTTCAGAAAAACCTATTGGGCACGGTATATTTTATTTCTTCTTTTTTCCTCTGAAAATAGTGATAGCAACAGCCCCTGAGTCTCTGGCCGAAGACTTTCAAAAGTCTTTGCGGGTCAAAATTATCGAATTCACGCCAAAGAGGGGGGAAAGACTTTGTGGACTGTTGACTCTCAAGTCTTCGTCCCACAAACCTGAAGAAAACAAGCCCCTGACTTATATAAAACTGCAGAAATACCCTTCTCTTTTAATACATCAGAGAGGAGCTATAAGCCAATAACAGAAAGGGAAAGGACAGGCATTTGGATACAGTTAACAGACAACTATGGCCGGCCGAACCAACGAGGAGGTGAGAGACACAAGTGCACTTTAAGTCTGAGACAAGGGGTGTTTTGGGAAAGTGTGCGTCTATAAAGTTAGAGAGATTTCAGATTGAATCTTCATTGTCACCGAGACCAAAGATGGAGGGTCGAGACCTCCTCTTCATAGAGCTGCTACTTGTTGCTCTTTGTGCCCATCTCTGTGTTTCTGAGATAATCTTTGAGGAGAGATTTGAAGGTATAATGCTTAAATTGATCCTTTTGGAATTGAAACTTTATCTTACTTCGTAATGAGTGGTGAATTAGTGAGTTTTCTGATATTTATTTAATCCACTATAACTGTTGATTTCTTCTGCTAAAAGTTCTAATTTGCCAGGCTGAAGTCTGTGAGGCCTTTGAAATTATGTAATTGGAAATTTTTGGTTCCCACTTTCCAATTTTTGTTAAAAGTTCTCAATTTGCCAGGCCAAAGTCTGAGTCTACACAATTGCCCCCCAAAAATGTCTGAGACTACACTTGTGTTGCTGAGTTGTTGCCAAAAGACTATCAATGCCATGATACATGTGTTAGATCTAATAATTATTTAAATAAGATCTCATGCATGCAATGACTTCTTTATCAACATCAAAGGGAAGGAGGTTTAGGCATATCTGATTTCATCATGAAAGGGATGTCAGAAGTTGCATGATCTCGAGAACGCCAGAGTTGAGGGAGGAAATTCTTCTCTCCAGCAACCAAGTTCTCTTCTTGTTGATCCTTAGAGGAGATGAGAGGCCTCTAAGAGAGAGATTAAGTCATATCAGATGGTGGTGGAGAGAGAATCCTACCCATGATATATATGGCATTAAGAAATCCTAATTCAACTCATCATAGATCTAGACCCTTGATTGATAACACGAGTTCCACATGTATAGATAAATCCCACATCTTAATTTAAATACACTCTTAGTTAAGTGTAATTGTAACGTGTCAAGACCCAAACCATTATGCTTGATCAATTCTTTATTGAGTCCAATAATATAGGCTTATAAAGATGGGTGTATAAATCAAATTAGACTTATGTAGGCCCAAATTAATTTAGACTCTAATCCAAATAAGTCTAACAATATGTAGTGAGAATTTGAGATTCTAAATTATATGGTTGCTTTATTGTTGGGTAAAAGTTGAAACTGAGAAAAATTTGGATTGTTAGCTAGCAATCAATTTTGATTGTTTTTTTACCTAGATTGTTTGGCTGAAAAGAATCAAAGTTGAACTTTGATACTTTGCAAGACAATGATGAGTGTTTAAACTACAAAGTTGTTTGATAATTCGGTTGTACCTTCTTGCATTCTAAGTATCTTCCTTCTGCTTCTTATATGAAAAGATGGTTGGGAGAGCCGCTGGGTAAAGTCAGACTGGAAAAGGAGCGAAGGAAAAGCCGGTACATTCAAGCATACAGCGGGACGATATTCTGGGGATCCAGACGATAAAGGCATGTAACATATGCGATCACCGCTTCCAATATTTTTGTATTTGACTAGGTTCCTCGCTGTCTTAGTCATTAGAAATTTTTTAGTAGTTGTAGCATCCCTCTTGCTTATTGCGTAACCAGTGGTTTAATTGGATATTTGATATTGTGGACTTATTTCAGGCATTCAGACATATCCAGATGCCAAGCATTATGCCATATCTGCAAAAATTCCAGAATTCAGCAACAAGGGCAGGACACTAGTGATCCAGTATTCCATAAAGTTTGAACAGGAAATTGAATGTGGCGGTGGTTACATAAAGCTTCTTTCAGGTTATGTCAACCAGAAAAAGTTTGGTGGCGATACTCCATACAGGTTTCATTCACCGTTACTTCTTAGTTTTAGTTCCTAAATTTTCTGCCTCAATATCTCAACAATCTTAATTCTCTGCCTATTGTAATTTTTGACCATGCAGCTTAATGTTTGGGCCTGATCTATGCGGCACGCAAACGAAGAAGCTCCACGTAATACTTTCCTATCAGGGACAGAACTATCCAATCAAGAAGGACCTGCAATGCGAAACAGACAAGTTGACACATTTCTACACATTTATTTTAAGGCCTGATGCTTCTTACAGTGTCCTGGTTGACAACCGCGAAAGAGAATCTGGAAGCATGTACACTGATTGGGATATCCTTCCACCTCGGAAAATTAAAGATGTCCATGCAAAGAAGGTTGGGGATCAGTTCTCAAAAAAAAAACTTTGCTTTCCACCCTTCATGTTCGAACCTTTCTTCTGATATGTGCACCTATACTTTGTGACAGCCTAAGGACTGGGATGAGAGGGAATATATTGATGATCCTGACTCTGTCAAGCCAGAAGTATGATATGATATATTCTCCTCTCGAATAGCGTTTTTATTCAGTATTGTGGGTTCTTATTATTTTCCTCTTTGTCTATATCATGCAGGGATATGATTCAATTCCAGCTGAAATTCCCGATCCAAAGGCTAAAAAGGTACGCGGATTGCTTCTCAATAAAAAAACACCCATTACTATAAACAAACTGCAAGGCTCTAAGCTACCATTTTGATGTAGTTTACAAACTAAAAGAAAACAACCATCATGGTAAAATTGCCTTCTTGTTTGTGTTGATCAGCCTGATACATGGGATGAGGATGAGGATGGCATATGGAGACCACCAAAGGTACCTAATCCGGCATACAAGGGGCCATGGAAGCGTAAGGTGAGTCGACCGTATCTTATTTTATGTACAGGCTGGAGGATTGTGATATAGTACTGCTAACTTTGTTCATCATTGTGAAACAGCAGAGAATTAAGAATCCTAACTATAAGGGAAAATGGAGGATCCCATGGATTGATAACCCAGGCAAGTGGAATATTTCACAAAACACACTACTTATTTGATTAGCCTAGTGGAGTTTTATTTTTCTTCTATTAAATAGTTTGATCACTTGTTTTTTTCAAATCTGTTTTCCCCCTAATTCTTGCGCGAGAACTTGTAGGCTTACCTTTTCCTCTCTCTCTCTCTCTGCAGAGTTTGAAGATGATCCGGATCTCTATGTGTTGAAACCTCTGAAATATATAGGAATTGAAGTGTGGCAGGTAATGCACCAATTGTGCAGAAAGTTTCAACTCTAGATCGACAATAGATTAAAAATCATACATTTATGTAATGACTGAAAGACTTTAATTTAAATAAATGCTTCTTATACAGGTGAAAGCTGGTTCAGTTTTTGATAATTTTCTGATTTGTGATGACCCGGCATACGCAAAACACGTGGTGGAAGAAGTTTGGTCAAGAAATAGGGAGGTAGGATTGATCATATTTTTGACTAATGTTGTAAATCTTCATCATAGTTTCTTCCTTTCATCAATGTTCGTATTTCAAAATCCAGGCTGAGAAAGAGGCCTTTGAGGAAGCAGAGAAAGTGAGACGTGCAAAAGAAGAAGAGGTGAATACTGATATCAATCTGGTCACTTATGGATTTTTTCCACTAAAAGCATATTTTCAAGTTTTCCATTCGCCATGTAATCTTAAATATTGACCTTAGTGATCTCCTTCAACAGGAAACTCGAAAGGCAACGGAGGATGGTGAGAGAAGGAAGAGAGAGAGGGACTATGATCGACACCACCGTGATAGGGAGCGGCATAGAGACAGATACAAAAGGGTACATAGCTACATATTGTTCTCCTAAACCATTAGTACTGTTTTGCGAAACAAAGATATACAATAGCCATAATCCACTCTGAAATGATTCTTAAGGTGAAAATACTTTGGCATGCATTTCTGTTTATGTACCAGCCTATTTAGACTAGAATTGGCCACATACAGTCTCAAGATCAAAGCATGACAGTTGTAAATTGTTATGGAAATTAAAAGCCCTGACACTAAGAACTGGACCTCAAAATATAATTCAGCCAAACACTAGATGAAAAGTTTCAACATTCTTAATCTTTGCTTCTTTTTAGTTTAGCTTAGACCTTTTCATCCACATGAAAAGAATTATTCTCAAAGCATTCCCAAGAAAAAATGGGCAATTGATTCTTTACAATTGTACTTCTATATTTTCTTGATATTTCTAACTTAAAATGCTTCCTTGCAGCATCGTGATGATAGGGATGATTACCATGTAAGTTCTTGGAACATCTATTTTCATCTACTCATTTCATTTTACATGCCTTTGATACTAAGTGGGCATCCATATTTTCTATTACAGGATGAATTATGAGAAGATATACCACTTATTCTCGTCTTGTGCCACCCAAGAAAGAACGGAAAAAGAAAAAATTTCACATCTTTGGCTGAGTTACTACTTCCATTAACATTCCAGCTATTATAATGGAAGGTCACTGAATCATGAAGTGTTCCACAACTTTCCTTAATTCTTGTTTATCACTATATATTAGGAGATATGAAGAAAATAACCTTTGGTTGTTTTGAGTGCTTGTACTATTAAATGTATTTCTGCCATCAAAAAAAAATTAAAGTGGAGAAATCTTCACAATAAATATTCTGAAAGTGCTCAAGGCTTCTTGTACGGTGTCTATGGGCAATATTACGACTACGGTTATCCGTACCATGCAAATATATCTGGGTTTCAATTGATCTCCTTTGTAATTTTCTTAAACACTTTGCACTACAACTGAGTGTGCTTGCTTTATATGATAAATGAACGACAGTATCCATGTCAATAAATTGTTTTCAAGATACTTCATAATTGTTCATGTAGGTAGAGAGGAGATAAAATATATCGGAAGAGTTTTTTTTTTAAACTCATAGGAAGAGATAGCGCAAAGATCGGAAGCTAAAAGGAGCGAGAATGTAGTTTGCAGCAGGCCAGGGACAGAGCCCGGTCGACTGCTCGGTCGATCGGTGTGCACAACGTGCATAGGCACAGCCCGGTTGACCCACCGGTCGACCATGGCAGGGAAGCGGTCGACACTGGCACATGGTTGCTCTCGGTTAGATTCGGTTGACCGATCGGTTGACCGAGGACAGGGTCGGTCGACCGACAGACGTGACTGCTTCTCCTGAACAGTTTCAAACTCCTTTTTTGTTTTGGGGTCAAATCCAACTAGGGTTTTCTAAATCCCTGTACTCTCTGGTTATAGATAAAGGTTAGAGCCCTCATGAATTGTAATCCCTCTGAATATCTTTTGTATCTCTTCTGAAAAATCCCTCTTGGAAATTCCTTGAAAGTAAGGAACAAGTTGTAATTAATTGTTAAATCAATAAAATCTCTCTTCCTTGCCCTGTGGACGTAGGCAAATTATCGAACCTCGTTAAATATTGTGTTGGCTTATTTTCTCTCTTATTTCTCTATTCTTGGCGTGTGAGTATTTCTCCGGCGCGTCTATCTCCGTTACTTGGGTTCCTCAAGTTGGTTGTTACCCAGAAGAAGGCGCTAGGCGCAACAAGTGGTATGAGAGCATCCCAAATTCATCGTGAGATCGTGTGTCGATTCCAAGAGCATTGGTGGCTGTTTGGCAGAGATCATGTGTCAATCTTGTAGCAGCGTTGGGACTGTTTGTGCGATCGTGTGTCGATCTAAAAATAGCATTTGGATTGCTCGAGAAATCAAATTTGGAGGAGTAGATTGCTTCGGAAACTCTTCGAGGGTTTCGCTTTGAGGTAAAGATCCTATCTTTATTTAGTTTTTGATCTAACTCTGTTTGTTTTCCGCATTGTTTGAGGAATCAATTGAGAAGATGGCTGGAGATAGTACATCTACGATAAAATTCGTGAATCTACATCAATTGAGGATTGATGTGGTAAAGTTCTACGACAAGAACAACTTTGGTATGTGGAGATATGAGGTGATGGATGCATTGACGGCATCAAAGCTCGAAGACACTCTATGGTTGGAGAAAAAGCGCAAGACTACTACTGAAAAGGATTGGGACAAGACGAACGGAATGGCGCATGGCTTGATAAGGTCTTGTTTGACACAAGACATCAAGTATCATGTGTTGCATGAAACATCTGCAAGGCAACTGTGAGAGATTCTGGAGAAAAAGTATCTGACGAAGAGCATTGGGTCGCGTTGCAGTTGAAGAGAAAGCTTTATCACTTCCAGATGAAAAGAGGACTCTCCATTGATGAACACATAAATAGCTACACAAAGCTTCTTACAGACTTAGTTAATGTGGATGTGAAGATCAATGAAGAGGATAAGGCGGTGATTCTATTGAATTCTCTTCCTAAAGAAGAGTATAAGACCTTTACTCTTACGTTGATCAATGGAAGACAAATACTTAACTACAGTGAGGTGTCGGCTGCTCTTGTGAATTATAAAGTAAGGAGGCAGGACAGATTGTCTTCTTCTGGAAGTACAACAGTAGAAGCGTTGGCGGTAAGAGGCAAAAGTTCTAATCAGAAGGGCGAAGGTGATCAGGGGAGATCAAAGTCCAGGTTAGGTTTCAAAGATCTGAAGAAGAACCAGTGCGCCTTATGCAAAGAGTTAGGGCACTGGAAGGTTGATTGTCCAAAGGCCAAAGGTAAGAAGAAAGAGTCAAAGACTGAGGCAAATCTCGTACAGATAGTCAGTACTCAAGCCAGTACTTCATAGGCAAATGGATCGAACTCAGACTCATCGGTATTCTTTTTCTCCATTACTACTCCTGCTATTGGTTACTCAGGTAATTCTGAGTGAATTTTAGACAAAGGAGATACCTATCATGTGTGCCCGAACAGGGATTGATTTTTTAGCTTTGAGAAGCTAGATGGATGTTTCGCTGTCATGGGTGATGATCATTCGTGTAATGTGGAAGGGATAGATACAGTCCGTATCAAGATGTTTGATGGGATAGTATGAGAATTGAAGGAAGTGAGACATGTACCTCAACTTTAAAGAAATCTTATCTCAGTTGGTGCTTTGGAAACTTTGGGTCATGTGATATTTATATGAGATGTGAAAAGTCACCTAGAGGGGGGGGTGAATAGGTGACAATGCTAATCTAGTGTACTTAATGCAGAATTTAAAAACTAAATGCAAGGCACAAAGTAAATAGAGATAGAGATAGTGAGAGCCAATCGATCAAACGCAAACACCAAGATATGTTCTCGAGGTTCGAGCACCCAGCTCTACATCCCCGCCATCCCCAGATGGATTCTAACTTCACTATCACACAGACAGTTACAAATCACCGCAGTACCCAACACACAGGAGTACCCAGTTTCACAAAAGTAAGGTTTACAACTGAGTGGTTTCCAACAACTACCACAAAACAATCTCTTGCTACTTGGTGGTTTAAAGCAACAACCACAAACAATCTCTTTTTCTCCCACAAAAATCCTATAGATATAGATAGTAGATTTTAGCTCAAGTGTGGAGAAAACCAAGGGATTTGAAACCAGCAACTCAAAGAAAATCTTTGGGAAATAAATCAAATCAAGATGGAGAAGTTCAATTCAAAAGCTTTTCCCAAAAACCCTTTTTTTTGATTTTTCAAACCCTAATGAAAACACCAAAAAGATTGTTCAATTTGAATCCAAAACCTATTTTGATTGCAGCAAAAACACCTGAGAGATAGAAAATTTTAGCCCAAAAATTCTTAGAGAAAAACTCTCTCAAATGGAGTATTTATAGGTAATTCAGAAAACTAGCCGTTTACAGAATTTTTGCCAGAAATAGCCTGCCGGTCGACCGGCCCGGTCGACCGCCCAACGTTCGAATTTTCGACCGTTACAGCTGCCGGTCGACCGGTCCGGTCGACCGAAAATTCCTGAGAGCAAACAGCTCTCCGTCGGTCGACCGCTTCGGTCGACCGGCCCATTGGGCTGCAGACGTGCACAGGTCTGTGCACGTCGGCCGACCGAACCGGTCGACCGGCCCTTGGTGCGGTCGACCGCTTCGGTCGACCGACCAGGCCTGTCAGCCTATAAATGAGTCAGAAAAACAGTGGTAAAAATATTCCAATAAATCCCACAAAAGCTCTAAAATTCCACAAAAATAGTTTTATCATTTTATATTGAAATACAAACTTGTGTTAAAAATCCTAACACAAATTTCAAACATATTTGACTATTTTTGTGTCATAGAAATTTTGCCAAAAACCAAAAACCGTATTTTCTAAAACCTTGTATTTTGAATAGAAAATACACATTGTCTAAAACTCATCCAAATACAAAAATATGATATTTAAACACTTTGAAGCAAGTTGTATATGAATAGAAATTCAATATACAAGAAACATATAGATATCATGATTTTTGTCATTAAGTCCAAAATAATGTTTTGATAAAAATACCAAAACATAAAACACATGAAATAGAATATCAAACTAAGTTTGTTTAAGCAATAGAAGCATGCATGTATATAGAACAAATCATATATACACTAAACCATGTAAACTTGTTTTGATATAAATTCTATTCATGAAAACCAAGATCGGTTAAACCAAAAACCGAAAAACAATATTTAAACGTGAAATATGTGTGTTGTGAACTTGAGCTTATCATACTATACTAATCTTTACAATTAAGATCTAAACCCAAACTAAAAACTATGGATACCTAAGTCTTCTTGTAGAGCGCAATCTCCAAGCTAGAGCGCAAACTCCAAGACGGCTTGATCCAAAAACTCTTGATTCACCGAGCAAGTGCAATGTATGATCTTTGATGCGCGGGCTCTTGAATCAACATGTGCAAGCTTCCAATTCATCTTGTTGAAGCTAAACACCAACTAATATCTTGGTTAATGATCTGAAACTTAAACATCACAAGATAATTAGTACACATAACTACATGAGTTAATCATCATCAAAACTAGAGTGGAAGGCCTTTGAGCCAACAATCTCCCCCTTTTTGATGATGACAAAACTCATGGAGTTATATATGCATGGATTAAAGTAAAGCTTCAAAGAAGCTCCCCCTTAACTCATGCATAACAATAAAACATATAAGATATGCAATGAATGTTCTTAAAAATACGTTTATAAACATGCTCTTGATACCAATAAGAAAACAATAAAAAATGAAACATAAAACATGCATAGACATGCATATAAACAAAGCTTCTTTTCATCAAATGTAAACTATATGCAAACACAAATATGCATATAAAACTCAAATTCTTCTCCCCCTTTTTGTCAATCATCAAAAAGGGTCAAAAATAAAAAGATATGAATTCTTCTCCCCCTAAATATATGAAACAAAGAATAAACAAATTACTTCAAGGGGTGAAACCAAAAATGATACCAATTAAAAATGTGGCAATGAAGTGTAGATTGATACCAATTGAAAAACAACAAATCAATTGAAATCAAAACGAGAACATATATCAATTGAAAAATACAAAAGAATGAAAATCTTGATACCAATTAGTAAGTAAACAAATAACCTACCAATTGTAAACAAACAAACTAGATACCAATTTTGGAATTAAACAATACTAATTTTGAATTTTCTTAAAAAAAATTGATACCAAATGAAACTATTATTCTTTAAAAACACAAGATACCAAGTGAAATTATTTCTTTGCCAATTGAAATCCTTATTTTCTATCATAAAGCAAGGGAGTGGGAAACAAGAACAATGGTAAACCAAATACCAATTGAAATATAAATTATGAGTTTTCTCCCCCTTTATGAAATACCAAAAGAAAATATGCATAGGCTTGAAATAAGATACCAATTGAAAATTAAATCAATTGAAACATGATATTCATTAAAAATTCAAGCTTAGCAATCTTAAAATTGTGATAAAGCTTGTATATGAATACAAAATGAAAAACTCAAGCTTAACATAGCCAAAATTTGTGCTTTAAGATATAGGGATATAATAAGCACAAATAAATCATCTATATATGTATGTAAAAGATAGATATCAATTGAAATTTGATACTATATGAAGTGCAAGCATACATATATAAAACAAACATATATGAGTATACAAAAAGATGTCAAGATTGATACCAATTGAAAGAATTCAATGATACCAATTGAAATAACAATAAGATCAAGTGTATATCTCATATAACCTACCACCCAATCATGGTTCAAGATAAAAAGGATTTTCATTATAAAGCATACAAGAACATGATCTCCCATCCAACCGCCCATAGATGGTAGGGGTTTTCAAAAATAGATTTGAAATTATGGTTTGTTTGAAAATCTCTACCTCATGAAGAATATGAACTAGTTTATGAAAATTTGAAAAACTAGTAGAAATCCTTCAAGATAAAACAAAAGGATTTTTCATGAAACATGAAAGTCACATGATCACTAAACACTCAAGAATCTATATGGCACCAATAATACTCATGAAAATCAAGTCATGAGAAAACATCAAAAGGTGAGTGTACAAGTGTTGTGAGAAACATATCATCATGAAAATTGACAATTAGGCTCAATATGAAAATCATCAAGATATGAAACATAAATGAATCATGAAATCCATGAAAGTTCATCTAGGATGTGAAATCACCAATTGAAAATTTGAAAAATCACTTATTGAAGTCCATGATATTAATTGAAAAATCATCTAAAAAAAATTTCATCATAAATGGGAAATCACATAGAAACATGAAATTTATCCAAATGATCTTAAACTTCAAGGCATATGTATGTCATGTACAAACTAAAGTATACATATATATCCCAAACATAAGAGTCCACAAAATAATATGCATGAACGCACGTGGCTCAAGGATGTATATGTATAAGTGATAGTTTGGACAAGATGGACATATACATAAAGTTAAAACAAAACGTCTAAAGTAGTGAATACAAGTCAAATGCAAGAATCATCAAAACTAGACTATACTAGTACATCAAGTGAATACAAATGAGCGTTCAAGCACAAACATATATAAAGGTCTATTTGTAGCTCACTCGTTGTACAAGTATACATCCTAGTCTTAATGAAAACCATCATTCAAGCAAGTAGTCAACACATGAAGCATAAAACGGGTCAACAATCAATATGATCATGACAATCAAAACACGAATTATTAAAACACAACATCATATAATCATAAACATCTAAATGGTCATAATGCATATGCATGTGCATTAGATATAGGGCATACATGTTAGTTCTAAAACAAGGTGAGAACACTAAATATAGATCCATATGAAACATGAGTGCTCAAGTAACTAAACATGTATATCTTAAGTCTAATGAACAAGGCATAATCATAATGAGCATCAAAACACAACATGCTATAAATGAATGATCTAAAAAGCATGTAAATAATAAATGGGAGTTAGAGAATGATACCAAAACCGATGAAGGTGCATCTCTAGTTCTCCAAAACATGGTGGTCCTCTCCACCTAATTCCCTTGAGTGTGAAGCATCCAAATGATTTTCTTTTAGGCTTAGAACGCATCCACCTCAAGGCACCAAATTTCTCACGTAATGCGAGAGCCTCCACCTACATCAAACATCAAAGAGGTGGATTGGTACCCATTTTCTTGTGGGTCCACGGGGGTTAGCATCTTTTCTAACCCAAACAAAATTAGTTGCTAAATTTTTAACATGTAAAAGATCATAACAAAATCTAGCAAGGTGGCCTTTTCGACCACAATGTGTACATGTGTACACGTGAGCATACATATGATGGTGATGATCATGAAAAGCATGTGTATGCCTAGATTGGTGTGCATGCAAGGTTGGAACTTGTTTCTTGCGAACCAAGGTTTCCAATCGTGTGTGTTTCATGGCACAATGGCTCAAAGTGGAGCCCAAACAATCAACACTTTTCTTCAAATTATTTATATCATTTTCTATGCTAGAAGACAAAGTGGAGCATGCTATAGGAGTGCAAGAAGTAGAAGCTACATTAGCATGACAAACATGCAAATCAATATCATTTTGCAAAGATTCATTTTTAGACAAAACCAAATTCAATTCTTTAGTAATAGAATCAATTTTATTTTTCAAAGTAAGGTTTTCTTTGAAAACACAATCCAATCTTGAGGATAAAATCTCATTGTGCTCCAAAATATCATCACAATCATTTTTGCCTTTTAAAACTTCAATTTCTTTTAAAGCAATGTCTAGTTGAGATCTTAGTGAGTCACATTCACTAGTAATCTCTTCCTTCTCTTGCAAAACGGTTTCAAAAGTAGAACATAAATCTTTCATTTCTTTTTGTAAATCAAAATGTTTTTCTTTCAAAGAGTTATGTTTTTCCAAGAATTTTTCAAGCTTAGAAGCAAGTTCAACATTTAAATTTTGAACTTCAAAACAACCATGGCAATATGAACTAGAGCTATCATTAAGAGGGGAATCCAAATGTACCTCATGAGAGTCATTCCCATATGCCATAAAGCAAGGCTCTTCGGATACATCTCTCCTAGATCTCCTCATATTGTTGATGATCCTTGGAAGCTCCGGGATGTCAAGACGCTCCAAACTGCAAAAGCCGAATCAAAACTATCAAAAACAAGTAAAAGATTATTATCAAAAGATGCTCTAAGTGTTTTAAGTGCAAGTGCATTGGCCTTCTTATGCTTGCTACTATTAGGGAGGGTTTCTATAGTGATGGCTTGATAAACTAAATGACCTAGAGTTTTTAAATGCCTAGTCATGTCCACCTTCCAAGCATCAAGTCTAAAATGGTCAAACATAGGAGGGCTAGCCATGAGTGTAATCTAGTATGAGTGCAAATGAAATGCAAATGAAGATTAGCAAACCAAGATCTTTTACTCCTAGGTTGTTAAACCAAAATATCAGGAGCACTAGCTCTGATACCAATTGAAAAGTCACCTAGAGGGGGGGGTGAATAGGTGACAATGCTAATCTAGTGTACTTAATGCGGAATTTAAAAACTAAATGCAAGGCACAAAGTAAATAGAGATAGAGATAGTGAGAGCCAATCGATCAAACGCAAACACCAAGATATGTTCTCGAGGTTCGAGCACCCAGCTCTACATCCCGCCATCCCCAGATGGATTCTAGCTTCACTATCACACAGACAGTTACAAATCACCGCAGTACCCAACACACAGGAGTACCCAGTTTCATAAAGGTAAGGTTTACAACTGAGTGGTTTCCAACAACTACCACAAAACAATCTCTTGCTACTTGGTGGTTTAAAGCAACAACCACAAACAATCTCTTTTTCTACAAAAATCCTATAGATATAGATAGTAGATTTTAGCTCAAGTGTGGAGAAAATCAAGGGATTTGAAACCAGCAACTCAAAGAAAATCTTTGGGAAATAAATCAAATCAAGATGGAGAAGTTCAATTCAAAAGCTTTTCCCAAAAACCCTTTTCTTTGATTTTTCAAACCCTAATGAAAACACCAAAAAGATTGTTCAATTTGAATCCAAAAACCTATTTTGATTGCAGCAAAAACACCTGAGAGATAGAAAATTTTAGCCCAAAAATTCTTAGAGAAAAACTCTCTCAAATGGAGTATTTATAGGTAATTCAGAAAACTAGCCGTTTACAGAATTTTTGCCAGAAATAGCCTGCCGGTCGACCGGCCCGGTCGACTGCCCAACGTTCGAATTTTCGAACGTTACAGCTGCCGGTCGACCGGTCCGGTCGACCGAAAATTCTTGAGAGCAAACAGCTCTCCGTCGGTCGACCGCTTCGGTCGACCGGCCCATTGGGCTGCAGACGTGCACAGGTCTGTGCACGTCGGTCGACCGAACCGGTCGACCGGCCCTTGGTGCGGTCGACCGCTTCGGTCGACCGACCAGGCCTGTCAGCCTATAAATGAGTCAGAAAAACAGTGGTAAAAATATTCCAATAAATCCCACAAAAGCTCTAAAATTCCACAAAAATAGTTTTATCATTTTATATTGAAATACAAACTTGTGTTAAAAATCCTAACACAAATTTCAAACATATTTGACTATTTTTGTGTCATAGAAATTTTGCCAAAAACCAAAAACCGTATTTTCTAAAACCTTGTATTTTGAATAGAAAATACACATTGTCTAAAACTCATCCAAATACAAAAATATGATATTTAAACACTTTGAAGCAAGTTGTATATGAATAGAAATTCAATATACAAGAAACATATAGATATCATGATTTTTGTCATTAAGTCCAAAATAATGTTTTGATAAAAATACCAAAACATAAAACACATGAAATAGAATATCAAACTAAGTTTGTTTAAGCAATAGAAGCATGCATGTATATAGAACAAATCATATATACACTAAACCATGTAAACTTGTTTTGATATAAATTCTATTCATGAAAACCAAGATCGGTTAAACCAAAAACCGAAATACAATATTTAAAACGTGAAATATGTGTGTTGTTAACTTGAGCTTATCATACTATACTAATCTTTACAATTAAGATCTAAACCCAAACTAAAAACTATGGATACCTAAGTCTTCTTGTAGAGCGCAATCTCCAAGCTAGAGCGCAAACTCCAAGACGGCTTGATCCAAAAACTCTTGATTCACCGAGCAAGTGCAATGTATGATCTTTGATGCGCGGGCTCTTGAATCAACATGTGCAAGCTTCCAATTCATCTTGTTGAAGCTAAACACCAACTAATATCTTGGTTAATGATCTGAAACTTAAACATCACAAGATAATTAGTACACATAACTACATGAGTTAATCATCATCAAAACTAGAGTGGAAGGCTTTTGGGCCAACAAGATGGTGTTCTCAAGATGACCGAAGGCTCAAGGTGGTTATGAAGGGTGTCCGCCGAAATAATCTCTACTACTTGATGGGTAGTACAGTTACATGTCAGGTGGAGACTTTTATTCTTCAGATGATGTTTGTACACATGTCTGACAGACGAGGATCGGATATGGAGGAGAAAAGTCTTTACAAGCTCCAATAAAGAAGGGATCATTGGAAGGTGCATCTATCAGCAATTTGAAATTGGATGAATACGGTGTTCTGGACAAGAAGAAGGTGAAATTCAGCTCCATTACTCACCACTCGGAAGGTCTTGATAGTATTCACGTAAGTATTTGGGGACCTGCCAAGAATGCATCACTTGGAGGTCATAGGTACTTTGTCTCTTTTATTGATAATTTATCTAGGCATTGTGGATATATCCCATGAGACAAAGGTTTGAAGCCCTAGGTATGCTGGTGAAGTGGAAAGATATGATGGAGAAACAGACTGGTAGGAAAATCAAGGAGCTACAAATTGGTAATATTGAAAGATATAAGAACTAATTCCTACAATTTGGCCAGAACACTGTTATTGGTACTCACTTCACAGATGGAATACATGGGTTGGTTAAGGAAATAAACCATTCCTTACTGGAGAAGGCTCCATGTCTATTGTCAAATGCACAATTAGACAAATCGTTTCAGGCTGAGGCAATTGTATATGCTAGCCATCTCATAAATAGATTGCCACCGACTGCGATAGGAGGTAAAACTCCTCTGAAAGTTTGGTCTGAAAAAGCTGCTCAAGATCATGGTTTGCTGCGGGAATTTGGAAGTCTGGCCTACTTTAGTACTAAAGAAGGCAAGGTAAGTTTGTGAGCATAGAAGTTTGTGTTTTTTGCTGTCAAAAGAAATATGAAAGGCTACAGGTTGTGGGGTCCCGAAAATAAGAAGATTGTGTTGAGTTAGCATGTCACATTTGATAAGACTTCTTTGTTGAAGCTTACCGTCTCTCAGCAGGTGGAGAGGATGAACACCAAGGATGTATCGCAGCGGGTGGAGCTTGATGCTTGTAACACCCCGCTCCCAGAATACGTACTTAGTTGCATATTCAGAATTTTTTTGATCGTATTTTTTGATTTACTTCTTGTATTTGTTTTGTATTATGAATTATTAATATGATCGTTTTGCCTTGGATCCAGATTCGTGGACTCGGAGTCAGCCCTAATCTGAACCAAGGACCCGATCCTAGGGTATTGTTCAATTTGGTCCTCTGGTATTCAGATTTGACTGATTTTAGTTTCAAACATTATTTTCTAATATTTTAGATTTTTTATAATTTTCTGAAATTTTCCTAAATTAAATTGGAAATCTTCAAAACTGGTGTCGATCAGTACGGCTGACTGATTCTCAGATTTTTAATTTACAAAAAGAGTTGAATTTATAGAAATGACTTTCACCTTACTTCTTAAAATTATATTTTCTATCTAAATGTTGGCCCAAGGTTACAATCACCCATGATTAGTGTATTTTGATGATTACAAAACATATTAGTTATTTGTACTAATGACATTTGTTGTTTAAGTGTGTTTCAGATTTCTATTCATTCTAGAAGTCTTCTCTCACAAATACAAGGTTTTGGACTCAAGTCAACTCCAATTGGGCTCAAGATGCATAATTGAAGATCAAGTGAAGATAGCCCATCTTGAAGCATAGCCTTGAAGTCTTTTTAGAAGTTTGTAAGTTTAGAATGTTAAAGTTTGAATATAGGAAATTTGGCTCTAGGATTTGCACACACACTTGTTTCATATATTACCTAAGTTTTGAAAATGGTTATTTCTAAGTTTTATGCCTTAGTTTATATATACATGTATCCAAAGCTTTATATCTTGAAAATCTTGTTTAAAACATGTGTATAAACTATTTTTCGCATAATACTTAGCCATATGTATTTTTAAAATATTTCTCAAAACTTTTCTAACTCAAACAGCCCAGTTTTTCTGTTTCAGGCAACTTCGGTCGACCGGCCCGGTCGACCGGCGATGTGTCTGGACATGCACTGTTTGTGCATGTCTGTCGGTCGACCGGACCGGTCGACCGACGGAGAGCAAATTGCTCTCGGGATGTTTCGGTCGACCGGACCGGTCGACCGGAAGAAGGAAACTGTGTTTCCTCTTTTTGGTCGGTCGACCGGACCGGTCGACCGAGAGCCAACGGCTCTTTGCTGCTGGGCTGGCGGTCGACCGGACCGGTCGACCGCCAGGCCTGCAACAAGCCTAACGGCTCTTTCCTCTTTGGGCAGTTCTGAAAATCTGTTTCTTTTTCTGCTTTAACAGATTTTTGGAGAGTTGTTGGGGAGCTTTTGCAGATCAAATTAGGTGTAAAGAAATTATTTTAACCTATTTTTCTAACCCTATAAATAGAGGAGAAGTCTCTCTTGCATATCACTTTGAAAAATCCTCAAGTTTGCATTGCTTTCAAAAGAGAAAGGAAAAGAGTTTAAAGCTTTCATTCCAATTCTTTTTGAGCTTGTTTTTCAGTTGTGTTTGATTACTAATATCACTCTACAACTGAAGTTTTCTCACCACACTTCATAGAGCCAAAAATCCAATACTCATTCTATAGTGAAGTTGTAATTGAAGTGAGAGTGTTTGTAAAAGAGTTTGAGAAATAGTGTAGTGATCTTGTTGTGATCACTTTGTTCTTGTAATCCTTTCCTTGTGGAGCAACCTCTTCGGTAGAGGTCCTTTGTACTCGGTGGAGCTCGGTGCTCGGTCTTCGGTAGACCAAATTGTAAAGGCATCCTCGGTGGATAGTGGAAACCCTTCACGGAGGTGAAGGCGGGGACTAGAGCAAGTGTGCTCGAACCTCGAAACAAATCATCTTGTTTGCGATTGCCTTTGCGTTATTCTTGCTTACAATTTCTCTTGCTTTATATTGTCTTGAATTATTTGCTTGAGAACTAACCCTTTACTTGTGCAATCTTGTCTTGTTCACTTTACTTGCTATATTGCTTGTGTGTATTTCATTATAGCATTTCATCTTTTACTTGTTCGATCATATCTCATACAACACGGTTGCATTGCGCACCTCTAACCATATCTAGGGGAATTGGGAGGAAGGAGTTCAGAACCTCGCAAGGGGTATTCGGCTCTTAGTCGTGTTTTGAGAGATCGTTGCATCACTCATTTAATTAAAGTTTAAAAAGATCATTAGATTAGCATTCACACCTATTCACCCCCCCTCTAGGTGTTTTTCAATTGGTATCAGAGCTTGGACTCTAGGATTTGGTTTAACAACCTTAGAGAAGATCCTAATTTGCTAATCATTTCATTCATATTCATATAGTAAAAATGGCCGATGGAATTAAGACCCTCCTAAGTATGATGGACTTAACTTTCCCATATGGAAAGTTAAGATGACCGTGTTTTTGCAATCTCTAGATAGCCGAGTTGCAAAAGCCGTGACTAAGTCCTTTAGTGTACCCCCGGTGACGAATCCACTTGGTCCGAAATAGAGACTAAGGAATTCGATGCCAATGCCAAAGCTCACTATGCACTTCTTCAAGCCCTAAATGATGATGACATAGCTAGGGTTATACATTACAAATCCGCATATGAGATTTGGTCACACTTGATAGTCACTCATCAGGGAACCTCACAAGTAAAGAAGGCTAAGATTGACCTTCTTCGGTCCCAATATGAAACATTTAGCATGCAAGACAATGAAACCATAGATGATATGGTTACAAGATTTACCAAGATTACTAATGGACTCTCTTCTTTAGGTGAAGATATCAACAATGATCAAAGAGTAAGGAAGATCATCCGGGCTCTTCCTCCTTCATGGGAAGTTAAAGCAACAACCTTGAAGGAACTCAACGACAATGAAGAGATGGAGCTTATAGGTCTCATTGGGAACCTCAAAACCCATGAGATGGAAAGGAAAGCAAGGGAGGACATGGCTCCTACCAAGAAGAAGACTATTGCCTCAAGTGTCAATCATCACACTCCGACGAAGATGATGAAGAAGAAGATGACGAAGAGCTCTCACTTCTAGTCAAAAATGTTCGGAGGATGTACAACAAGGCGAAGTTCCAAGGTAGAAGGAGATGGCAAGGAGGCAAAGAAGAAAGAAAGATCATATGCTTCAATTGCCAAAGACCGGGACACATTGTTGCGGAGTGTCCGGACAAAGCTAAGCCCTCCACTTCAAAGAAGCCTTACAAGAAGAAGGCTATGAAGGCAACTTGGGATTCGGAGACCGAATCCGAAGAAGAGATCGACACCGCCAACATGTGCTTCATGGCAAATGAAAGCACAAGCAAGGTAACCACTTCCACCCCTCTTGATGATGAACTCTCCATGGATGAACTAGGAGAAGCTTTTGTTGAGTTGTCACAAAACTATGATTTCTTGAAGAAAAAATATCTTAAAATGAAAAAGGATAATGAATCTTTAAGTCTTCAAGTTTTTACTCTTACAAAGGAAAAAGATGATTTGGTTTCCACTTTGGCCACTACAAAAATGATTTTGAAAAATATAAGATTTCTTGCAAAGGTAAGGCCCACTAATTGATTCTAATGAAGTTTCTATGCTTAAGGAAAGATTAGACTCATTAAGTATTGTTTTGAAAAATTGTGAATTTAACAAGAAGAAAATTGAGGCTATGTTTCCTAAGAAACAAGCCCCAAAGAAAAATGCTCATGCTCATGTTCATGTTCATGCTTCACAACCTAAACAACATGGCAAAACCCCAAAACATGCTCACACTACACATACACATCATGCATTCATGTATGGTAGAGTGTTCTCATGTTCACATTGTGGACGGAAAGGGCACTTAGCCAATTTTTGCTATGATAGATTAAATGTATCACGTCATAATGTTTGGGTTCGAGGCACTAACTTTCAAGGACCCAAGAAAGTTTGGGTACCAAAATCAACAATTATGTTAAATGATGTAGGTACTTTCCAAAGCCCAACGACGTAGAGGATTGTGGTATCTTGATAGCGGTTGCTCAAGGCACATGACTTGGGACATCAACAACTTTGCAACCCTATCAAGATATCATGAAGGTGGCACCGTCACCTTCGGAGATGACGCCAAGGGTAAAATCATCGGTATTGGTAATGTAAAACTTGGCACCTCTCCTTTAATTGAAAATGTAGTTTTAGTTGATGGCCTCAAGCATAATCTCTTGAGTGTTAGTCAACTTTGTGATAAAGGTTTTGATGTTGTTTTTGATAATGTTTCTTGTAAAGTAATTGATAGAACTTCTAATGTTTGTGTATTTTCCGGTTTTCGTGAAAGTAATGTTTATATGATTGATATGTTGAATATGTCTTGTAATATTACTTGTTTGAAAGCCCTCGATGATGACTCTTGGTTGTGGCATAGGAGATTAGGCCATATTTCTTTTGACCATATTTCTAGATTAAATTCAAAGGAAATGGTGAAAGGTATTCCTTACTTGAATTTTGAAAAGGACCGAGTTTGTGACGCATGTCAATTTGAGAAACAAACTAAGTCTTCTTTCAAGTCAATTAAGGATATCATGACATCACGTCCTTTGGAGTTAATCCATATGGATCTTTTTGGCCCTACACAAACCAAAAGTCTAAGTGGGAATAGATTTGCTTATGTTTGGTTGATGACTTTTCAAGGTTTACTTGGGTTTTCTTTCTTGAACACAAAAGCCAAGCATTTTCTTATTTTCAAATTTTAAGAAAAGAGTTGAAAAAGAAAAAGATGTTTCAATAGTAAGAATAAGAAGTGATAGAGGAGGTGAATTCATTAACCAACCCTTTACCACTTTTTGTGATGAACATGGAATAAGCATGAACTTTCTTGTCCTAGAACTCCACAACAAAATAGAGTAGTTGAACGGAAAAATAGAACATTACAAGAGATGGCTAGGACAATGCTAAGTGAATATGGTCTACCACATTATTTGTGGGCCGAGGCCGTTAATACATCATGCTATATATCAAATCGTGTTTTCTTGTGTAAAAATACTACTAAAACTTCTTTTGAAATGTATTTTTCTAGAAAACCTAATGTTTCCTATTTTAAAGTTTTTGGTTGCAAATGCTTTGTTTTAAACACAAAAGATAATTTAGGAAAGTTTGATGCTAGATCTTATGAGGCTATTTTTGTAGGTTACTCAAACACTAGTAAGGCTTATAGAGTTTCATTAGATCATCTTTGACTATTGAAGAATCTATTCATGTTAAGTTTGAGGAATCTAACAAGTTTGTTAAGAATGTTGTAGAAATAGATGCATTGGATGAAGGCTTGGAGAAAGTGACTTGGAGGATACAACTACTATGGGAGACAAGCCAAAGGATGATGAAGGAAGTGAAGCTAAAATGCAAGAGGCTCAAAGAAATGAAGATCAAACAAATGGAGAAGAGCCCACTCAACAACTTCCAAAGGCTTGGAGATACAATCCACATCATCCCGAGGACCTCGTCATAGGTGAAGTATCAAAAGGGGTAACTACTCGCTCTAGACTTCATGACTATTGTGGTAACTATGCATTCATTTCTCATATAGAACCCAAAAATGTCCTCGAAGCCGAGGCCGATTCATATTGGTTGCTAGCCATGCAAGAGGAGCTCAATCAATTTGAGCGCAACCAAGTTTGGCACCTTGTTCCTAGGCCCCACGATAGACCAACAATTGGTACTAAGTGGATCTTTAAGAACAAGTTGGATGAATCGGGTAATGTAGTTAGAAACAAGGCTAGGTTAGTTGCCCAAGGTTACACTCAAATCGAAGGGATCAATTTTGAAGAAAACCTTTGCACCCGTAGCACGGCTTGAAGCCATACGGATGACACTAGCATTTGCCTCATATAAAGATTTCAAATTATTTCAAATGGATGTTAAAAGTGCTTTTCTAAATGGATTTATTGAAGAGGAGGTGTATGTTGAACAACCCCCGGGTTTGTTGATCCTACACATTCGGATTTTGTTTTTAAATTAGATAAAGCTCTTTATGGTTTAAAACAAGCCCCTAGGGCTTGGTATGAAAGACTTTCTTCATTTTTGATTTCCAATGGTTTAAAGAAAGGTAAAATTGACACAACTTTGTTTACAAAACATGTAGAAAAAGATATTCTTATTGTGCAAATTTATGTAGATGATATTATTTTTGGTTCTACTAATGAATCTCTTTGCAAAGCTTTTGAGTCATGCATGAAGGATGAATTTGAAATGTCTATGATGGGGGAGCTCAACTATTTCCTTGGACTCCAAATCAAGCAAAGGAAGGATGGGATCTTCATCAATCAAGCCAAGTACACAAAGGAACTAATCAAAAGGTTTGGGCTTGAAGAATCTAAAGTAAGCAAAACTCCCATGGCAACAACTACCAAGCTTGACAAGGATGAACAAGGTAAAAGTGTAGACATTAAACTTTATAGAAGCATGATAGGTAGTTTATTGTATTTGACGGCTAGTAGGCCGGATATCATGTTTTCCGTTTGTCTTTGTGCACGTTTTCAATCTTGTCCTAAAGAGTCTCACATAATTGCGGTTAAACGCATAATTAGATACCTTAAGGGCACCATTGAAATGGGTTTGTGGTATCCGAAAACCGGCCAATTTTCAATGACTAGTTTTTCGGATGCCGACTATGCGGGTTGTAGGGTAGATAGAAGAGCACAAGTGGAACATGTCAATTCTTAGGTAATTGTCTTGTATCTTGTCTTCCAAAAAGCAAAATTCGGTAACCCTATCAACCGCCGAGGCAGAGTATGTTGCGGCCGGAGCTTATTGTGCACAAGTTCTTTGGATGAAACATACTCTCCTTGACTATGATTTACACTTTGATCATGTTAAATATTTTGTGATAATACTAGTACTATTCACATGACAAAGAATGCAAATCAACATAGTAAAACTAAACACATTGACATTAGGTATCACTTTCTTAGAGATCATTATGAGAAAGGTGATATTGTTATTGAATATGTTTCTACCGATTTTCAACTTGCCGATATTTACTAAACCTTTAGACTATGCTAGATTTCATTTATTTGTGGTGAGTTGAATGTTTGTATTATGGATTCTTAAAATTCAAAGTTTTTTTTAATTGTTTTGTTTTAACCCTTTTTGATGTATGACAAAAAGGGGGAGAATAAGTTTGTTGATATTTGGAAAATAAGTGTTTAAGTTTAAACTTTTAAGTTTGATACTATTTGAGTTTCATTTCATGAAGAAAAAGGAAGTTTGTGTTTATTTGAGTTTTTTGGACAAAAACTATTGTGTTTGTTAAATGCTTTATGTATGCTTACATAGCTTTTCATATTCATGATAAATACATAGCATTGTTTGAGGGGGAGCTTTCCAAGCTTTTCCTCCTTTATTTGTTTCAATAACTTATATGTTTTTGTCATCATCAAAAAGGGGGAGATTGTTGGCCCAAGGTTACAATCACCCATGATTAGTGTATTTTGATGATTACAAAACATATTAGTTATTTGTACTAATGACATTTGTTGTTTAAGTGTGTTTCAGATTTCTATTCATTCTAGAAGTCTTCTCTCACAAATACAAGGTTTTGGACTCAAGTCAACTCCAATTGGGCTCAAGATGCATAATGAAGATCAAGTGAAGATAGCCCATCTTGAAGCATAGCTTGAAGTCTTTTTAGAAGTTTGTAAGTTAGAATGTTAAAGTTTGAATGTAGGAAATTTGGCTCTAGGATTTGCACACACACTTGTTTCATATATTTCCTAAGTTTTGAAAATGGTTATTTCTAAGTTTTATGCCTTAGTTTATATATACATGTATCCAAAGCTTTATATCTTGAAAATCTTGTTTAAAACATGTGTATAAACTATTTCCGCATAATACTTAGCCATATGTATTTTAAAATATTTCTTAAAACTTTTCTAACTCAAAACAGCCTAGTTTTTCTGTTTCAGGCAACTTCGGTCGACCGCCCCGGTCGACCGGCGATGTGTCTGGACATGCACTGTTTGTGCATGTCTGTCGGTCGACCGGACCGGTCGACCGACGGAGAGCAAATTGCTCGGGATGTTTCGGTCGACGGACCGGTCGACCGGAAGAAGGAAACTGTGTTTCCTCTTTTGGTCGGTCGACCGGACCGGTCGACCGAGAGCCAACGGCTCTTTTCTGCTGGGCTGGCGGTCGACCGACCGGTCGACCGCCAGGCCTGCAACAAGCCTAACGGCTCTTTCCTCTTTGGGCAGTTCTGAAAATCTGTTTCTTTTTCTGCTTTAACAGATTTTTGGAGAGTTGTTGGGGAGCTTTTGCAGATCAAATTAGGTGTAAAGAATTGTTTTTTAACCTATTTTTCTAACCCTATAAATAGAGGAGAAGTCTCTCTTGCATATCACTTTGAAAAATCCTCAAGTTTGCATTGCTTTCAAAAGAGAAAAGAAAAGAGTTTAAAGCTTTCATTCCAATTCTTTTTGAGCTTGTTTTTCAGTTGTGTTTGATTACTAATATCACTCTACAACTGAAGTTTTCTCACCACACTTCATAGAGCCAAAAATCCAATACTCATTCTATAGTGAAGTTGTAATTGAAGTGAGAGTGTTTGTAAAAGAGTTTGAGAAATAGTGTAGTGATCTTGTTGTGATCACTTTGTTCTTGTAATCCTTTCCTTGTGGAGCAACCTCTTCGGTAGAGGTCCTTTGTACTCGGTGGAGCTCGGTGCTCGGTCTTCGGTAGACCAAATTGTAAAGGCATCCTCGGTGGATAGTGGAAACCCTTCACGGAGGTGAAGGCGGGGACTAGATCAAGTGTGCTCGAACCTCGAAACAAATCATCTTGTTTGCGATTGCCTTTGCGTTATTCTTGCTTACAATTTCTCTTGCTTTATATTGTCTTGAATTATTTGCTTGAGAACTAACCCTTTACTTGTGCAATCTTGTCTGTTCACTTTACTTGCTATATTGCTTGTGTGTATTTCATCATAGCATTCATCTTTTACTTGTTCGATCATATCTCATACAACACGGTTGCATTGCGCACCTCTAACCCATATCTAGGGGAATTGGGAGGAAGGAGTTCAGAACCTCGCAAGGGGTATTCGGCTCTTAGTCGTGTTTTGAGAGATCGTTGCATCACTCATTTAATTAAAGTTTAAAAGATCATTAGATTAGCATTCACACCTATTCACCCCCCTCTAGGTGTTTTTCACT
>JAVJIF010000552.1:605000-701638 GCA_038442645.1 Agave tequilana | reverse complement strand
CATTACATGAAGGAGGATGTTAACCCTAATTCACATAACACACATTATGTAATGAATAAGAGGAGATGTGAAGCTCCCCCTACACACGTGTACCACATAAAGAAGAGATGTTAAGCTCTTCAATACACAATACACTCAACATGAATCTATATGCATATAGTCAATACAAATCAAAACTTTTTGTATAAAAATTTAGATACCAATTTTAAGTAAAAAAAAACATGAAACATCTCGATATCACTTGAAATTAAACAATAATAAGGTTTGAATGTCTAAACAAAATTTTGATACCAATTGTAAATAATTTTCATATTAACATATGATACCAATATGAAATTTTCAATCATAAAGTAAGGGAGTGGGAAACAAATACCAATTGAAGAATCACCAATTGAAAGACAAAATTAATTTCTCCCCCTTTATGAAAACCAACTAAAAAGATGCATGGGCTTGATACCAATTTAAAAGTAATCATTTGAAACAAAATTGAAGCTCAAGCACTAGCATAAACAGATTTTGTGAGAAATTTATATCTTAAGCATAAATAAAACAAGTATATGTGTATGAAATAGAATGAGTACCAATCATCAATAGATTGATACCAATTGAAATTATACATACACAATAAACATATGAGTATACACAAAGATTAAAATGATACCAATTGAAAGAGTTCAATGATACCAATTGACATAACAATAAAAGCATGGTATAACTCATATAATCTACCACCAATCAAGGTTCAAGTTTTAAATGATTTTCATTTAAAGCATACATGACCATGATCTCCCATCCAACCTCCCATAGAAGGTAGGGGTTTTCAAAATTAGATTTGAAAATAAGCTTTGTGTGAAAATCACTACCATAGTGAGAATACCGTAACTAGTAAATGGAAAATCTTTTAAACTAGTACGAAATCCTTCAAGCAAGGAATAAAACGAAATTGTTTTTCATGAAATAAAAATCCACATGAAAATCAACGCTCTAATCCAATTAAGCACAATTTTGACTCATGAAAACAAAACATGACCAAGCAATAAGTGAGTGTACATATAAGTGTGAATATCATAATCATGAAAATTTTTCATTAAGCTCAAATTATTCCTTAATCATGAAACCACGAAAATCATCAAACTTATTTAACTTTCATGGCATATGTATGTCTAATACAAACTAAAGTATACATACATATCCAAACACAACGAGTCCACAAAGTGTATATGCATGAAGGCACGCGGCTCAAAAGGATAAACATGTATATCTAATAGTTTGGACAAGATAGACATATACATGAAGTTAAACAATTAAGCACAAATCAAGAAAAACTTCATCAAAACAAATTTCATTTCATAGTATATGTATGAATTGTCAACACAAGAGGTATACATACATATCCCTAAACACAATTGAGTCCATATATATAGATTTGCATGAAAGGCAAATGACTCAAGGGATATACATGTATATCTTAAAGTTTGGCAATACAACATATACATTAAGTGAAAAACTCATAAAACAAATCCAAAATGGGAATACAAGTTTAAAATGTATGAATCATCAAAACTAGACTATACTAGCACATCTAATGGGTTCAAAAAGCAATCAAGCCCAAACATATATAAATTATTTGTGGCCACTATATGTACAAGTATAAAATCCTAGTTTTAATGAAAACTAACATCTAAACAAGTAATCTTAACATGAAGCATTAAAACACAATAAAGAAATCACCATGATAAAACTAAAACATGATTATTATGTAAATTCACATGTATTAGATTCATGATGTACATTATAGTTTAAACAAAAGTGAGAACACTAAGAATGGGTTCATACAAGCATGTGTGTCTCAAATACTATATAGTATGTCAAGGATCTAATAATCATGGCATTTACATACTAATCCATAGACAATGAAAACATGCTATAAAACATCAATATGAAATACAACACATATATGATCAATATGTACATGCATGTGCATTAGATCTAGGTCATACAAATTAGTTTTACCAAGGTGAAAACACAAAAATATAAATCCATATAAAACATGATGTTTCAACCAACTAATAAGTATAACACTAATCTAATCAACATGACATATTCAAGATGATCACTAAACATCAAATCATGCTATGAAAGATAACATGAAAAGCATGTAAACATAAGGAGTTAGAGATTCGATACCAAAACCAATGAGGGCACCGCTCTATTTCTCCAAAACAAAAGTGGTCCTCTCCACCAAACTTTCCCTTGAAAGTGATGCATCCAATTGATTTCTTTAAGTCCGGAACGCATCCACTCCAAGGTGTCATCACTCTCACGTCATGTGAGAGCCCACACCTACATCAAAAATAATAGGAGGGGTGGTCTTTGGTACCCATATCTTCTTGGGTCCATGGGGGTTAGTCCCTTCTCTAACCCAAACAAAATTCTTTGCTAAATTGGGAAATGTAATCTATCATAACAAAATTTAGCAAGATGGCCTTTTCGGCCACAATGTGTACACGTGTACACATGAGCATACTTGTGTTGATGGTGTCCGTGTGGAGCATGTGTATGCCGTGGAGGGTGTGCATGCATAAAAGTTGGAACTTGTTTCTTACGAACCAAGGTTTCCAAGCATGTATGGTTCTTAGCACATTGGCTCATAGTGGAGCCCAAACAATCTACCTTCTTCTTAAGCAAGCAAATATCATCATTAATCTTAGAAGAAGAAGTACATGCATTAGGTAGACTAGATGAAGAGGCTACACTAGCATGGCAAACATGTGCATCAATCTTATTTTCAAAACAACATTTTTCTTTAAACACACATCTAAATCATTTGAAATGGAAATAATTTTGTTTTTCAAATCAACATTCTCTTTTAAAACAAAATCAATTTTTGAAGATAAGTTTTCATTTTTCTTCAAAATTGTTTCACAATTATTTTTAGACTTTAAAAATTCATTTTCTTTAAGTGCAAGATCTAATTGAGATCTTAATGCATCCCTTTCATTATAGACCTCAACCTTCTCTTGCAAAACACAATCAAGTCTAGAATGCAAACTTTTATTTTCTTTTTCAATATCTAGACTTTTCTTTTTCAAAATCTTGTATTTTTCTATTAACTTTTCACAAACAATAGAAAGTTCTTCATTTAAAGCATGGGGATCAATATTATCATCACATGAAGAACTAGCAATCATCACAATCTAAGTGGGGTTCGGAATGTACCTCAAGGGAGTCATTCCCTTGGACCATGAAGCATTGAGAATCGGATCTCCACTAGATTCCTCTTCTTGAATTTGCACTTGAAGCTCGGAGGTGGTGGTTGTTGTTGTCAATTTGTTCCACACTGCAAAGGCGGAATCAATGTTAGAAACACACATAAGATAATCTTTAGGTAATGTGCTTCTAATGGCCTAGGGCTTGTGCATTGGCCCCTATATGATTGCGATCACTAAGGAAGGATTCCTTGGTAATAGAAGATAAACTTTATGACCTAGGGTTTGTAAATAAACGGTCATCCTAATCTTCCAAACATGAATGTTGGAAGGGTCATACATAGATGGGGTCATGAAGGCCATGGTAAACTAAATGTGTGCAAACAAGCAAATGCAAACAATAGATTAGCAAGCAAATGGATCTCACTCCTAGGATGTTAAGCCTAAGTATCAGGAGCACTAGCTCTGATACCAATTGAAAACACCTAGAGGGGGGGGGAATAGGTGTTAGTGCTAATCTAAAACTTAATGCAAAACTAAGTGCGCTGAATGCGGAAGCTAAAGCAAATTATGCACAAACTAATACAATACAACAAGTGTAGCCGAATTCTCCTTTCGATGCTCTGGACTAACTCCCTTGATTCCCCTTGAAATGGGTTGAGGCGCTATGTGAAGCTCTTGTTGGATGAGTATAAGTTGAGCACACACACACAAGCAATCCAAGCAATGTGCACACACAATCAAGCCAAGCAATTAAGGATATAGCAATATGGATTATGCAAGGCACAATACAAGCAAATAAATATGATATGACAAGATGAATTATGCTCAACACAAGCAAATATGATATGAATAAAGTATGATGCTTTGCACAAATGTAAAGAGAGAGAGTTTAGAGACAAGTGGATCAAACGCAAACACAAAGATATGTTTCGAGAGTTCGAGCACCCTTGCTCTACATCCCCGCTACACCACCGTGTAGGATTTCCAATCCACTATACCGTCCCACGAGGACTCCCACCGAGGGAACCTTCACCGAGAAGGATTTTTACAACAATGGAGTACCTAACTCCTCTCTCAAACAACCACCTCACAACCGAGGGGTAGGCCGTAGCCAAACACAACAACAACACACAACACCTCTAACGAAGAGGGTTACAACCAAATCTCCACCTCTCACTAGAGGGAGCAAACCAATCACCCGATCACCTCTACCAAAGAGGGATACAACAAGAATAAGGGTGTTTACAACAAGTGGTTCCAAAAACCACAAACTCAAACTCTCTTTCTTTTTCTCTTTCTTTTCCACAAAACAAGATCCTAATAGATTAGGATAGTATGATAGCTCAAGTGTGGAAAACTAGGTGTTTGGAAAATAAGCAACAAAGAAAACACTTGGAAAATTCTTACAAAAGATATAGAATGAAAACCAAGACAAATCTCCCAAAATATTCTTTTCTTTGATTTTTCCAAAAACCTAAAACAATAAAGATTGAAAGATTAAAGCCCCAAACACTTTTGAAAAACTTGTTTTAAACACTTCAGAAAACCAGAATTTTTTCTCTTCAAAAACTTGGCCAAAATCCCAAAGAGATGGGGTTTATATAGGCCCATCAGAAAACTAGCCGTTAGGCTAAGCTAGCAGCCTGACAGGCTGCCGGTCGACCGACCCGGTCGACCGCCAACGGTCAGAAATATGACCGTTGGGCAACTACGGTCAACCGGCCGGTCGACCCAAACAAACAGAGAGCAGAGCTCTTATCCCGGTCGACCGGCACGGTCGACCCAAACAACCGAGAGCAGAACTCTCAGACCCGGTCGACCGTCCCAGTGACTCCAAACGTGCACAGATCTGTGCACGTCCGGTCGACCGGCCCGGTCGACCGGACATCAGCCAAGTCGACTAATAACCTGGCTTAGTCGACTGGTTGAGTCTGGAACTGAAAACTGGGTCAGAAAACTTGGGAAAAATATTTTATAAAAATCTTTTAACACTTCTAAAAATCACCAAAAATAATTTTATCATTTTATATGGAAACACAAACTTGTGATAAAAATTTCAAGACATATATCAATCATATCAATTCATTTTTGAGTCTTGCAAATTTTATCAAAAACAAAACTTGTATTTTTATCAAACTTGATTTTTCCAAAACATGAATAGGATAGTCAAAATAAGTTTGTCTAGCAACTTTAAAGCATGTATGTATATCTAGAACATATATATAATACATAGAAATAAAGTAAACTTGTTTTGATCTACTATCCATGAAAACCAAAATCCAAATCATGAAACGTGTGTGTTGTGCACTTGAGCATATCAACTATACTAAACTTTACAAATGGATCTAAAACACACTATCTAAACTATGGATACCTAAGTCTTCTTGATGATCTTCATCTTCAAGTAGACTTGCTCCAAAACTTCATCCATGGGCTAGGTAATGTGTGATCTTGACGCTTTGGCCCTGGAATCATCATGAAAAGCTTCTAAACACCTTGTTGAAGCTAATCACCAACTAATATCTTGGTTAGTGATCTGAAACTAAAACAACACAAGATTATTAGTAAACATAACTACATGAGTTAATCATCATCAAAACTAGAGTGGAAGACCTTTGGGCCAACAATTTTTATGTAATTTTCTACCAGCTCCCCCAAATTGAGAAGATATTTGATGTAATTTTTATTGCTCTTTGTATGAAAACATTATAATTTTTTTGCTCTTGAGAAATGCGCAATCCAATCCCCAAAATTTAGAAGATATTTTCATTGAATCAAAGACTTCATACGAGGAAAAGAAAAAGTACACCACCGTTACACACAAGTCTCCGCCTTACACCAACGAATCACCACCAAACTAACATATTCACCAACATACCATACTTATAAAGATTGGTTGCCTTTAAGGAGTCGGCAGGACGGTGGCGACATCGATAAGGCGGCGTCGAGCTCCATTAGGTGGGTGGCGGCGACGAGCTCCATAGAGCAGTGATGAGCTCGTCATAGCGGGGGCAATGACGAGAGGGAGGCGACGAGATGTGGGGGCGAGACGCTGAGATCAGGGGGCAATCCAGAGAAAGAGAGACAGGAGTGTGAGACTGAGCTGGGGAAGAGAGAGGTTTATTTGGGACGAGAGAGGGATTCATTTGTAATATATCACTGTTCTCAATGGGGTTGAGATTCAGTCACGTTCCTGCCAACTGAAAGAGTCTTTCAGCTGGTGGCTGAGGTACATTTTTCTCTCTTTGTATATACATATATGCATTTATATGTTTGTGTATAATATCTTTAGTTTCATATTAATCAAAATATCAAATTAATTTAAAATTTTCTATAAAAATTGCAAGAATTAAGTATTGTCATAAATAAACATCCATGTGAAAAAATATCAAAAAAAATATTCAATGTCATGCTTATTTAAATACAGTTTATTACACATCTACATATATTCTCAATACATGTTTCCCATTCAATAATTTTTTATGAAATGCTTACATTATCAAATTAGTGCAATGAACCTTTTTCACAAATTTTCTTATATATAAGTTCTTACTCAAAAAGCCTATTGGTTTCTTTATGTAACTAGTTTCTAAGTACTTTTTTTAAAAGAAATTCTCTCACAAAAAACTAATGTCACATGAGTTCTCATGTATTTGAATAAGTATTATGAAAATGTTAAAAAAATTTCTGACGATTTAAACACGGTGTCCAAAAGTGTGAGACTGTTTTCCAACTTTTCAAACATAATATGGTGTCCTTGTTAGAAACGAATAACACCAAACACGAATGACCCACATATATATAAAGTGTCCGGTACCTATGTTCTACACACACTCATCACTAATTATTTATGTTAAATAATTTACTTCATATCATATCCCCGAAGTGACCAAACGAGTAACCTTTCGTAATTAAAACCAAATCGCTAGCAAATATAAATTTAGAGACACAAAACTAGAGGAAAATATACTACTACTATAGCTAGACAAAATTGATCCCTTCTTTCAAATAAAGTAATCTAGCTTATAACAATAGTCAAAGAGTGTTCGCAGTTAAGTTGGGGTGTTGTTGGAAGTTCGAGTTATGTTGCAACTTAGGGTGAGTGGGATCTAAGCCCACGACATCTTGCATAAATGCAACTAGGCTTTAATATGATTGTCTCTAATTGTTTGCCTTTTAATTGATTTGGCATTTTACTGTTATGATTTAAAAGAGAATTTAAGTCTACACAACAAATTAATAAGAAGATAATTTTGTAAAATTTTCCTGATTCGATCCATACCCAATTTCCTATCCCATATCACGACAGGCCTGCAACTTATTGGGATTTTGTCTTGTTTTTCAATAAGAGATGATAGTCAAAGAAAATCCAATTGAGTTGGAGAAGACGATGGCTTGAAGCAGAAGGAAATCAAGGTAAAGCAGCTTCCTTTTTGGGCGATTGCGAGTTTCCTTTTCAGGAAGAGTATGAATAAGATTCAATTCCTATTCAACAAATTTGTTCCTAAAGATTAAAGTGCCTAAGATTCTAAATCAAGGAGATCAACTCCTAATAGGATTGATCAAGATTCTTCAAGCATCCAATGGTTAAAATTATCTCATAGTCCAAATAAGTGTAGTATTGTAAAATCTTATAATTAAAAATTGTAACCCAGCAACGTAAAGTAGAGCAGAAAAGCAGAAGAAAATTGTGGTGAACAATAATGTAAGGCCCTAAAAAGCCAAGAAGTCCCTAAAAAGTCAAGAAAAGTGCATAGAAAGAAGGTATACTCCTGTAATCTAGGCATAAATTCAAGGAGAAGGTGAATAGTCTTGTGTCATCTAGAGGAAGGTTAGATATCTTTATATCAAGTTTATTAATAAAGCTCTCTCAAGTTCTCTCCCCGTAGACGTAGGCCAATTTTGGTCCGAACCACGATAGATTGTGTGTTTTTCTTCTTATATCTTTTAATATTCATCTTGTATTGTCGAGGTAATCGATCTCATGGTGTCCTTGAGGTCATCGGTGGGGATCTCCGTATCTCCCAACTATTAATATCATAGTAAGTTGATATCTCAGGTTATGCACCACAAATTGGCATCGGAGTATATCAATTCCGTCACAATAAATGATATCAAGCTGATGGTATTCATTCAAAACTCAGGTGCTCTCGATGAAAAAGAAGATGTCAAGTCGATGGAGTTCGGCGGAGGCATCAAGATGAAGAAGACAATAAGAAAGTTCAGATTTGTTCTAAGGTAAAGATCGAAGACTTTTGGAGTATATTGATCAAGGTGAAATCGTCAAGGCTCAATAATGCTCAGACCTGAACACGGTAGACACAACAACGATGATCGGATCATCGCTAATGGCGGACGGTAAGACGAGTTCACGGATGCATCGCACAAGGCATCCCATAGAGGCTCGCTGTGACAGCAAGTCAAAACAGCGGAAGGTGACGAAGACGATTAACGGACGAGATTGATCAGAAGATAGATCATGCAATCGTAGTCGGATTCAGATGATCAAAGTGTTGATCCCATGTTTTCCAACATTCTCTATGCAATGGTGGGTGCAGATCGAGGAGATTCTAATGTTTGATGCAGGTATGTACAAATCGGTTAAAGAATCGACAGAGAACACGGTCTAAGTTTCGACAGGCTAGTTGTGACACAATGAGATTATTGCAGGCATTGGTGGATCTATCAAGTTTTTTGATCATCAATAGAAGGGTAATAGATCTAACAAATATTAATACAGTGGTTGATGGAAGCCTTGATTGATGGAAGGAAGAACATAGCAGTATGTGACGGGAAAACCTGGTAAGAAGTTATTGAAAAACACCTAGAGGGGGAGGGTGAATAGGTGTTAGTGCTAATCTAGAAACTAAATGCGGAAGCTTAAAATAAATTTGCAACACACTTAATACAACACAACAAGTGTAGCCGAATTCCCCGTGAAGGGCTCTGAACTAACTCCTCTTGATTCCCCTAGATATGGGTTGAGGTGCTATGTGAAGCTCTTGTTGGTTAAGTATAAGTGAGGCACACACAAACAATCCAAGCATATAAGAGATAAAGCAATATGAATATATGCAAGGCACAAATGCAAGCAATAAAGATATGAATGAATGAATGATGCTTTGCACAAATAAATGAGAGAGAGAGAGTCAATGGATCAAACGCAAAGACAACGATATGTTTCGAGGTTCGAGCCCCTAGCTCTACATCCCCGCCTTCACCACCGTGAAGGATTTTCAATCCACTAACTCCCACCAAGGGAACCTCCACCGAGGAGGATTTGTTACAACTCTAGGAGTACAAACTCCTCTCTCAAACACTACCTCACAATCGAGGGGTAGCCCCATAGCCAAACAACCACAAACACCTCTACAGAAGAGGGTTACAACCAAACTCCAACTCCACCTCACCAAGAGGGAGTAAACAACAATCAACAATTGTAACGCCCCAATCCGGCGGGTACGGAGACGTTACTGCGACGTACATACGCAGGTCGGAAATACCCTCACGTATATACGCTAAGCATCAGTACAGCAAGTAAAAGAGTACGGAAGCACGTGGCAATATACATTCCAACATAAGGATTACAAAGTTATCACAGAGCGGGATATGTTAGCACATGTTCATTATATCACCGCTAGATACAAAAGTAAGAATTACAATTTGTACAACAAAAGGTGCTCACGGGCTGAGAAGAAAATCCCCGAGCTAGCAGAAGGATTCAGGAACGGAAGGAGCTTGGACAAATCAGTTTGCTCCGAGAAATAGGCTTGATCTTCAGTGGAGGGCTCCACTTCAGTCCACGCTTCAGAACCTGAACATGCGAGTTCAGGGGAGTCAGAACTCCCTAACAAATATGCAGGTGAAAGCCAATCATGAAGAGATAAGTATATGCATGTGTTGATATGATCAAACAGTATTAAACATCAAAAACTGTGTTGAGTGTACGTGTACAGTAAACATGAAATGGAGACACAAAATGAAGGTAATAGGGCCTGAATAAATCTATTTCTGCCATTTTTATATTTATACTTATTACTCGATCTACCCATATGTCTAGGTATGTGGTAATAGCGTCCCAGCACACATACATCCACATAGGAGTAAATCGAGGCTGTTATTAGAAACCAACGGGGGTATCAACGAACAATGTTTACAGTGGGTCCCGTGCTTGCCCGGGACCACGGTCCATGACGTTCCGTTACTGGTGCTCGGAACCAGCCGGCAAGGCGTACAGGAGGGTCTTATGGAATGCCCTTATCAAGATGGTACCAGGAATGAGGGAGCCAGCACTCCCCTCGGTCGCCTGGAGGCCCACAGGTCAGACCGAAAATTTAGTTGCACAACATACCTAGTGCCACTGTAAACATGAACATATATTGATAGCCGCATGTTTCCCCCGACCCGATGTAAGTTGTCTCCTTTTATGAGTTCTTTAGATAATTATCCGATTTCGGGAATGAGCAGGAGCAAGTCAGGAATATTATGAAGACAGGAGTATCAGGAGTACGATGTGTACTATTACGTAATTCAAGTTGTAAAACATGATGTCCGGTTATCATTCCCGTTATCGTGATAATTATAAGAGTCAAGTGTATCATGCCTGGTGTCAAGAGATAGCATGACAAGAGGTGATATTCGTCAAGTGACAAGTCATGTAATAATAATATATAATACAAGTCCCGAGGATAAGGTCCATATTCAAGGAAGTGATTAACCACAGCAGACAGCCAAAGTTAGTCGACTAGGGAGAGGCAAGTAGTCGACTTATGAAGGAGTTAGTCGACTATAGAGGAAGGCCAAGTCGACTAATAAGGTCGCGTCTCATAGGGTCGCGTCTTCAGGAATAAGTTAGTCGACTAGGGATAAAGGGGTAGTCGACTAATAAGGCCGCGTCTCATAGGGTCGCGTCTTCAGGAAAAAGTTAGTCGACTAGGGATAAAGGGGTAGTCGACTAATAAGGCCGCGTCTCATTGGGTCGCGTCTCAAATAAGCTAGTCGACTTGAGACAAGGAAGTAGTCGACTGATAAGGTTTCAAGTCGACTAATAACTGGATCAAGTCGACTAACAGAGGGCAAACTGAGAGCAGAACTAATTTTTGAGGGTTGTGGTTGTTGATATAAAATACCAGTATAAAAATAAGTTATCCATGTCTTGGCGAGTAAAGTTACTCGCCTAAAAATGTTCCTTTGATGCGTCCGACGCCCCGGGAGAAAAATACCAAGTGAGGATAAGTTCTTTGTTAAAGTGGTCGTCAATTATCACCAAAACGATTACCGGAATAATCGCGAACGATTACCGGAATAATCTACGGCGATATTGCCGACGAAGAAAAGCCCGGCTCCAATCCAAAAGGAGGGTACCGGCCCTAGAGTCTTGCCGATGATGAAGAAGAGCACGGCCCCAATCCAAAGGAGGTGGCCGGCCTTAAAAGAGAAGGAGAGAGGTTGAAGGTGCAAGTATAGTTCAATTTGAAAAAATGGGATTTTGCAAACGATGTTTCGGAGGACGAATCTATAGTTCGTCGGAAAGAGGATGACGAGGAGGTGAAGATGGTATGCTTGGTGGTGGCTACGGTGGTGCAGGTGGTGGTGGAGATGGTGGTGAAGTTGATGGAGAGGATGGGTTTCTTTGATGTTTCTTGGTGAAAAGAGGTTGAAGAAGATGGTGTAGTTGTTGGAAATGGAGGAGGAGATGGAGGGGAGAATGGTGGAGGAAATGGTGGAAGAAGTTGGTGGAGAAGATGGAGATGGTGGGTGGTGGTAATGGCCGGCCAAAGGGAGCTTGGTGGCTGCGTTTGCTGTTGGAGCTTGCTGGAAATGGAAGATGGGAGGAAAATAATGAAAGAGAGAGAAGATGGGAGTGCATGTGAATATATATATAAAGGGAAAGTTTATTATTACCATCTTGCCCTCCATTCAAATCAAAGAAACGCAAGAATGGAGACTTGCGTCTCCATTCAATTGAAGCCCGCGTCTGGGCTATAAGAGCTGGACGCGGAGATTATTGCTGCGTCCAGAAAGGAAAACATAAGGTTGTGTTTACGGGAAAAAGACAAAAAGGCATGGGTGATTTGACCTGAGTTGATTTTGCCCATAAGCATTAAATGCAGTATGGAGAGGATCACTGCATTTAATGATGAATCCAGTTGGTGAAACTCGCGTCTGAGGAAGGAGAGAGAAAATGGGAAAAAGAGAAAAGTGGAATATTTGGATAAACTCCCGGTATCTGGGAAAATACTGAAAACTCCGGAAAAGTCCAAAAATTGAAGTATCTCAAAAAGTCTCCCAAAAATTCTCAAAAATAATAAATATTATTTTAAGATTTTTAGTGAAATCGGTTTTCATAAATTCAATTCCATTTTCAAAATAAAAATTCTGGAATCCACTGTGAACGGTGTCTACACCGGATAGGCTGGATTTTTGATAAAATCTGAAAATTGTAAAAAAATTTATTTAGATAGAAAACATGATTTTAAGAAATATTGTGAAAGCCGTTTTAATATTTTCAACTCCATTCGTAAATTAAAAATCCGAAAGTCGGTCAGCGAAACTGGCCGACACCGGTTTTGAAGATTTACAACTTAATTCCGAAAAATTCCAGAAAATCATGAAAAATTTAGAATATAAAAAAATAATATTTGAAACTGAAATCGGTCAAATCTAAATACTGGAAAGGTCAAATCATGCAGTACTGCTATATGAGTAAGATAACAGAAAATAAAATAAAATAAAATAATAAAAATACGCTCCAAAAATCAGGATACATAACTGTGTACGTATACCGAGGATGGGGTGTTACAACAATACACTAACCTCAACCTCTACCAAAGAGGGAGCAACACAAGAAATCAAGGGTTTACAACAAGTGGTATATTTCAACCACAAACCTCTTTCCTTTTTTCACAAACAAAGATCCTAAATAGAATAGGATAGAAGATAAGCTCAAGTGTGAAAAATAAGTGTTTTGATTAAAGAAATACTCTTGAGAAAATACCAAATAGATATTGAAATGAAGAAAAATAAACTAATTTCTCAAAAACCTATTTTCTTCGAAAATAACAAAACACTTAAAACAAATAAAATGAATCTTTTTGCTCTTTAAACTCTTTTGAAAACTTGTTTTAAAAACAGAGAATGGGGAAAACTTAGCTCTTAAAATCTTAGTTAAAACCATGAAGAGATGGGGTATTTATAGCCCCAATAGAAAACTAGCCGTTAGGCTGATCTGTCAGTCTGACAGACCTGCGGTCGACCGGCTGGTCGACCGCCAACGGTCGAAAATCCGACCGTTGGAGCTCCCGGTCGACCGCTCGGTCGACCGCCCAGATACAGAGAGCACAGCTCTCTGGTCCGGTCGACCGCCCAGATACAGAGAGCAAAGCTCTCTGGTCCGGTCGACCGGTCGGTCGACCGTCCCACTGTGCTGCCAGACGTGCACAAGGCTGTGCACGTCGGTCGACCGCAGGGTCGACCGGCCCTTGGTACGGTCGACCGTGCGGTCGACCGACCTGGCCTGTCAGCCAGCTCTGGGTCAGAAACTGGGTCAGAAAAACAGTTAAAAAATATTTTAATAAATCTTGTAAAATACTTAAAAATCCCCAAAAATAGTTTTATCATTTTATATTGATATATCAACATGTGATAAACATTTTAACTCAAATATCAATCAATATGAACTATTTTTGTGTCTTAACATTTTTACCAAAAACTAAAACATGTATTTTATCACACTTGATTTTTCAACACATGAATAGTAAAGTCAAAATAAGTTTGTATAAGAAGTTTAAGCATGCATGTATAAATAGAATACATCTTCTATACATATAAACCATTTAAACTTGTTTTGATCAACTATTCATGAAAACACATATCAAAAACCAAAACGTGTGTATTGTGCACTTGAGCATATCAACTATCTAAACTTTACAATATGGATCTAAACAAACTAAACTAAAACTAGGGTACCTAAGTCTTTTTGACGATCTTCCATCTTCAAGTCGGCTTGGTCCCAATTGTGATCCACCGAGTGCAAATGAGTGATCTTGAAGCTCGGGCACCAGAATCACTATGAAAAGCTCCAAAAACTCCTTTGTTGAAGCTAATCACCAACTAATATCTTGATTAATGATCTGAGACTAAAAATACAAGAATATTAGTAAACATAACTACATGAGTTAATCATTATCAAAACTAGAGTGGAAGGTCTCTGGGCCAACAATCTCCCCCTTTTTGATGATGACAAAACTCATGGAGTTATATATGCATGGATTAAAGTTAAGCTTCAAAGAAGCTCCCCCTTAACTCATGCATAAACAAATAAACAATAAATATGCAATGAATGACAATGCATAAACAATATAAACATGTTCTAAAATAAAACTCTTGATACCAAAAACAAGTAGTACTCTAGATACAAATTAAATAAACAAATAAAACATGTTCTTTCTCTTTCTAAAACAAATACATCTTTTTCTTTCTAAAACAAATACATGCATACAAAGACATGCATATAAAACTAAATTCTTTTCCCCCTTTTTGTCAATCATCAACAAAGGGGTAAAAACACAGAAACAAATTTTTCTCCCCTTTTTGTCAAGAACAAAAAGACCAATAAGGGGTAAACATTAAAAAAGAAAATCTTCTCCCCCTTTTTGTATGAAACAAAGAAATAAGAAGGGGGGTGAATAACAAAACATTGATACCAATAAAAAAATGTCAATGAAGTGCATCTTGATATCAATTGAAAGTGAACATAAATCAATAAATCGTAAATGCGATATACATTCATGAAGAGGAAGATGTGAAGCTTCCCTACATATATATATTACATGTAAGAGGGATGACAAGCCCTAATTCACATAATATACAATATGCAATGCATAAGAGGAGATGTGAAGCTCCCCCTACACACGTGTACCACATAAAGAAGAGTTGTCAAGCTCCTCAATACAAGATACACTCGTCATGAATCTATATGTAGAAGAGATGTTAAGCTCTCCTTGCATATACACAATATACATCAAAAATTTTGAATACTATCTTTAAACAAAATTTTGAGATATCTTTATGAAAACATTTTTAAGATATCAATTTGAAATTTTCATTTTCTATCATAAAGTAAGGGAGTGGAAATACAAATACCAATTGAAATATGAAAATCGAATTTTCTCCCCTTTATGAAATACACACTAAACAAATGCATAGGCTTGAATTAAGATACCAATTGAAAACTAAATCAATTGAAACATGATGGTCATTAAAAAATTCAAGCTTTAGCATAAACTAAAATTTTGTGCTCAAGATATAAGGATATAATAAGCACAAATAAAACATATATGTATGAAAAGTTTGATACCAATTGAAATTGATACCATAGGAATTGAAGGCATACATACATAAACACATATGAGTATGCAAGAAAATCAAATTGATACCAATTGAAAGAATTCAATAATACCAATTGAAACAACAATAATAGCAAGTGTATACCTCATATTACAACAAAGAATACGAACTAGTTAAAATAAAAAAATTTTGTTAACTAGTACGAAATCCTTCAAGCAAGGAATTAAAACAAAATTATTTTTCATGAAACTAAGAAATCCACATGATATCAAACACTCTAATCCAATTAAGCATAAATATGACTCATAAAAACAAAACATGAGTAAACAATAAAGGTGAGTGTACAAATACAATGTGAAGATCATAATCATGAAAAATATTCAATTAAGCTCAATTATTCCTTGAAACAAGAAAGCACGAAAAACTAAATTATTTAATCTTCAAGGTATATGTATACCTATACAAACTAGAGTATACATACATATCCAAACACAACGAGTCCACAAAGATAAATGCATGAAGGCACGTGGCTCAAAAAGATTGTATATGTATAATTTATAGTTTGGACAAGATGGACATATACATGAAGTTAAAACATAAATACACGAAAACATGAAAAACTAAATTTTCATTAAAAATAAATTTCATTTCAAGGTATATGTATGATTTGTCAACACAAGAGGTATACATACATATCCCTAAACACGATTTGAGTCCATAATATAGATTTGCATGAAAAGCAAATGACTCAAGGGGTATACATGTATATCTTAAAGTTTGGCAAAATAAACGTATACATGAAATGAAAAACATGATTTATAAAACAAATACAAAATGGGAATACAAGTTTAAAATGCATGGATCATCAAAACTAGACTATACTAGCACATCTAATGGGAACAAATAAGCATTCAAGCCCAAACATATATGGATTTATTTGTGGCCCACTATGCGTACAAGTATAAATCTTAGTTTTAATGAAAACTAACATCTAAACATGTAATCAAGACATAAAGCACAAAACATGATAAAAGTCATCATGATAAATCTTAAACATGATTATTATATAAATTCACATGTTATTAGATTCATGATGTACATGATAGTTAAACTAAGGTGAGAACACAAAAATATAAGTCCATATTAAACATGGGTGTCTCAAACAACTAACATGTATATCACTAATCTAAACAACATGGCATTTTTATAACAATCAATAAACATCAAAACATGCTATAAACAATGAATATGAAAGCATGTAAACAATAAATAGGAGTTAGGGATTGTTACCAAAATCTAGAAGGCAACTTTCCTTGTCTCCAAAACAAGGTGGTCCTCCTACCAAACATCCCTTGAAAGTGATGCATCCAATTGATTTCAATGAAGCTCGGAACGCATCCACTCCAAGGTACGGCAACTCTCACGTCATGTGAGAGCCCAGACCTACATCATAGACAAGAGGGGTGGTCTTTGGTACCCATATCTTTTTGGGTCCATGGGGTTAGTCCCTTCTCTAACCCAAACAAATTTATTTGCTAAATTTACATCATGTAATCTATCAAAGCAAAATTTAGCAAGGTGGCCCTTACGTCCACAATGTGTACAAGTGTACACATGAGCATACATGCTGTGATGGTGTCCGTGAGGAGCATATGTATGCCATGTATGGTGTGCATGCATAATAGATGGAACTTGTTTCTTTCGAAACAAAGATTCCAAGTGTGTATGGTTCATGGCACATTGGCTCATAGTGGAGCCCAAACAATCTACTCTCTTCTTTAGCAAACAAATATCATCATTAATCCTAGAAGAAGAGGTACATGCAATAGGTAGACTAGATGAAGAAGCTACACTAGCATGGCAAACATGTGCATCAATCTTATTTTGTAAAACAACATTTTTCTTTAAACAAACATTTAAATCATTAGAAATAGAAATTATTTTATTTTTCAAAGCAACATTCCCTTTTAAACTAAAATCAATTTTTGAAGTTAAAACTTCATTATTCTTTAAAACATCATTACAATCATTTTTAGATTTTAAAAATTTATTTTCTTTTAGTGCAAGATCAAGTTGAGACCTTAATGAATCCCTTTCATTAGAAATCTCCACCTTCTCTTGCAAAACATTGTTAAGTGTAGAAATCAAACTTTTATTATCATTGTTAAGGCCTAGACTTTTCTTTTTCAAAATATTATATTTTTCTATTAATTTTTCACAAACTATAGATAGTTCTTCATTCAAAGCATTAGCATCCACATATTCATCACATGAAGAAGAACTAGCACAATCATTATCACTGTCTAGCTGAGATTCCGATTGTACTTCAAGGGAGTCATTCTCTTGGACCATATAGCATTGTTGTGACTCGGATTCATCTCCACTAGATTCCTCCTCTTGGATTTGCACTTGAAGCGTGGAGGTGGTGATGGTTGTCAATTTGTTCCATACTGCAAATGCGGAATCAATGTTAGAAACATCCGTAAGATAATCTTTTGAAAGCGTGCTTCTAATGGCCTCAAGGGCTTGTGCATTGGCCCCTATATGATTGCAATTACCAAGATAGCATTTCTTGGTAGCGGCAAGAAAAACATGCAAGCGTAGGGACTTTAGATACATGGACATCCTATATTTCCATGTGTCAATGTTGGAGACATCGAACATGGGAGGTGAAAAGCAATCCATGGGTATAAACTATATGTGTGCAAACAATCAAATGCAAACAAGATTAGCAAACAAGGATCTCACTCCTAGGATGTTAAGCCTAAGTATCAGGAGCGTAGGCTCTGATACCAATTGAAAAACACCTAGAGGGGGGGTGAATAGGTGTTAGTGCTAATCTAGAAACTAAATGCGGAAGCTTAAAATAAATTTGCAACACACTTAATACGACACAACAAGTGTAGCCGAATTCCCCGTGAAGGGCTCTGAACTAACTCCTCTTGATTCCCCTAGATATGGGTTGAGGTGCTATGTGAAGCTCTTGTTGGTTAAGTATAAGTGAGGCACACACAAACAATCCAAGCATATAAGAGATAAAGCAATATGAATATATGCAAGGCACAAATGCAAGCAATAAAGATATGAATGAATGAATGATGCTTTGCATAAATAAATGAGAGAGAGATAGAGTCAATGGATCAAACGCAAAGACAATGATATGTTTCGAGGTTCGAGCCCCTAGCTCTACATCCCCGCCTTCACCACCGTGAAGGATTTTCAATCCACTAACTCCCACCAAGGGAACCTCCACCGAGGAGGATTTGTTACAACTCTAGGAGTACCAAACTCCTCTCTCAAACACTACCTCACAACCGAGGGGTAACCCCGTAGCCAAACAACCACAAACACGTCTACCGAAGAGGGTTACAACCAAACTCCAACTCCACCTCACCAAGAGGGAGTAAATAACAATCTCCAATACACCAACCTCAACCTCTACCAAAGAGGGAGCAACACAAGAAATCAAGGGTTTACAACAAGTTGTATGTTTCAACCACAAACCTCTTTCTTTTTTCCACAAACAAAGATCCTAAATAGAATAGGATAGAATATAAGCTCAAGTGTGAAAAATAAGTGTTTTGATCAAAGAAATACTCTTGGGAAAATACCAAATAGATATTGAAATGAAGAACAATAAACCAATTTCTCAAAAACCTATTTTCTTTGAAAATAACAAAACACTTAAAACAAATAAAATGAATCTTTTTGCTCTTTAAACTCTTTTGAAAACTTGTTTTTAAAAACAGAGAATGGGAAAAAATTAGCTCTTAAAATATTAGTTAAAACCATGAAGAGATGGGGTATTTATAGCCCCAATAGAAAACTAGCCGTTAGGCTGATCTGTCAGTCTGACAGACCTGCGGTCGACCGGCCGGTCGACCGCCAACGGTCAAAAATCCGACCGTTGGAGCTCCCAGTCAACCGCTCGGTCGACCGCCCAGATACAGAGAGCACAGCTCTCTGGTCCGGTCGACCGTCCGGTTGACCGCCCAGATACAGAGAGCAAAGCTCTCTGGTCCGGTCGACCGGTCGGTCGACCGTCCCACTGTGCTGCCAGACGTGCACAAGGCTGTGCACGTCGGTCGACCACATGGTCGACTGGCCCTTGGTACGGTCAACAATGCGGTCGACTGACCTGGCATGTCAGCCAGCTCTGGGTCAAAAACTGGGTCAGAAAAACAGTTAAAAAATATTTTAATAAATCTTGTAAAATACTTAAAAATCCCCAAAAATAGTTTTATCATTTTGTATTGATATATCAACATGTGATAAACATTTCAACTCAAATATCAATCAATATGAACTATTTTTGTGTCTTAACATTTTTATCAAAAACCAAAACTTGTATTTTATCAAGCTTGATTTTTCAACACATGAATAGTAAAGTCAAAATAAGTTTGTATAAGAAGTTTAAGCATGCATGTATAAATAGAATACATCTTCTATACATATAAACCATTTAAACTTATTTTGATCAACTATTCATGAAAACACATATCAAAAACTAAAACGTGTGTATTGTGCACTTGAGCATATCAACTATCTAAACTTTACAATATGGATCTAAACAAACTAAACTAAAACTAGGGTACCTAAGTCTTCTTGACGATCTTCCATCTTCAAGTCGGCTTGGTCCCAATGGTGATCCACCGAGTGCAAATGAGTGATCTTGAACCTCGGGCACCGGAATCACTATGAAAAGCTCCAAAAACTCCTTTGTTGAAGCTAATCACCAACTAATATCTTGATTAATGATCTGAGACTAAAAACACAAGAATATTAGTAAACGTAACTACATGAGTTAATCATCATCAAAACTAGAGTGGAAGGCCTCTGGGCCAATAGTTATGTGAAGACGTTAAGTCTCAAGGTTAAAATATCGATGGAAGGTGGACCATCACCAAGTGATCGGTGGAAAATCATGGCACGACAAGTCCTTGAAAATGTTCGTGTAAAATTAGTAAGACCATGGAAGAATTTGAGGTGGATTACCTCAAGACCGGCAGGACACCATGGCTGGAAAGGCGTCACAAAGCAGAATTTGTTAGTGGCGGCAGTGATGGAATGCAAGCTAAGTGAAAGAATCTAGGTGAAGGAGTTTCAAAGAAAAGCTTGAAGGGAGCTCACTTCGAGGTGGAGCTTTAAAAAACTGCAACGAGTCTAAGAGTTGCAGGACGACTATAGAAAGGGTGCATTGATTAGTTTCTAATTTTGCATAATTTTCATCACATTCTCATATTTATTTTATGTAAAATTCTGCTAATAAAACCTTGCTTGCTTGATCCTAGGTCCATGGTGTACAAATGAAGAAGAAAACTCTAAATCACCATTTAATGGATGATTGAAGATCTATCAAGTATCCATTGACTTTAGAGAGGAGATTTTGTCAACCCAGGGCATCAAATCACGAATCCAGGAGATCAAATTTTGGCGCTGTTGCCCGGGCGCGTGCGCCCATAGGGCCACAGAAACGCGGCCTGGGCCGCGTTTTCGCACCGCGTTCCGCGGCCCTGCCAGGGCGGCGCACGCCTGGCTTCTGGCAGCGTGTCGGCCAGTCTGTCCCTGTCCATTTGATCTCCTAGATTCGTGATTTGATGCCCTAGGCTGACAAAATCTCCTCCCTAAAGTCAATGGCTACTTGGTAGGCCTTTAATCACCCATTAAATGGTGATTTCGGAACTTCTTCTTTATTTGCACACCATGGACCTAGGATCAAGCAAGCAAGATTTTATTAGCAGAATTTTACATAAAATAAATTTGAGAATGTAATGAAAATTATGCAAAATTAGAGACTAATCACACCCCCACACTTATCTTTTTGTTCGTCCGGAGCAAATAAACATAATAACATTATTACACCACTTTCGCAGGTGACGCGATTGCACTGAGCATGTGCAACAAGCCTTTAAACCTCTAGATTTTTTTCCTAGAGGAGGAGTGTTGTCTCCTGAGGATTTTCAGTGAATTGCACCCACAAAATCCATTAAGTAAAGAAATGTACTTAGTTGTTAGCAAAAATTCTATCATGAAAAAGAACTTTCAATCATCTAAGTAAAAATGACCGAATGTTGTAAGAATTAGGTTTAACCCTCATAAGTCCTCTTATATTTTAGCCTTCACAGAAGAAGAAACTATGATTTTTTTTTTAAATTTAGAAAGGATCTTGTGCTTCTAACTCATTCTGTTATTTTGCTTTAGATAGATATGCATAATGTGTAAGTGTGATATGCTTGGGATTTTTCAACTCAACTTTGAATATCATTTAATTTTATTAATATATATTTATTATTCTTGGTTTCATTAGGCTTTCTACTTTGCTCATGTAACACATACCAAATCGATGACTCCCAAGCCAGATGGTCTTAAGGCACCAGGTGAAAAAAATACCCCTCAGGTCAAATATGCAAGTGGAGTAGGCCACAAAATCAAGATTTATTTATTTTGTTATTAAATTTTTTTTTGGCGTGAGTAATTATGCTTCTTGAGGCACAATTATCCAGCTTTTTTTTTTCAGAGTTGTGTCTCTAAATCCCAAGCATGTGTGTGTAATTATGCATATTCTTCTAAGGCTAAACAAACGATATGAGTTATTTTCCTTATCCCTTCCAACTCTTAGTTAAACTAATGTTTCTTGTTTATTTAGGCAAAAATAAAGATTCATTAATAAGGTTCCCTTAATTCTTACAATCTTTTAGTATTTTTATAAAGAGTATAAAAATTAATTTTTCGTTCAAAATTTTTTTTAATTATAAAAAGAAAAAGTGAAAGTGTTAGCACCTAGCACCCCCACACCTATCTAATGCATTGTCCTCAATGAATTACATGTAAATGCAAATGCAGTAAAGAGGGTGAAGAAAGGATGTTACCGCCCTCATTGACTCGGGCTGGCCAAGTGCGAATAGGCGAAAGAAATGGCAAAATAAAAAGAAGGGGTAAGCGTATAAACAATAAGTGTATTATTATTATTATTTTATTTTTTAGTTGCGGTGTGAATGACTGTGGTTAGGTGTATGATCGGACAAAAAGAGTCAGCATATTATTAACCTGTGATGTAAGCTCAGTGGTCAAAAAGGGCTTCAGTTATTACCCATTCACTTTGAATTTCGTGTTGGTCTTAGGGTCTACAATAGTCACAGCACCATGTGGGAAAACGGTGCGCACCATGAACGGTGCAGACCAACGAGTCTTCAGCTTTCCCACAAAAATATGAAGCCTTGAGTTGTACAGCAGAACCTTGTCTCCTGGGATAAAGTTTTTCTGGGTTATGATCTAGTCATGAAAAAGTTTAGTCCTACTTTTGGTGATCCGAGCATTCCCAAAGGCTTCATTCCATATCTCCTCTAATTCTGAAATCTACAGTCTCCTTAACTCACCGACCTTGGTCAAATCAAAATTGAGTTGCTTAATGGCCCATAGGGCATAGTGTTCTAATTCGACTAGCAGATGACAGGCTTTTTCAAATACGAATTCTATATGGAGACATCCCCAGAACTGTCTTAAAAGCAATGCGGTAAGCCCACAATCCATTATTGAGTCTGACCAACCAATCCTTTCGATTTTGTCCGACAGTCTTTTCTAGAATGAGCTTGATCTGTCGATTGGTTACTTCGACCTGCCCATTTGTCTGGGAATGATATGGAGTAGACAACTTGTGATTGATGAAATATATCCACATCAGAGCTTCAAACACTCTGTTACAGAAATGTGATCCATTATCACTAATTATCGCTCTAGGGGTGCCAAATCGGGAGAAGATGTTCTTTTTGAGAAATTTGACAACCATGTTTGTTGTCATTGGTCTTAGTTGGCACAGCTTCTACCTATTTAGAGACATAATCTACAACAACCAAAATGAACTGGTTGTCGAAGGAATTAGGGAATGGCCTCAAGAAGTCGATACCCCAAACATCAAAAATTTCAACTTCAAGGATCGGGTTCAGGGGCATCATGTCTTTTCTAGAAAATTTCCCGATCTTCTGACAATTTACACATGACTTGCAAAAATGGTATGAGTTTTTGAACAAAGTTGGCCAGTAAAACCCACTTTGTAAAACTTTCTCTGCAGTCTTGTGGGGACCGAAGTGTCCTCCGCATGCAAGTTCATGGCAAAAGCTTAGCACACTCCTCTGTTCTTCCTCTGGTATGCATCTTGGAATAATCTGGTCGGGACAATACTTAAAAAGATATGGCTCTTCTTAGAAGAAGTATCATACTTGGGCAAAGAAACGACACTGGTCTTGCTTTATCCAGTCAGCGGGTAATTGTCCAGTGGTCAGGTAATTGACGATGTCCGCATACCAGGGTTCCTTGAAAATGGCTAGGATGTGCTCGTCTGGGAAATCCTCATTAATCGAAGCTTGTATGAGAGGTGAGTTCGGAATTCGTGATAGATGATCAGCGACCACATTTTCTATACCTCATTTATCCCGAATTTTCAAGTCAAATTCTTGAAGCAAAATGATCGACCGAATCAATCGGGCCTTAGCTTCCTTCTTGGTTATGAGGTATTTCAGTGCTGAGTGATCTGTAAAAATCACCGTCTTCGAGCCTAACAAGTATGGCCGAAACCTTTCTAACGCAAAGATAACGGCTAAGAATTCCTTCTCGATCGTTGTATAATTCTGTTGGGCGTCATTCAAGGTCCTACTCGAGTAATAAATCATGTACGATGCACTGTCCTAGAACAGTGCCAACAACAAAATCAGAGGCGTCACACATGATTTCAAACGATTGGCCCAATTAGGAGCAGAAATAATAGGCGCAGCAATAAGTTCTTTCTTAAGCTTCCCCTATGACTTGAAACACTCATCGTTAAAATCAAGGAGCACGTCCTTAGCGAGCAGGTTGTTTAAGGGCCAACGATTTTACTAAAATCCTTAATAAACCGTCGGTAGAACCCAGCATGCCTTAGAAATGATCTAATATCCTTGATGCTTTTGGGTGGTGGAAGCTTAGCAATAACTTCTACTTTAGCCTTATCCACTTCAACACCTCTCCTAGAAATCTCATGGCCTAAGATAATCCCCTATCTCACCATGAAGTGATATTTCTCCCAGTTTAGAGTTAGGTTCTTCTCCTTGTATCTTTGCAGCACTAACTCTAAGTGATGAAGACACTGATCAAATGCATCTCCGTAGATGGAGAAGTCATCCATGAAAATTTCAGCAAAACTTTTTGAAAAACACCTAGAGGGGGGGTGAATAGGTGTAAGTGCTAATCTAAGAAACTTAATGCAAACTAAGTGCGCTAAATGCGGAAGCTAATGCAAATTATGCACAAACTAATACAATACAACAAGTGTAGCCGAATTCCCCTTGCGAGGCTCTGGACTAACTCCCCTTGATTCCCCTTGAAATGGGTTGAGGTGCCGCGTTGGCTCTCTTGGTTGAATACTAGTGTTAACAACAATCCCAAGCAAGTATGTATATCAATTATGAGCACAAGGGAATATATCATGCATATATAAGATGAACACAATAAATTGAATGCAAGATATAAAATAGAGACAAAAGGAGAAAGAGAGCAAGAGTGAGCAATCGCAAACACAAAGGGTTTGTTTCGAGGTTCAAGCACACTTGCTCTACATCCCCGCCTTCGACACACGAAGGATTTCCACTATGCAAGATCCCACCGGATCTCTCCTCGGTGCCGCAACACCTACAAGCCCTCGGACTCTCTAGTCCCTTACACACCACAAGCCCACCGGCTCGTCGAGGCCGCACCTCAAGCTACAAGTCCTCACTAGGACCCAACAACACCAAGTCCTCACTAGGACCCTCAATCAAACCGCGAACACAACCGTCCGCCTTCTCAAAGAACAAGAAATGATCTCTTGGTGATCTAAACACTTGATCACCAATTACAAACTCTCACTACAACTCTCCTATAGGATAGATATAACAATGGATGCTCAAGTGTAGTGTGAGAAATCAAGGAAAAGAACTATGGTGAAAAACTCAAGAAATCACTTTTATCACTCTTGATAAATTCTTCCTATTTGATTGGAAGTATTTGCTCTCAAATATGTGGAGAAAACTTTCTGAAAAGAATGGGAAAAACTGGACAAAAGCTCTCCTAAAATCTTGGCTCAAAACAATGACAAAACCCCCTTTTATAGAGGCCAGAAAAATCTGACCGTTGGGCTCTGTCAGAGCTACCGGTCGACCGGTCCGGTCGACCGGCAACGGTCAAAAATGTGACCGTTGCAGCCTCCGGTCGACCGGCCCGGTCGACCGCGCAACTGGAGAAGAGAGTAAACTCTCTGTCGGTCGACCGGCCCGGTCGACCGCGCAACTGGAGAAGAGAGTAAACTCTCTGTCGGTCGACCGGCCCGGTCGACCGATATTTCCCGAGAGCCAAACTCTCTGAAGCGGTCGACCGGTCCGGTCGACCGTTCCCCAGTGCACACAGGCGTGCACGTCCGTGCACGTCCGGTCGACCGACCCGGTCGACCGGCCTCTGTCAGTTCTGAAAAATCAGAACTGGCAGAACCAGAAAATTGGGATTAAGGATTGGTCTTTTGGCTTAATAAAATCCCAGAAATTCACAGTAAATCCAGAAAAATAGTTTCAATCAAAATAAAAACTGTTTTTCTAAAAATATGTTTTTCTAAAACTTGTTTTTCCATAACTTCACCAAATACAAAAACAAGATATTTTGAACTTATAAAGCAAAGTGTGTATGGATATGATCCACCACACAATCAAGATGAAATATCTAGTTTTTGACAATAGGCTCTAAGCATGATTTTGGATATAAGATATGTAAACTATGAAATACCAAATTGTATTTTATCACAAATAAAAATCTTTTCTTAACTAGGAAAATCTTTTATGAAAATCATTCTATCAAGAGTTCTATCAAAGTGTGTGTGTGATATAGACTTGAGCAATCCACCAACTATTCTATCCTTTACATTTTATCTAAAATAAATCTTATATAAAACAAACCTAGACTCAAGTCTTCATCTTCTTGAAGTCTTCCCTTGAAGGCTTCTCATCTTCTTGACTTGGTCCAAGCTTGATCCAAAAGCTCCTTGGATCACATCATGCAAGCTCTAAATCTTGACAATTTATCCTTTGTTGAGCTTTGCACCTACTAAGATCTTGATAAAGAATCTGTCACTAATTAAACACAAGATCATTAGAAATCATAACTTCATGAGTTGATCATCATCAAAACTAGGGTGATAGGCCTTTGGGCCAACAATCTCCCCCTTTTTGATGATGACAAAACTCATGACGTTATATATGCATGGATTAAAGTAAAGCTTCAAAGAAGCTCCCCCTTAACTCATGCATACCAAATAAATGATAAAGATATGACAATGAAGCACATGACATGTATGCAAATGAATGGAGATAACACAAAATCAAATCTTTTTCTCCTATTATTTGCAAACCATAACATATATATATGAACATAAAATCTTCTCCCCCTTACACAAGGAAGACATGCATATAAAATCTCAAATTCTTCTCCCCCTTTTTGTCAATCATCAACAAAGGGTTCAAAGTAAAATACATCAAACAAATTTTCTCCCCCTTTTGGTCAAAAATAAGGAAATCAAGAAGGGTAAAATCAAATCAATCAATAAGATTTATATGCGATATACATTCATGAAGAGGAAGACGCTAAGTTAACTTCCCTACACATATGCATTACATGAAGAAGGGATGACAAGCCCTAACTCACATAACACATATTATGTAATGCATAAGAGGAGATGTGAAGCTCCCCCTACACACGTATATCATATAAAGAAGAGTTGTCAAGCTCCTCAATTTATGATATACTCAACATGAATCTATATGTAAGAGAGATGTTAAGCTCTCCTTGCATATAGGAAATACAAATCAAAAATTTTGAATATTTCTTTAACAAGACAAAATTTTGAACTTTTCTTATGAAAACAAAATTTTGAAATATCTTAAAATACACAACTTTCTTTTAAGGTACCAAATGTAGAACAATCAAATTTTGAATTTTGATACCAATTTAAGTAGATACATACATATATGAAAGAACAACATATGAGTATACACAATAAGAGGTCATATTGATACCAATTGAAACTATCCAATGATACCAATTGAAAATTAAGCTTAAGTGTATATATCATAAAATCTACCACATGAAGAATTCGAACTAGTTAAATGAAGGTGTTTAACAACTAGTACGGAATCCTTCAATCAAGGAATAAGTCAAAAATTTTTCATGAAATATCAATGAAACACAAGGCACTAAAAAGCACTCTATCCATAAAGTCCATGTCAAAAAGAAGTGAGTGTGATAGTGTTATGTGGAACATGGTATCATGAAAAATAGCAATAAAACTCAATATTCCTTTAAATTTTGAAATCATGAAATCCATCACAAAAATTTTATTGAAAAATTACAAAATTTTTATTAAAAACAATAATTTATATTTCAAGATATATGTATGTTTTGACAAGACATTAAGTATACATACATATCCTTAAAACACATTTGAGTCTATATATAGATTTGCATGAAAGGCAAATGACTCAAGAGATATCCATGTATATCTTAATGTTTTGGCAAGACAAACATATACATGAAATGAAATCACATGATCATAGCATAAATCCAAAAAGGGAATACAAGTTTAAAATGTAATAATCATCAAAACTTAGGCTATACTAACACACCTAATGGGCACAAATAAGCATTCAAACCCAATCATATATAGATTTATTTGTGATCCATAATGTGTATAAGTATAAATCCAAGTGTTGACAAATGCTAACATTTAAACTAATATTCAAAACATGAAGCATCAAATAAATTTTGAGAATACAAAAGAATTTATCCATATGATTAAAAATAGGATCATGTGAATTAATTTGAAGAATAGATAACTAGTTTAAATGGATTTTTGACAAACTAGTTAAAGATCCTTCAAAAATACAAAGTCAAATGTTTTCCATGAATAATACTAAATACACAAAAGTTCAAGCACTCATAGTCCATAAAGCTCAAAAATATTTTGTATCATAAAGATGAGTGTTCAAAAGATCATGTAAATAGCATTTTTATGAAAATAGTCATTCAACCTCAAAAAGATCATAAATCACATTTTGTTGCACAAATCAAAACATGAAAAATCATTTTTTTTTAATACTAATCTTCATGGTATATGTATGATTTATCCAATTCTAACAATACGCATACATATCCCAAATATGAAAAGAGTCCAATATATATTGCATGAAGACAAATGACTCAAGGGGTATACATGTATATTTATTAGTTTTGAATTAAACACACATATACATGAAGTAAAATCAAAGATAGGCATAACAAGTATAAATGACCGAATCATCAAAACTAGCCTATACACATGCATATAGTGGATACAAATGAGCATGAAGTTCAAATATGTATGAGTCAATTGTAGTTCGCTATACATATATGTATAAATGCAAGTTTTGACACATTCTACATTTAAGCATGTAAATGCCACATGAAGCACATAAAATCTTAAAACATGAACATGCTATGAATGATATTATGAAAATAAAAAGCATGTACATAAATAAAACAGAGGTTTAGAAATTGTTACCAACTCCAAAACTCCAAGCATGGTGGTTGACCCACCAAAATTTCTTGATAGCGGTGCTCCAAGTATGTGTCATTTTAGTTCAAATGCACCCACCATCAAGGCACCAAATCTCTCACGTTTTGAGAGATTCCTCACCTACATCAAATACACAAGGTGGGGATTTTGGTACCCATATTTTCTTGGGTCCTATGGGGTTAGTCTTGTAAGGAACCCAAGCATTTTTATTTTTATCAAAAATAAGAACATTTAACCTTTCATAACAAAATTTTCTTAGATGGCCTTTGCGGCCACAATGTGTACATGTGTACACCTTAGCATACTTATGAGTGGGAGTGTGAGCATGATGTGCATCATAAGCATGTGCATGATGTGAATGTGCATGAGTATGAGGAACTTGTTTCTTTTGAAACAAGGATTCCAATCTAGTATGATTGAATGCACATGAGCTCAAATTAGAGCTCAAATTATCAACTTTATTTTTCAAATTTTTAATCTCATTTTGATCAATGTGTGCATGAGAAGCATGATGAGATGAAGAGTCAATTTTCTTTTTCTTTTGAAAAACATTATCTTTTTCTTTTTCAATAAATTTTCTTTTCAAAGATTTATTTTCTTGAAAAACTTCTTCTCTTTGTTTTTCCACCAAAATGATTTTATCCTTCAAAATAGTGTTCCCTTCACAAAGATCATTCAATTTTGAAAGCAAGGAAACATTTTCATTTTTCAAATCTTTATTTTCTTTTTCTAAACATGCAAGTTTATTTCTAAAAGAATCATTTTCTACATGCATGCAATCAAGTTTCTTTTTCAAACTTTTGTTATCTTTTTCTAAGCATGCAATATTATCTCTAAATGAGTCATGTTCATTATGCATGCAAGCAATGTCCTTTTTCAAATTTTTATTTTCTTTCTTAATTGTGTCATATCTCTCAAGCAATAATTGACAAAATGTAGAGAGCTCATCATATGACATACTATCATCTTCTACCTCGGATTCGGTAGTTACCTCAAGGGGGTTATCCCCTTGGACCATGTAGCATACGCTGGAGATGTCGCTTCCAACGTCCGAATCGCTCCCCGCATAGTATAGGTCCTTTTCGCCAAGGGAGGTGATGACGTTCCAAGCTACAAAAGCCGATTCAACATTAGAAACCCTAGATAAATAATCATCATTTAGGGTTGACTTAATAGCATGAAGGGCTTTTGCATTAGCCTCAATGTTCTTACCATTTAAGCAATATTCATTATTAGTTGTGGCAAGATATACACTAAGGCCAAGTCCTTTGAGGAACAAAGACATCTTAACCTTCCAAATTTGGATGTTAAGAATGTCAAAGGTGGGTGGTGACATGAAGTCCATTGTGTGTGTACAAATCTTGTGATTAGCCTAAAGGAGGATCTTTAACTCTAGGTTGTTAGACCCAATATCAAGAGCACTTGGCTCTGATACCAATTGAAAAACACCTAGAGGGGGGTGAATAGGTGTAAGTGCTAATCTAAGAAACTTAATGCAAACTAAGTGCGCTAAATGCTGAAGCTAATGCAAATTATGCACAAACTAATACAATACAACAAGTGTAGCCGAATTCCCCTTGCGAGGCTCTGGACTAACTCCCCTTGATTCCCCTTGAAATGGGTTGAGGTGCCGCGTTGGCTCTCTTGGTTGAATACTAGTGTTAACAACAATCCCAAGCAAGTATGTATATCAATTATGAGCACAAGGGAATATATCATGCATATATAAGATGAACACAATAAATTGAATGCAAGATATAAAATAGAGACAAAAGGAGAAAGAGAGCAAGAGTGAGCAATCGCAAACACAAAGGGTTTGTTTCGAGGTTCGAGCACACTTGCTCTACATCCCCGCCTTCGACACACGAAGGATTTCCACTATGCAAGATCCCACCGGATCTCTCCTCGGTGCCGCAACACCTACAAGCTCTCGGACTCTCTAGTCCCTTACACACCACAAGCCCACCGGCTCGTCGAGGCCGCACCTCAAGCTACAAGTCCTCACTAGGACCCAACAACACCAAGTCCTCACTAGGACCCTCAATCAAACCGCGAACACAACCGTCCGCCTTCTCAAAGAACAAGAAATGATCTCTTGGTGATCTAAACACTTGATCACCAATTACAAACTCTCACTACAACTCTCCTATAGGATAGATATAACAATGGATGCTCAAGTGTAGTGTGAGAAATCAAGGAAAAGAACTATGGTGAAAAACTCAAGAAATCACTTTTATCACTCTTGATAAATTCTTCCTATTTGATTGGAAGTATTTGCTCTCAAATATGTGGAGAAAACTTTCTGAAAAGAATGGAAAAAACTGGACAAAAGCTCTCCTAAAATCTTGGCTCAAAACAATGACAAAACCCCCTTTTATAGAGGCCAGAAAAATCTGACCGTTGGGCTCTGTCAGAGCTACCGGTCGACCGGTCCGGTCGACTGGCAACGGTCAAAAATGTGACCGTTGCAGCCTCCGGTCGACCGGCCCGGTCGACCGCGCAACTGGAGAAGAGAGTAAACTCTCTGTCGGTCGACCGGCCCGGTCGACCGATATTTCCCGAGAGCCAAACTCTCTGAAGCGGTCGACCGGTCCGGTCGACCGTTCCCCAGTGCACACAGTCGTGCACGTCCGTGCACGTCCGGTCGACCGACCCGGTCGACCGGCCTCTGTCAGTTCTGAAAAATCAGAACTGGCAGAACCAGAAAATTGGGATTAAGGATTGGTCTTTTGGCTTAATAAAATCCCAGAAATTCACAGTAAATCCAGAAAAATAGTTTCAATCAAAATAAAAACTATTTTTCTAAAAATATGTTTTTCTAAAACTTGTTTTTCCATAACTTCACAAAATACAAAAACAAGATATTTTGAACTTATAAAGCAAAGTGTGTATGGATATGATCCACCACACAATCAAGATGAAATATCTAGTTTTTGACAATAGGCTCTAAGCATGGTTTTGGATATAAGATATGTAAACTATGAAATACCAAATTGTATTTTATCACAAATAAAAATCTTTTCTTAACTAGGAAAATCTTTTATGAAAATCATTCTATCAAGAGTTCTATCAAGAGTGTGTGTGTGATATAGACTTGAGCAATCCACCAACTATTCTATCCTTTACATTTTATCTAAAATAAATCTTATAAAAAACAAACCTAGACTCAAGTCTTCATCTTCTTGAAGTCTTCCCTTGAAGGCTTCTCATCTTCTTGACTTGGTCCAAGCTTGATCCAAAAGCTCCTTGGATCACATCATGCAAGCTCTAAATCTTGACAATTTATCCTTTGTTGAGCTTTGCACCTACTAAGATCTTGATAAAGAATCTGTCACTAATTAAACACAAGATCATTAGAAATCATAACTTCATGAGTTGATCATCATCAAAACTAGGGTGATAGGCCTTTGGGCCAACACTTTTCACCATGTCAGAGAACAAACTAAGCATGCACCGTTGGAATGTTGCGGGAGCATTGCACAATTCAAAAGGCATGCGCCGATAAGCAAAGGTTCCGAACGGGTAGGTGAACATGGTCTTTTCCTGGTCTTTTGCAGCAATAGGGATTTGGTTGTATCCCTAGTACCCATCTAGGAAGCAGTAGTACTCATGTCCAGCCACACGCTCAAGCATTTGGTCGATGAAGGATAGCGGGAAGTGGTCTTTATGGGTGGTTGCATTCAACTTTCTATAATCGATAAAGACACGAACCTTGATGGGCAGTCTTGTCTGCACCAACTCTTTTTACTCATTTTCAACCACCATAAATCCAGCTTTCTTTGAGACCGCATGAACAGGGCTAACCCATTGGCTGTCAGAAATGGGATAAATGATCCCATTATATAATAGTTTCAAAATTTTCATTTTAACTGCCTCCTGCATGAGTGGGTTAAGCCTACGTTGTGGGTCCCTCTTGGGGTTGCTTCATCGACTAAATGGATTCTATGTTGCACTATGGCTGGACTTATTCCTTTGATGTCTTTCATCATCCATCCAATGGCTTCCCGATGTCTTTTCAGAATAGACATTAAGTTGTCCTCTTATTGCTCAGTCAGGTGGGATGCTATGATGGCTGACAAGGTGTCCTTTCTACCTAGGTAGGCGTACTTGAGGTGTTCAGGTAAGATTTTTAGCTCTAGAGAAGGTGTTGCTTCATTGGAGGCAATCTCTAGGCTTTCAATCCTATGATGAGGTACACTTGGCTTGATGCCCAATCCACTACTGAATCTACGATCTGGTCTAGATTAAAATCCTCAGCCTCCAGATCAAACTCTGCCTCCGTTTCTATCTCCATGCTTTCCTCATGCTCACTGATCAGGTTTTCAATAGAATTGACCTCAAACATCTGCTCATTAACATCCCTAGGTTGTCTTCTAAGATTGAAGACATTGACTTTCTTCGTCATATCTCCAAAGGTCAATCGCATGGACTCTTTCCTATAGTTGATTATGGCATTCGCTGTAGCAAGAAATGGGCGCCCTAAGATGACTACAGTTTGAGACCTTAGATTGGACACAGGTTGGGTCTCAAGCACAATGAAGTCAACAGTAGATGAAATCCCCGACCCGGATAAGGACGTCTGTGATTTCCCCCTTCGGGATCTTCACAGATCGGTCAGCTAGCTGAATGGTGACTCGAGTTGGGCTTAGCTCGCCCAACCCAAGTTATGGTATACTAAGAGAGGTAGCAAGTTGATACTTGCTCCCAGATCAAGAAGTGCCCTACTAATTTTGATTTGTCCTATGGTGCAGGAGATTGTGGGACATCCGGGATCCTTGTATTTTATCGCGATGGGACCAGACAGAATTTCACTTATATTGGTTGCCAAGAACACTTTCTTAGACACATTTGTCTTTCTCTTCTTAGTACACATATTCTTAAGAAATTTTGCATAAGCTGGGACTTGTTGGATAGTGTCAAGAAGAGGCACATTCAATTTGACCTGGTTGAACATCTCTAGCATCTTCTCCATGTGCATATTCTTATTGTTGTTCCTAAGCCTATTGAGAAAGGGTGCTACAGGCTTATGAACTTGTTCAGCAGCTTTGTCTTCGTCAGATGTGTGAGGAGCAGTTTGGGAGGAACTAGGAGTGGTGGAGGATGGAGTAGGATCGGGATGGACTTGATTTTTCTATTGGTAGACCTGGTTGTCTTCCTTCTTTCCAAATCAAAGTGTGTGAACAGCATTACACTGGTTGATCAATGGATCCTATTTTTCACTTGTTTGATTGGAGGTTTTTGGGTTAACTAGCGGCTGACTAGGTGAAGTACCCTTTGGTCTATCACCTAGAGAACTAGCTAATTGGCTCATCTATATTTTCAATCTCGATATAGCCTATGAATGGTTGTTCAACGTTTGTCCCTGATTTTACATAAAAACGCTTTGGGACTTCATAAAAGCTTTCATGCTCTCCTCTAACTTATTGAATTTCTTTTCCATTGGTAAACTTTAAGAGGAGGAAGATGGAGCTTGACTGAGAAAATTTGGTGGAGGACTGGGACGGTGAAAGTTGTTAGAGAAATTAGGCCTAGGAGGATTGTTCTGGGCCCAAGAGAAATTTGGGTGGTTCCTCCAACCTAGATTGTATGTTTGTGAGTACGGATTGTGAGGCAGCCGTGAGTAAACCGCGTTCAGGTATTCCAGTAGCACTTGCTGGGCATGAAAAATAGGGCACTCTTTAAAGACATGATTTGGTGCCTGACAGTATGAACAACCTGGATTGTGAATTGGTGGTGGGTTGATTTGGTTGACATTGGCTGGCTCTTTTGTCTCTAGAGTCTCTATTCTGCTCATTAGGGTTGCAATCTTAGCCTCGGTAGCTATGGATCATTCTAGAGATAAGAGCCATCCTCTTAAAACTATAGATTGTGAATTCTTAGGTTTTTTTGAGTCTGGCTCTTATTGCAGGGTTTTTTCAGCTAAATCCTCAAATAAATCCCAACCCTGATTCTCATTCTTCTGTAAGAACCCTCCCTGACACATGATTTCCAAAAGGGTTTTCGTCTGATAATCTAAACCATCATAGAGAATCTGGCACTGATGTTATTTCTCCACACCATGGTGAGGGCACTGAACTAGGAGATCTTTGAATCGCTCAAAGTATCTCCAAAATGGTTCACTCGGTTCTTGCCTAAACTGCATGATATTCTTCCTAATGAGGGCAGTTTTGTGAACTAGGTAGAATTTCTTCAAGAAGGCCTTAATGGAATCATCCCACGTCGTGACAGAATCTACGGCCAAACTGTACAACCATTTCTTCACTAGGTCCTTTAGGGAAAAGGGAATGAAACGTAACAAAGAAGTATACGCATCATGAGGCACACTTATTCAAATTCCATAATAAAGAAGTATGCGTTCTCTGATTCTAAACCATGAAACTTTGGGAGAGTGTTGATGAATTGAGGCTTTAACTTGAAGTTATTTTCGTTTGCTTCAGGAAGTTTTATGCAAGATGGAAGTGAGGTTCTGATCGGGTAAAATCTATCCTGAAGTGACTCCATCACCGGTTCTGGATGCAAGGGTAGAGAAGTTTTTCTGGTTAATCTGAAAATTGTAGGATCTCTCACCCACTCTTGCATGCAGCACACCACAAACAACGTAAAAACAAACAAATAATCGAAAAGAATAAAAAATAATCAAAAGAAAGAAAAACAACCACCAAGCCTTAGTCTAAGATACCTGGACCTAGACGACTCCTAACTGGTCAATTCTCCGGGGAATGTTGTTGCAGGAACTCAACTACAAGCTAATCGGTCAGGAAAGGGTAAACTCAGGGGGAGGTATCCGGGCGTGAGCCACGGGCCTAATACGCCAAACCACGGAGCTTTTAAGGCTTTTCCTCTCAATCTACTTTCCTTAGAAACCGATTTTGCAGGAGTATAGTTCTTGCAATTTCCAACCTCGGTTAATCTCTTAGTGAGTCCAAGATGTCCCTAGGGCCAACGTCTATTGATTTTTAGTTAAGGCTTGGGAAAGTGTGAGTGCACTTGGAGATGATTTTTGGGCTAAGGAAGGGTGATGAAATCCCCATCTTATCTTATTTATTTGAGTTTTGCCCTTAAAGTCAATTGGGCAAGTGTACAGTTTATTCACAACAAGGTAACACTCAAAGTGATAAATCACTCTAAAATGTTGGTCTTATTCTATATGAATGCATACGTATCTTTTCTCCAGCACTCTTCAACAGAAATTGAAATGAATTGAAATAGACACGTGCCCTAAATGCAAAAGTCTAATCCAAATTTCAATTAAGCAACAAGTGAATTTTTGTTGAGTTTATTACACATGTATAAGGTGAAGCATTCAATGGAACTAAAAAATTTAGAAAGCAATTTTTAGCGGCTTTTGGCAACCCTGCAAACGAGTTTGTTAGTACTTCAATCGAAAAAACTCGCTTTTACATGAATTTTTCTGAGGTCAAATGAATCCTCACGCAACGTCCTTGGCCACTTCTTTCGCTTCCCGTGATCGTGAGCTCCTTGGTACTTCTCCTACACACAAAAATAAAGAACAAACTTTAGTATTGAACAATAAAGTCATTCCCTCCCCAGCAACGGTACCAAAAAGCAAGTACAAGAATCAGTGAAAAGAGTGTGGGTCGATGTTACTGCTTTTGCGATTCTTCCGCATCAAGCTTTCATTGCTCTCCCTCCTTGTGGATACGACCCGTATAGCTATTCGCTACTACGGAAGTGATTGTACTCCAAAATTATATTTTTATCATCACTTTTACACATATATCCTTGATCATTCCTTTATTAATTAATGCTATTAACCCTTTTTTTTGATTATGGTGTGTAGTTACTTAAATGAGAGGATAAAGATACAAGAAGCTTCATTTTATCCCTAATCCTATCTAAAGTTGGATTTTAAATTGAACCCAAAGGAGGAAAGGATTAATCTTCATCTCCTATCAAGTTCAAATTCAGAAGATAAAGTCCTAGAAGATGAAGGGGATAAAGCTAATCTTAAAAGTGAAAAGGAGGATAATTCAAATTAAATGGAGTTCAAAATCAATTCAGGCTAGGATTCTGGTTGTACACCTTTTAGTATTCAGATCATAAATTTTGCTACCAATATTCAAATCTGATGATTTAAGATACTACAGAAAGAAAACTTGAAGGACTATAATTCTTATGTTTATCATTCTATCAACTTCAGAAGTCTGATGAGCCATATTCAGTAAACAACACGTCAACTTGTTACAAGACTGAATTCCTTATTGAATTAGGAAACCTTCTAATTTGTATCCTAGTGTGATTAGCTTTGAGACCTATTTAAATAGCTGAAATCTCTCATTATGAATCATCTCCATATCATAGATCATAGCTTAGGATTTTTCTTTTAGTCTCTTCTTCAAATTTCTTTTGTATTTTAGTTCTATTTGTGAGAAGGAGAAGCCATTGTAATTCGAGGTGACTGATCAATACAAGGTGCTTTCTTTCTTTTCATATCTCTTTTGTTATTTACTTTATTTTTGTTTTTTCTTATTTTTTTATTTCTTACTTTCTTTTATGAGTAGCTAGATTTTTCTCATGGCCTGCTAAGACGTCACCACCATCACATCTAATGTCTAGCAGATAACCAGATTAGATCATACACATGCCTACTCCAATTTTTATTCTTGAAGACTCATTAGGATAAGCAAATAGTTTAAACACTTTTTTATTGTTCTTCTTAATCTTGATAAATATCTTGGTATTTTAATGTTCAACTTTAATAAGTGTTAGGGTTAAAAATTTGCTTGTACTTTCTAATGATCTTTCTTACTTTATACTTGACCAACAATCTTGATATTATAATGTTACATCTTGGTTAGTGCTATTTCAACCCGTATCCTAGTTTTCCTCCTATGTATCTTACTTCATTTTGAGGTAGAATATCATGTTTAGGATTTAAAGTAAAGTAATTATCTATCTAGCATTAGCATGTATGGTGGTTGATTATTAGTAAGCTGTGAACCTTTCTTTTAGTTTTTTTTCTTTATCCACACAATCCATCCCCTCTTTTTCACGTTCTTTAAACAAAGAAGATAAAAAGAAAACAATATTACCGAAAAGCTTCCATCGCATCTCTCCCTGAGGTTTGACCCGTTTAACTCATGCTACAGTGGTTAAATTGTAAAAATTCAGAGTAAACCAATCACATACACTTTTCATATTCCCTGTACTCTGTTTTTTCCAATCAAAATTTTGGCGCCGTTGCCGGGGAGGGAACAGTATATATTGTTTTCTAACTTAGGTTAGATTTTTTTATTTATTTGTTTCTCTTTATTTTTAACAATTCTTATGTGATATGACTTATTACAATTTTTTTTCAATTTTAATAGTAATCCATATTACACCTCGATCTCTTTTGAATCGGATATTACCAGCCCGACATATCATAATTTTAACCAACCAAGCATGCCTAGTTGGTCTTATCCGAATCAACATATGCCCCAACCTCAATTTCATGAAACGAATTGGAATAATCATCTCTACTCCTCACCGAGTCAATGGGGATGCAACACTCCTAAGCCATATTGTCAACCACCTTTCCAACCATCATCTTCATATACTTCTTTTTCCACACCACCAATAGAAGAACCTACCTACATGGAAAAGAGTATAGAATCCATGATTCAGTCCTCAAATGATCCATTCGATAGGTTAAAAGAAAAAATAGATCATTTGCAAAGTTTAATGAATGAGCAAATTTCTAGACTTTCAAATATCCTTGAACTAACTTACCAAATTGACGAGACCAACGAATCATGGTGTCTTGATCTTTGATCAAGATTCAATTTCATCGCACCAACGTGAACTTGATCAATCCCAACCCTTAGACAAATTGGTAAGTTTTAACTTCAATGAGATTGAACTTGATTGTGAATACGAACCCGATCCTCAACTCTGTGATTTAATTCCAAACTTTGAATCTATGTTGACTCCAGTGTCTTTACCCAAGTTGGAGCCAATTTCTGAGCCCACATTAATTCTAGTACCCTTATATTATGAAATTGGACTATTTTGGATAGTCACGTTCGTTTCATGGATCATAAATACGAGCTTAAATTCTTTAATTTGGAGACCACTTTTGAACCAAACCCGACTCTGGAAGCTAAATTTAATTTTCCTGAGCCGGTATTAGTTCCCAATCCTATCATTTTTAAGCTCAAATCAATCACTTCATCAAGTCAAATTCTACTGTTGGACCAAGGTGTAGACAATGCTGACCCTGAGATGGTATTTCAAGATTGGTCATACAACCAAAATAGTTTCAATGTTAGGGTCGTGCATGATCCTATTCATTTGGGGATAATAATAATGTGTATAAGAAAGAGGTCATAAAAGGTGAGTTCCTTGATGATCCACAATATTTAGATTGGGTAGCAATGCTTGGCCCAATCCGGCCACCACTGGAACCACCACCTTGAGGTCATATTTTGCCTTCCCTTTCTTCTTTTTCATGCATACATGCATTCATTCATACATTGAGGACAATACATGAGATAAGTGTGGGGGAGGGTTTACTAACATACTAACATAGGTAGATACTAACATTTTTTTTAAAAAAATCTTTTTGAAAAAGAAAACAATATTTTGATTTATTTCTGTAAGTAATTAAGTTAATTTTAAGGAATAGGAAAATCATAATTAGGATTTTTTAACACTTGGTCAAAACAAGAGTATTTGTTTTATTTTTAAGTTTAGGAGGAAAAAATTGAAAAAGTAATTTAGTGTTGATATCTTTACCTTGATGAAATATGCATGCTTTAAACACTTACACACTTGGATTCAAAATAAAGACTCTTGTATCTTAGAAAAAATTATATAAAATAAACAAATCTAATTATTGATTAGCTAGGTACTTTGGCCTAAGAAAGCCTTGGTACTTACGCGAAAGGTAATTAGGTAAGTTTAAAAATATATATATATACATAAATATATTATATGTATTAACACATCTAATAATCAATTAGTTAGGTATTAGGGCCTCAAGAAGCCTTATTACTTACACAAAAGAAAATTAGATGAGTTATACATATTTAAAAAAAAGAAGAAAAAAAGAAAAAAAAAGAAAAGAAGTGCTTAAAGGGCAACAAAGTGGTAATACTTCGAGCTTCTGCCAAAAAAAAAAATTATATACAAGTTATAAGAGTTGAAGTTTAAGAATCCCAAGTAAAAATTTCGCTTTCACTTCGTTTTCACAAAGGTGCATATGACTTGGGGTAAAATAAAAGACTAAGTGAGAAATTCAGTTTTAATCCTAACCTAAATTGATGATAAATATTTGCATCGAGACTAAGTATAGGAATGAATAATTTGGTGATCCTAAGACTTATAGATTACTTGATTTCCTCAAAGATACTTAAAATATTGTTCTCTTTCAAAATTGAATTTCAAAAATACTAACATTTTATTTTTTCTTTATGAATTTTGTGGGTGTAATTTACTGAAAACCCTCATGAGACAACACTCGTCCTCTAGGGTAGCCTAGAGGTTTAACGGCTTGTTGCACGTGCTAAGTACAATCGTGATTCCTACGATAGTGAGTTAGGTTAGATTAAATTAGTTTCTAACATTTGATTTTGCTCACGGACGATCAAAAGATAAGTGTGGGGGTGTGATTGTACTCCAAAATTGCATTTTTATCATCACTTTTACACATATATCCTTGATCATTCCTTTATTAATTAATGCTATTAACCCTTTTTTTGATTATGGTGTGTAGTTACTTAAATGAGAGGATAAAGATACACGAAGCTTCATTTTATCCCTAATCCTATCTAAAGTTGGATTTTAAATTGAACCCAAAGGAGGAAAGGATTAATCTTCATCTCCTATTCAAGTTCAAATTCAGAAGATAAAGTCCTAGAAGATGAAGGGGATAAAGCTAATAATCTTAAAGGGAAAAGGAGGATAATTCAAATTAAATGGAGTTCAAAATCAATTCAGGCTCAGATTCTGACTGTACACCTTTTAGTATTCGAATCATAACTTTTGCTACATATATTCAAATCTGATGATTTAAGATGCTACAGAAAGAAGACTTGAAGAATATAATTCTTATGTTTATCACTCTGTCAAATTCAGCCATCTGATAAGTCATATTCAGTAAACAACATGTCAACTTGTTGCAGGACTGAATTCCTTATTGAATTAGGAAACCTTCTAATTTGTATCCTAGTGTGATTAGCTTTGAGGCCTATTTAAAGAGCTGAAATCTCTCATTATAAATCATCTCCACATCAGAGATCATAGCTTAGGATTTTTCTTTTAGTCTCTTCTTCAAATTTTTTTTGTATTTTAGTTCTATTTGTGAGAAGGAGAAGCCATTGTAATTCGAGGTGACAGATCAATACAAGGTGCTTTCTTTCTTTTCATATCTCTTTTGTTATTTACTTTATTTTTTGCTTTTTCTTATTTTTTTATTTCTTACTTTCTTTTATGAGTAGCTAGATTTTTCTCATGGCTTGCTAAGACGTCACCACCATCAATCTAATGTCTAACAGATAACCAGATTAGATCATACACATGCCTACTCCAATCTTTATTCTTGAAGACTCATTAGGATAAGCAACTAGTTTAAATACTTTTTTATTGTTCTTCTTAATCTATACTTGATAAATATCTTGATATTTTAATGTTCAACTTTAATAAGTGTCAGGGTTAAAGATTTTCTTGTACTTTCTAATGATCTTCTTACTTTATACTTAACCAACAATCTTGATATTGTAATGTTACATCTTGGTTAGTGCTATTTCAACCCATATCCTAGTTTTCCTCCTATGTATCTTACTTGATTTTGAGGTAGAATATCATGTTTAGGATTTAAAGTGAAGTAATTATCTATCTAGCATTAGCATGTATGGTGGTTGATTATTAGTAAGCTGTGAACTTTTCTTTTAGTTTTTTTTCTTTATCCACATACAATCCATCCCCTCTTTTTCACGTTCTTTAAACAAAGAAGATAAAAAGAAAATAATATTACCGAAAAACTTCCATCGCATCTCTCCCTGAGGTTCGACCCGTTTAGCTCTTGCTACAGCGGTTAAATTGTAAAAATTCAGAGTAAACCAATCACATATACTTTTCATATTCCCTGTACTGTATTTTTTTCGAATGAGGAAGAATCGCAAAAGCAGTAACATCGACCCACACTCTTTTCACTTGTTTTTGTACTTGCTTTTTACCGGTCATGCATTCAGGTGAGGTTCAGAAGGCCCAAGGCTTGGCAGTGAATTGACAAAAGCTCTGGGGAGAGGGGCAAGGTTAAAAGCTTCACGATATAGTAACAATCAAGAAAAGAATTAAGGTAGTAATCTAAAATCTCAAGTTGTTTTGCTAAAGGATTGAAAAGAAAGTCATGGTAGATATTGTTAGGATTTTGCCTTATTTTTCAATAAGAGATGATGGTCAAAGAAAATCCTATTGAGTTGGAGAAGGTGATGGCTTGAAGCAGAAGAAACAAATAAAGGTGAAGCAATTTCCTTTTCAGCGATTACGATTTTCATTTTTCAGGAGGAGTATAAATAGGATTCAACTCCTATTCAATAAAGATTTGTTTATAAAGATTAAAGGGTTTAAAATCCTTCTAGATCAAGGAGATCAACTCCTAATAGGATTAATCAAGATTCTTCAAGCATCCAATGGTAAAGATCATCTCATAATCAAAATAGGAGTTATATTGTAAAATTCTATAAATAAAGGATTATAACGTAGGATTTAGGTGGAGCACAAGAGCAGAAGAAAGTTGTGGAGAACAACAATGTAAGACCCTATGTTTTCCATTATGTTCACAAAGGGGGAAAACTTATAAAAAAGAGTTTGAGGAGCTAAATTACAAGTATTCTTAAAAAGATTACAAGTGGATCTCCTCAGAGATTCTGGAGAAGTGTGCCGATAGGAGTCTGGTCAGCGCGCGACCACTTTGTCCCTTTGACGATGCGAGCGATGAGATTCCCTTCTCGCCTGGTTCGGGGAATCAGAGAACAGAGGGTTGGTAGAACCCTCTTGATGCTTCTCAAAATCGCCTTCAATAAGGAATTCCTTCTCGCCTGGTTCCGGAGATTCCTTGAGAAGAAGGACGATGTTAGGGTATCAACACCCTGGATAGAGAAAGCAATTCTCTAAAAGGTCTCTGAATTCGAGAACGCACAGTGCGTTATGAAGAAGCCTCTTCTTGTGGAGTCCTCTTTCTCCGATTGATCGATCTCTATCTCGTGCGTCCGTATGCGTCTCTACGTGTCTTTCTGCGTGTCTCTCTGCGTATACCCTTGATGGGCTTTTATAGGGATAGCAAGGGTATAATCGTCCCTTGAAGATATGGAAACAGATTGAATCAAATCTGTTTAAATCTGAAAAGTAGCCCGCGAGGCTAGGATCAACTTCTGCGAAGCTAGAATTGGCAGGTCGGTGGACCTTCTCGATCTGTTTTGTTCCTTTCCATATCGTTGAAGGATTTCCCCTGATCTTCTTACTCGTTTTAGAAGAGTCAAGAGATTGTGGCAATCAACTGCCAAATTTGATCTCTGATTTGATCTTAATTGGATTTGATCTGATTGGATCCGATCTCATCCGGAGATTTGATTGGTCAAAGGTGGACCATAGTAGACCAATTGCGGAGCTATCTGTATTGAGCTCGTAGCGGAGCAAGAGATGGTTTCTGGCGAAGTCCGAAAGAAACCCTTTGGCGGAGCTGGAAGTCCTCTGTGGCGAAGTTTGCGAGTCAGCTTCTTGGCGAGGCTTTGAATGGCTTCAAGGCGAAGTCGGGTGATATTAGCCTCTCAAGTGAGGCTATCCCTTTGGGCTCATGCGATGCTAAGTGCTAGCACCTTAGACCTGCTGAGGTCTGTTTAGAAACAATCCGGGTTCACTGTCTGCTTGTTGGATCAGTGGAGTCCAAGTTGCTTCCTTGTCCCTCGGAGATGGGTGAAAACTGGTCTTCAGCTCGTCTGTCACTTGTCTTTTGTAAATGTCAACAAGTTTAGATATTGTTCGGACCAATGAAGATCTTGTCTTTTTTAAGTGTCAACAAGACCCCCTTCAAAGTTTTCGAAAGTCTGCAATGAATCGGACTTCGAAATACTTTGAACTGCTTCGATCGGTGGTGTGTGGAGTATGAACGTCGCCATGATGGTTGAGTTCAGCTTCGCTTTGAATCCTGCTTTGGGATGTTTGCCGAAGAACTGCACAGGTTCGTGCCTCTGAATAGCTTCGCGTGCGGGTAGCCCCGCGTCTGGGCTTCCGAAGGTATGTTCGCTTGGGAGCGCATGTCGCTTTCCCGAGATCAACCGCCGTGGGTCGATTTTCAAGGAAGATTTTCTCCTTCTCTTGCGCTGACCGGGGAAGATATTCTCCGATTTGCACGTTTCCAAGGGAGGATATTCCCTTTCTTCAAGGCGCCATAAGTGCCTTTTATGAGGGAGACGTTTTCTCCCTTTGCACGGTTCCAAGGGAAGCCGTCCCTGTTCTCAAGGCGCAGTAAATGCCTTAAATGCGCTCGTGCTTCCACGCTTGAGGCGGCAGCGCTTAGGCCATGGGGCCTATAAATAGGACACTTGAGGTCCTCTGAAGAGAAGTGATTTGCTCTTCTCTTCTTCTCTTGGTTGAGAAAGAGATACTCAGATCTCTGAATTAGTGGGATGCCTATTCTGGTCATTACCCGGGCAAGGACCGGTAAGTCTTGATCGTTCAACGACTTCACCGATTTTAGGGAATTCATCTCCCTTAATTCAGCTTTAACAGCTGTTTCAGGGATTAGCTTCCCTTGTTCTCCATTTAACTGATCTGCGGAGAAGGATTTCAGCATAGCTTCCCAGTGAGGCTATCATCTTGACTTGATCAGAAAAAGATCACTGCATGTTAAGTCCGCTGCACAGGCAGAACTTGGGACTTAGTATCTTCAAGGTTGAGCCAGTCTTGCCATATAGGTGAAGCTAAGACTGTGTCCCATAGGATCAGTCTGGCTTAGCCATATAGGCGAGGCTAGGACTTGGCGTTTGCTGAGCTAGCCCATCATCACTGTGCAAGCGAGGCTTACCCTCTGCTTTACTGAAACTGGATCGCTTCGACCCAAAAGATTTAGCTTAATTCTTTTGTAGCTTCACCTGTGCTTAGTTGCTAATCTGTTCTGATTTGCCTTGCAGTGGGCTATGTTCGCCAATCTTGTGACTTGATGGACGGAACCATAAAATTGCCTTATGCTTTCCCGGTTGAAGCTTTACTTTTAAGCAGGAGGAATAATTTGGGGCAGCGGGTGCGTGTCCCAGAGGCTATTGGCAGCCTCTTATACGAGATGATTCGTTCTGAGGTGAGGCTGGTAGCCGCTTATCCGGAGATGATCCGCTTCGGGGTAGTGGGCGTCACCTGTGAGATCACTGGCATCATTGCCAACTTTCAACTTTGGTGGCTTTTGTCGGGGACGATCCACTTCGGGAGAGCAGGCATCACACCTGTCGGACCACTGACATCACTGCCAATTCCCATTATAGGTGGTCTGACGTGTTGGCGGCGATAAGTTTTATTGCCAGGCTTCAACAAAGATGACCTCGCTTTCTAGTGGCAAAATCTGCCATTTTTGTGGAGAATTATGGCCGTGTCTCCGTGACACAACTAGTTACATCCTTGTGCAGGAGGAAGGCCTTTCGTGTCTAGCCGGTCTGACTTAGAAGCAGATAAAACCGCTTGTATGCCTTTTGCGCAAATGACCCTGTCGAGCTACTGAATGTGTTGTATGAAACACAACTTTGATGTAATATCAATGTATCCTTCCTTTTAAATCAATGAAAGTTCATCTTCTGATCCTCTGATTTTTGCTTACTTTCATTGAAAGTTTGGCCATAGCGGGGCTAAACTGTATGTGGAGTTAAGGGCATAGTCCCTTTTTTGAATGAACTTCGCGAAACTGGTATGTCCGCGAACAGCGCCTTTTTAAGGGGCTAAGATAAGCCTTTCGGCGAAGTCCCTGAAGGATTGCGCGAAGCCCGCATTTTAATCCAGGGCGAAGTTAACCCTTAGTGGGATCGAAGCAGCGCTTCTCGGGGAGGCGCTTCGGGTGGCGTTTCGAATTAATTTGAAATGGAGGCGTATGCCCTTTTCGATGCCTCGTTTCAGGCGCTGATTGGCCTATAAAAGCCCGATCGGGCTGAACAGGAAAAGATTTCCTTTTTCAGAGAAATTTCTTGACTTTCCCTCTCCCTCTTCCTTCTTCGTTCAGAGAACTTTGAGAACTCTTGCAGCTCTTCAATGGCGCCCAAAAGACGAGCGGGGAAAGAAGTGGCGACTTCTGCAACGGAGGGTCCTCCTCCTCTGGTCATCGAGCGACCAATCGCCGGTAAGAGACTTTCTCTCCTAATTAGAGACTGCGGTCTCTTTCTTTTAAAGCCGGTATTTGGCTTATCAGGATGATCAAATATGATCTGTCCTCGTTAGGGAACTCGTCTCCCTGAATTTCCCTATCTTCTTTGTACAGGGAATTAAGAACTGAACAGTTCTTCTTTGGGCTTCCGTATGAAGCCATTACTTGGATTGTCTTCGTCTTGTTTGAGGAACAGGACTCGGGTCTGTCTCTTCAGTCATGGCCATGAAGGATGACTCTTGACCATAATGCCCTCTTGATGACGTCAGCCCTTAAGGCTGTACCACTTCCTGCTTAAGCGAAGTTGGTATTTAGACGTTTTCTGCAAAATGCAGATTTGTCTGCGAGATCAAGCTTTGTCGAGGCTGTCGCTTTACTGGCCTTGCTCACGGGGCGAGGCTATGCCTTAGCGAATTTTACATCTCCATGTCCGCTTGACTGTTGACCTAATCATAGTTCTTTTCCTTGTTCTTTCTTTGCAGTGCCCTACACCCATAGTCCCTTTAATAATCTGTTTGGGATGACCAGCCGAGCGGATGGTAGCATCAGCCTTCAATTCTATGGCCAGGCTTCTCTCTTTAGTGAGCGGAGTTCCGTCGTCCGGGACACGCTTATCCATGGTGGTGACCCGCTCACCATGAGGAGTATTCTAACCACCGCTCCTCTCGAAGACATCGACCGTCGGACTTATAAAAAGCCCAATTTCATGTTCGGAGATGCCGCGTCCGATCCTGATCGCCAATTGCAGGCAGGCGAGGGACAGTGGGTCTTCGAGTTGGATGGCGAGAAGTTTTATCTTCCGTCTAACAATCGGCCCTTTCCTTTGTCTTCTTTTGAGTGTGTAACTCAGGCTCGGAAGATGGCATGGGGCGTGAGCCGAAGTGTCGAGTCCGTCCACGTCGGGAGATTGAAATCTCAGTCTCCTGGTTTTTCAAGGGCGGGCCCTCCTCACAACATAATAGGCCTATATCCTGGAAACGTGTCGCGGGAGCTTCCGGTAGGAGAGAATCCGGCTGTGGCGCAGACCTTTGGCACCCAATTCTGCGCAGTTGATGGGAATTATCCTGCCACTGACTTCAGGACTCCTGGTTGGGTTCATCCCCAAAAGACATGGTGGGCGGATTTGACCAACTATATCCTCGCTCACTTCGAGGAGGACTTGGAGAGGTTGAACCTCTATGAGGCCGTAAGGGCGACATGCTAATGCATTGATATGAAGGTGGCGTGCTTCTACGCCATCCTTGAGTTGTATTGCCCAGCTTCGGGGACTTTCTTCACCCCAGTTGGCGAGTTGGTCATGACTTTGCCCGAGATGAGGGAAATCTCTGCCTTGCCTTTCGGGTCTCTCCCGTATGAAGAGTACTTTCCATGCGAGACGGAGTTGGCTCTGCTGGAGAAGCAGGAGCCTGCTTTATTTGAGACTTATCGGGAGTTAATGTGCCATTTGCACATTTGTTCTAGCATCCATGGTGGCAGCAAGGGTAGCTCGAAGAGCTTGAAGAACTGGGGGAGTTACCTATTCCCAGATATGAAGAATGCTCCTGAGGCAGCTCATTGTGGAGTTGCAGATGGCGACATTTTTGAACGGATGGAGGTATGCCTCCAAAGGGATATTGTCATGACAGAAGACGATGGTCCCTATAAGAAGGGTGATGTCCTTCGGAGCTTTCACCATCAGGCTCGTCAGCCGATGTCCCGGAAGGCACTGTTGGCCGGTTTCTTAACCGTCTGGTTGAAGAAATGCGTAGTGCCATCCTCCTCGGGTGACATCGTCCACCTGAATGTTTTGCTGCCTGCCGTTCGCTTGGTCCATGGCCACCGTCTGGGTCTCCTTCCGGCCATGGTGTGCTGTATTCAAAGAGGCCTTCGCGCATTAACAGAGGCTTTCTGCAGGCCACCGGCGACGAGGCGTGGGAAGAGTGTCATCCTGCCTTGTGATGGACCCAATCCTAGGGTGGGTCTGCCAAACACTTACTTAATGGCGTGGTTTGCCTTGCACTGCCCTTCTTTGATTGAAGCTGGAGAGGACCCTCCGCAAGGTGTTCGAATGGCTCTTCTCCGCCGATTCGAAGGATGTTCCTGGCTGAAGACCTACGTGGCCGAGGCCCGCAAGTTAGTGCGTCGTCATGACGCTTACAACCTATTCCGCTGTTTTCCTCACATTCGGGGCGCAGGATACGACGAGGAATTCCGAGATGCGAAGTCAGGACGGCCTCCCATGAGTCAGGGGGTTTTTGAGTGGCTTGTCAGCATCCGGCCCTCACATTTATTGTATAGAAGCGGGGATGTCTGCTATTTAGAACCTTACATCCCAAGCCGGTTTGCTCGACAGTTTGGGTACGACTAGCTGTATGTGGGTAACCCCAATCTCGATTTAGCCTTCATAGGGAGTCTCATCGATGGGGCCCGTGCCTGGCGATTCTTTACTGCGGGCGGCACTGGGGTGTGGCTGCGCACGCCATTGAAGGATCCCAACCTTCTGACGACCCTGTGCTTTTGTCAGTGGTATGCGGCTTCCAACTCCACACCTCCTGGGTTCAATGCCAACCGTTCAGGTGTGAAGTTAATCTCTCATCGACTGAAGCGGAAGGCTTCTGAGAGAAAGGAAGGCAAACGGGTTTGTGTCCCTGGTTTGGAGGAGTTCATCGCTGTAGATGATAGCGAGGCTTCTGATGCAGGGAGTCCTCGCTTCGAGGCGGGGACGGGAGCTGATACTCATGCGGCTGGCTCTGGTGTGGTGGGGACATCTTCCCCACGACGTGCGGGAGAAGTGGAGGAAGAGGATTCTGACGTCCACTTCAAGAGGAAGCATGGGAGTGAATCTCGCATGAGGTCGTTGGCGAAGAAGCCCCGTCGCCAGGCTCCTACAATTGTGGCAGAGGACCGTCCCTCTGCAGTGATTCCTCTTGCTACCCCATTAGCGGCTGAACCGTCGGTCGCTGAACCGACTAGCGGTGAATTTGCTCCGGGTCTGGGTAAGATTAACCCCATCCATATAATACGCCTTTGGTGTATCCCAAATAACTCATTATTTGCTTCTTGTTGCAGGAGCTGAGGCGGTTGGGGAGCAAGGGGAACATTATGATCCCCTATTCGCTTATGGGATTGCTGTTGGTTCCTTTACTCACGCGGAGGAGTCCGGAGGTGATGCAGCCGACATTGGTCCCTCGGGCGCTGGGACTTCTAAAGGAAGTCCTGAGGCATCGAGCTCTATTGGGTGGTCCACAGGATACTCGGCAAGCGAAAACGAGCCGGCTGTTCGTGCTGATTCTGGCAAAAATTTTCCGATGGAGCCCCTGGAGACTGATGCGGCTGACGAGATGTTGGAGGCAACATCATCCTTTGGTATTGTCCTAACCTCTTGGCTTCTTTTGTATGTAGTGTCCTGACTAACCGAAGTCTTGTTACAGGTGTTCGACCTCAAGGTGCATCAGCTTTAAGAGAGCCGGAAGATCCCCCCGAAGGGCCAAGGGGTGACACGAGCGCTTCGACCGCGGTGGATGCTGCTATGTTGGACGCGCTGTATGGCGACCTGCCTTCTTATCGGCCCAAATCAGCCGAAAGGCCAGAAGTTGTGGAGGCGGCAGTCCCGGAGGTGTCCTCACTCCCAATTGTATCAACGAGTGGGGTGCCGACAATTTTGCCAAGTACGGAGCTGAGGGTGATCACAAGCCCTACTTCTCCAACCCTGGTGGTCGAGCCTGCTGCTCAGGAGGTGGTTGCTAGTCCTTCTTCCGCGGTGGCTGGCGTTCTGGTCTCGATGAGGACTCCGCCGAGATCGCCCTCGGCTTGTCCGGCTGCTGTCAGTGCTCCCGCTGCTTCTTCTGCGACAGCGTCGACCAGGCTGGTGGACTATTCCAAGGTTGCCTCTTTATCGGAAGTGGCTGAGGTCGAGAACGATTACATCGGTGACCTGGTCGATAACTTTTATAAAGGCTTAGGGCGAACTATCGACCTGGTTCTGAAGGGCTCGACTATGCCATTGATTGAGGCTAAACCTGCACAAAAAATACGGATTTTCAGATCTTATGATAAAAACGTGCAAGTGCTCAATACTTCCGCTATAGCAAGTGGCTATGCGGGTCGTGATCCACAAGGAGGGTTTGCGATGGAAGCTTTTACGGTTCTTTATTGAAATCGTTATCAAAACTAAGCGAAGGTTCTTTTCTGTTTTTAAAGTTAAGAAAAAGAAAAAGAAAGTTATAGTTAAAGTTAGAGAGAAAGCGAGAGATGAAGAAGGTGGAAAATCAGAAAACAATAAAAAGCGAATATGTACAAATGAAGTGGAGGAAAAAGAATGAAAACGATAGGGAAGAAGTGGTGAAAGAAATCGTGTTGGCGATCTATACTATAGCGATAAAAGAAAAGAAAGAAAGTTTAAGAATTACTTACATAGTTTGGTGATGACTTACTTGGAAACCTGCGCAAGTTCTACCTTTTTGCTTCGGAGGCATTCAACGCATATATCATAAACTTGAACTCAGTCCCCGTGCACATTATATCGTCAAGCCTAGCAAGAACGAAGTGATGCGGATCTTGGAAGAGGAGAACGTCTTCATGAACTATCGCTGGCTCTCACGTAGCATCGGTGTACTTGCTTTGGATTTCACTTGTAAACTCAACAAACACAACCAAGGTAAAGCAGAAAGAGGAAGAGGAAAGCAAAACAAAAGAAAAGGAAAGTAAAGAAACGAACATAAATGAAAGTTTACCTTTATTGCTTACTGAGACAATGAAAGAAAGGAGTAGGGTACATCGTCGGTGTCACTCTCAACATTAGCCCCTCTCTCTTACTTACATGAATCTTCTTCTACCCTAAGTTACATACAAATTACATACATAAAAAGAAAGACTAAAAACCTAAACTAAGGAATGAAAACTAAGCTAAATCCTAATATGCCTTCACGTCCTTTTTTTAGCGCAGATAATGGCCTTTTATAGGCAAATACCCAACCACCAAGATCCCGGGGAGGTCGGGGGAGTTCACGCTCCCCGTAACTCCCCAGGATTGCCGCAAAAACGCGGCTTTTGCCGCGTTTTTGCGGCATTAGTGTGGCCAGGTGGCCACATCAAGAGGGGGGTGGCTCCTGGTTTGAAGTGGGGCTCGTATCGCCTGCTGGTTTTCTTGTTGCTTCTTCAACCGCTGACTGAATCGGCTTTTGATTTTCTAGCTTCGATTCCTCGATTCAAGGAGAGTTTTTCTCAACCCCTTGATATGCCAAGATATAGCCCAGATTTCTTCACTTCGAATTTATTCTGAATTAATTCAGAATAAAGTGGGCTTTTGGGCTTGTTCTTCTTTTATTCCTTTGAGCATTTGGGCCTACATTTAGCAAAGAAAAAAGACACTTATTAATATCATTTATTAGCAAACAAGTGTGGTAAAGTGACAACATAAATGCAATGTATGTGACAAATCACACCCCCACACTTATCTTTTGCTCGCCCTCGAGCAAAACATTAGACTAACTCGAATCAATTATTAGACCACTTTCGCAGGTCACTCGATTGCACTGAGCATGTGCAACAAGCCGTTAAACCTCTAGGTCACCCCTAGAGGACGAGTTTTGTCTCGTGAGGGTTTTCAGCGGATTACACCCACAAAATCCATAAAGAAAGGGAAATAAAGAGTTAGTATTTTCGAAAAGCATTTTGAAAGAGAAAAATATTTGAAATATGATTGTAAGATCTAAGCAATCTATAAGTTATAGGAAACCCGAATTTTTTTATTCCTAAGCTTAGTCTCTATTCAAAAATTTGTTATCAATCAAAGTAAGGAGTCAAATTGTACTTCTCATCTAGTCTATTACTTTACCCTAAGTCATATGCACCTTGTGACTGTGAAAATTTTGACTAAGGGTTCATTAACTCTAACTCTAATGCCTTACTTATTTATATATATACTTTTACCCTTTTTTTTTTTGTGGTATTATTCCTTAGTTCTATTAGGCTTTCTAATCTGCCCATGTAACGAGCCTCTAATCGATGACTCCCAAACCAAACGGTCTTAGGGCACCAGGTGAGAAAACACCCCCAAGGACTTAAGGACTCGAGCAAACAAGGCCACAAAACTAAGGATTTTATTATATGAATCCCTTTTAGGCGTGAATACTTATGCATTATTAGGCACAAATACCCAGCTTAATCAGAGGATCTAATTATCTTTCGCATAAATACTAAGGCTTGCTTAGGCCAAAGCACCTAGCTAATCAATAATTAGACTTATTCATTTTTTTTTCAAACTTATCTAATTGTCTTTCGCATAAATACTAAGGCTTGCTTAGGCCAAAGCACCTAGCTAATCAATAATTAGACTTATTTATTTTTTATATATATATATATATATTTTATAAGGCATAAGAATCCTTGTTTTTGAACCCTAAGTGTGTAAGTGTATGAAGTATGCATATTTCATCAAGGTAAAGATCAAGACTAAATTACTTTGACAAATTATCTTCCTAACCCTAAAAATCAAACAAATAATCTTATTTTGACCAAGTATAAGAAATCCTAATTTGGATTTTCCTATTCCTTAAAATTAACTTAATTTCTTACAAAAATAAGTCAAAATATTGTTTCTATTTTTCAAAAAGTTTTTTTTTAAAGTAAAGAAAAATGTCAATTTTTTTTTATTTTTTTATTTTTTTAAAGAAAAAGAAAAGTTATGTTAGACCCTCCCCCACACATATCTCATGCATTGTCCTCAATGTATGAATTAATGCATAGATGCATGAAAAAGAAGAAAGGGAAGGAAAAGGTTACCTTAAGGTGGTGGTTCCGGTGGTGGTCTGATTGGTCCACGAAACATGGCCCAATCAACTTTTCTTGGGTCTCGAAGGAACCCACCAGCACTATCTTTAATATGACCCACTAAAAAGATAAATCCATTAAGGATTTTTATTAAATATTTGACCCCATCTAATTTCCAAATTCCATAATTGATTTCGGAGTCAAATTTGTCAACCACCTCGTCCCAGAATTGTGTATGAAATGATAGAACAGTTGACTTGGACTCAGGAAGGACAGGAACTAATACCGACTCAGGAAGGTGACTTAAGTCAAGTAAAGGTTCAGGAGTCGAAATAGGTTCAGAAATTGGGTCCAAGTCAAGAAATTGAAACTCCAGTCCACATGTATTTTCCAACAATGGGATGTGACCTAATATGGGTGATTCCAGTTCAGGAATGATAGGTGGGGGGAATCAAAACTGACTCTAGAATATTATTCAAGTTTGGTAATAAAACAGGAGTCAATATTGATTCAAAAAGTTGAACTGGATCACAGATATGAGAATCTAGGTCACATATCTCATTGACTTCAATATCAAAAAATTGAGAACTTGCCAATTTGTCAATAGGATCTTCAAGAGTGTATAATTGGTCAAGTTCAATATGATCCTCACAGATGGGTGATTCAATTTCATTATGGATTGGTACAGGATCCAATGTTGACTCGGGGAAAAGATCGAAATCAGTGAAGATACCGGAGTCATTATTGAATCAGGAAGAAGCATTGAATCACTAAGTTGGGGTTCAAGATCATATTCATTCTCAAGTTCTATTTCAGGAAAAGGAAAACTTGCTAAGCTATCAATATCTTTTTCAAAATTTGGAGTTTGGGCAAGTTCAAGTGGTTGTTCTAAAATGGAATCTTGATTTCCAAAACTACATGACTCTTCGGCTCTAACAGGATGGTTAGTGACATCAGGACGGTGGGAACGTAGAGATTCGACCATCATGTCTATGTCACGATTTCGAGTGTTTTGAGCCTGAGTCATGGCTTCAAGCATCTTTTCATAGTTGATAGGTTTATTGTTTTGATGAAAAGATGAAGAATTGTCTTGGAAGTGGTAGTGAAATTGTGAGTCCATCAGATTTTGGGATTTGTGTTTGGACTCACGCATACTCATTTCCATAATTGATGGTTTCCTATTTTGGACGGGTGGAACTGAGTATGAATCTTGAACATAATGTGGACTGGGTGGAGAAGGAGGGCAAGGTGGTTGGAAATTATGCTCGGGGGAGGTGAATCCCCACTGAGTCGGTGAAGAGTTGAAATCATTATGGAAATTATAGTTATTAGATGGGGGGTATGGGTCATATTGATTCGGATAAGACCAATCCGGCACACTAGGTTGGTCAATGTTATGATATGCCGGGTTGGTAATATCTGAAAATGAAGCCGGTGTGTAATATGGATTATTATTGTAGTTGAAAAAATTATTATTATTGTCCATATCACACAATAGAATACAAACAAAAAGAAAGATAAGCAAACAAATAAACAAACAAGAAAGAAAAAATGCTAACCTAAGTTAGGGTAGACCTAGACCTAGACGACTCCTAACTGGTTAGACTGTCCACGGGAGATTTAATGTAGACTTTGACCACAAGCTAATCAGCCAGGTCAGGGCAAGGTTGGTGGGAGGTTTTCCGTCAAAAGACGTTCCTTAATTAAATAACCACCAACCTTCGGGCTTTCGGCCCTTAATCCCTTTCCTAGACACTGATTTGGCAAGAGTCAAGTTCCAACACCTTTCCCCCTTAGGATAATCTCCTAATTGAGTCCGAGATGTCCCTAGGGCCAACGTCTACTCATTTTAAGTTAGGCTTGGGTTAGTGAGTGCTTGGATTCTGATTTTTGGGCTAAGGAAGGGTGATTAAATCCCCACCTTATCTTATTATTGGGTTGTGCCCTTAAGATCAGTTTTTTGTGCAAGTGTATAAGATAAATAAGATGCACTCTAAGCGATATAAATCAACCAAGAGATAGTCCTATTCTAGATGCAATGCAAACATACCTTGCTCCAGCACTCTTCAACAGTAAAAAATAAAGGAATTAAAAAGACACGTGCCTAAAATGCAAATGTCTAATCAATTTTTTTATCTTTTCAACAAATATTTTACTGTTGATTATTAGCAGGCTTATGTTATGGCATATAAGAAAAATTAAAGTTGCAGCAAACTAGAATTTTTTTAAACTAAGCAGCCCTGCAAAAAGTTGTTAGTAGTCAACTCTTCCTTGCCGCGGATCTGCGGCTTTTGCCGTGAAAACGCGGCAATTCAGAGGGCAATGGGTCTCTGCTTTCTAGAGCAGAGGCCCAAGGCCACTTGTATGTTACTGCAAACTTGTTTTCTTGCTTTGCTTGCCCTGTAACCTGCAACAGAGAAGAAAATTCGTATAGTTCTAAAAAATTTGCAATAAAAATTCAGATTTCAATAAAACCGTTTTACCCTCCCCGGCAACGGCGCCAAAATTTGATTGAGGCTAAACCTGCACAAAAAATACGGATTTTCAGATCTTATGATAAAAACGTGCAAGTGCTCAATACTTCCGCTATAGCAAGTGGCTATGCGGGTCGTGATCCACAAGGAGGGTTTGCGATGGAAGCTTTTACGGTTCTTTATTGAAATCGTTATCAAAACTAAGCGAAGGTTCTTTTCTGTTTTTAAAGTTAAGAAAAAGAAAAAGAAAGTTATAGTTAAAGTTAGAGAGAAAGCGAGAGATGAAGAAGGTGGAAAATCATAAAACAATAAAAAGCGAATATGTACAAATGAAGTGGAGGAAAAAGAATGAAAACGATAGGGAAGAAGTGGTGAAAGAAATCGTGTTGGCGATCTATACTATAGCGATAAAAGAAAAGAAAGAAAGTTTAAGAATTACTTACCTAGTTTGGTGATGACTTACTTGGAAACCTGCGCAAGTTCTACCTTTTTGCTTCGGAGGCATTCAACGCATATATCATAAACTTGAACTCAGTCCCCGTGCACATTATATCGTCAAGCCTAGCAAGAACGAAGTGATGCGGATCTTGGAAGAGGAGAACGTCTTCATGAACTATCGCTGGCTCTCACGTAGCATCGGTGTACTTGCTTTGGATTTCACTTGTAAACTCAACAAACACAACCAAGGTAAAGCAGAAAGAGGAAGAGGAAAGCAAAACAAAAGAAAAGGAAAGTAAAGAAACGAACATAAATGAAAGTTTACCTTTATTGCTTACTGAGATAATTAAAGAAAGGAGTAGGGTACATCGTCGGTGTCACTCTCAACATTAGCCCCTCTCTCTTACTTACATGAATCTTCTTCTACCCTAAGTTACATACAAATTACATACATAAAAAGAAAGACTAAAAACCTAAACTAAGGAATGAAAACTAAGCTAAATCCTAATATGCCTTCATGTCCTTTTTTTAGCGCAGATAATGGCCTTTTATAGGCAAATACCCAACCACCAAGATCCCGGGGAGGTCGGGGGAGTTCACGCTCCCCGTAACTCCCCAGGATTGCCGCAAAAACGCGGCTTTTGCCGCGTTTTTGCGGCATTAGTGTGGCCAGGTGGCCACATCAAGAGGGGGGTGGCTCCTGGTTTGAAGTGGGGCTCGTATCTCCTGCTGGTTTTCTTGTTGCTTCTTCAACCGCTAACTGAATCAGCTTTTGATTTTCTAGCTTCAATTCCTCGATTCAAGGAGAGTTTTTCTCAACCCCTTGATATGCCAAGATATAGCCCAGATTTCTTCACTTCGAATTTATTCTGAATTAATTCAGAATAAAGTGGGCTTTTGGGCTTGTTCTTCTTTTATTCCTTTGAGCATTTGGGCCTACATTTAGCAAAGAAAAAAGACACTTATTAATATCATTTATTAGCAAACAAGTGTGGTAAAGTGACAACATAAATGCAATGTATGTGACAAATCACACCCCCACACTTATCTTTTGCTCGCCCTCGAGCAAAACATTAGACTAACTCGAATCAATTATTAGACCACTTTCGCAGGTCACTCGATTGCACTGAGCATGTGCAACAAGCCGTTAAACCTCTAGGTCACCCCTAGAGGACGAGTTTTGTCTCGTGAGGGTTTTCAGCGGATTACACCCACAAAATCCATAAAGAAAGGAAATAAAGAGTTAGTATTTTCGAAAAGCATTTTGAAAGAGAAAAATATTTGAAATATGATTGTAAGATCTAAGCAATCTATAAGTTATAGGAAACCCGAATTTTTTTATTCCTAAACTTAGTCTCTATTCAAAAATTTGTTATCAATCAAAGTAAGGAGTCAAATTGTACTTCTCATCTAGTCTATTACTTTACCCTAAGTCATATGCACCTTGTGACTGTGAAAATTTTGACTAAGGGTTCATTAACTCTAACTCTTATGCCTTACTTATTTATATATATACTTTTACCCTTTTTTTTTGTGGTATTATTCCTTAGTTCTATTAGGCTTTCTAATCTGCCCATGTAACGAGCCTCTAATCGATGACTCCCAAACCAAACGGTCTTAGGGCACCAGGTGAGAAAACACCCCCAAGGACTTAAGGACTCGAGCAAACAAGGCCACAAAACTAAGGATTTTATTATATGAATCCCTTTTAGGCGTGAATACTTATACTTTATTAGGCACAAATACCCAGCTTAATCAGAGGATCTAATTATCTTTCGCATAAATACTAAGGCTTGCTTAGGCCAAAGCACCTAGCTAATCAATAATTAGACTTATTCATTTTTTTTTTCAAACTTATCTAATTGTCTTTCGCATAAATACTAAGGCTTGCTTAGGCCAAAGCACCTAGCTAATCAATAATTAGACTTATTTATTTTTTTTATATATATATATTTTTTATAAGGCATAAGAATCCTTGTTTTTGAACCCTAAGTGTGTAAGTGTATGAAGTATGCATATTTCATCAAGGTAAAGATCAAGACTAAATTACTTTGACAAATTATCTTCCTAACCCTAAAAATCAAACAAATAATCTTATTTTGACCAAGTATAAGAAATCCTAATTTGGATTTTCCTATTCCTTAAAATTAACTTAATTTCTTACAAAAATAAGTCAAAATATTGTTTCTATTTTTCAAAAAGTTTTTTTTTTAAAGTAAAGAAAAATGTCAATTTTTTTATTTTTTTATTTTTTTAAAGAAAAAGAAAAGTTATGTTAGACCCTCCCCCACACCTATCTCATGCATTGTCCTCAATGTATGAATTAATGCATAGATGCATGAAAAAGAAGAAAGGGAAGGAAAAGGTTACCTTAAGGTGGTGGTTCCGGTGGTGGTCTGATTGGTCCACGAAACATGGCCCAATCAACTTTTCTTGGGTCTCGAAGGAACCCACCAGCACTATCTTTAATATGACCCACTAAAAAGATAAATCCATTAAGGATTTTTATTAAATATTTGACCCCATCTAATTTCCAAATTCCATAATTGATTTCGGAGTCAAATTTGTCAACCACCTCGTCCCAGAATGGAGTATGAAATGATAGAACAGTTGACTTGGACTCAGGAAGGACAGGAACTAATACCGACTCAGGAAGGTGACTTAAGTCAAGTAAAGGTTCAGGAGTCGAAATTGGTTCAGAAATTGGGTCCAAGTCAAGAAATTGAAACTCCAGTCCACATGTATTTTCCAACAATGGGATGTGACCTAATATGGGTGATTCCAGTTCAGGAATGATAGGCCTATATCCTGGTCTCCTGGTTTTTCAAGGGCGGGCCCTCCTCACAACATAATAGGCCTATATCCTGGAAACGTGTCGCGGGAGCTTCCGGTAGGAGAGAATCCGGCTGTGGCGCAGACCTTTGGCACCCAATTCTGCGCAGTTGACGGGAATTATCCTGCCACTGACTTCAGGACTCCTGGTTGGGTTCATCCCCAAAAGACATGGTGGGCGGATTTGACCAACTATATCCTCGCTCACTTCGAGGAGGACTTGGAGAGGTTGAACCTCTATGAGGCCGTAAGGGCGACATGCTAATGCATTGATATGAAGGTGGCGTGCTTCTACGCCATCCTTGAGTTGTATTGCCCAGCTTCGGGGACTTTCTTCACCCCAGTTGGCGAGTTGGTCATGACTTTGCCCGAGATGAGGGAAATCTCTGCCTTGCCTTTTGGGTCTCTCCCGTATGAAGAGTACTTTCCATGCGAGACGGAGTTGGCTCTGCTGGAGAAGCAGGAGCCTGCTTTATTTGAGACTTATCGGGAGTTAATGTGCCATTTGCACATTTGTTCTAGCATCCATGGTGGCAGCAAGGGTAGCTCGAAGAGCTTGAAGAACTGGGGGAGTTACCTATTCCCAGATATGAAGAATGCTCCTGAGGCAGCTCATTGTGGAGTTGCAGATGGCGACATTTTTGAACGGATGGAGGTATGCCTCCAAAGGGATATTGTCATGACAGAAGACGATGGTCCCTATAAGAAGGGTGATGTCCTTCGGAGCTTTCACCATCAGGCTCGTCAGCCGATGTCCCGGAAGGCACTGTTGGCCGGTTTCTTAACCGTCTGGTTGAAGAAATGCGTAGTGCCATCCTCCTCGGGTGACATCGTCCACCTGAATGTTTTGCTGCCTGCCGTTCGCTTGGTCCATGGCCACCGTCTGGGTCTCCTTCCGGCCATGGTGTGCTGTATTCAAAGAGGCCTTCGCGCATTAACGGAGGCTTTCTGCAGGCCACCGGCGACGAGGCGTGGGAAGAGTGTCATCCTGCCTTGTGATGGACCCAATCCTAGGGTGGGTCTGCCATACACTTACTTAATGGCGTGGTTTGCCTTGCACTGCCCTTCTTTGATTGAAGCTGGAGAGGACCCTCCGCAAGGTGTTCGAATGGCTCTTCTCTGCCGATTCGAAGGATGTTCCTGGCTGAAGACCTACGTGGCCGAGGCCCGCAAGTTAGTGCGTCGTCATGACGCTTACAACCTATTCCGCTGTTTTCCTCGCATTCGGGGCGCAGGATACGACGAGGAATTCCGAGATGCGAAGTCAGGACGGCCTCCCATGAGTCGGGGGTTTTTGAGTGGCTGGTCAGCATCCGGCCCTCACATTTATTGTATAGAAGCGGGGATGTCTGCTATTTAGAACCTTACATCCCAAGCCGGTTTGCTCGACAGTTTGGGTACGACCAGCTGTATGTGGGTAACCCCAATCTCGATTTAGCCTTCATAGGGAGTCTCATCGATGGGGCCCGTGCCTGGCGATTCTTTACTGCGGGCGGCACTGGGGTGTGGCTGCGCACGCCATTGAAGGATCCCAACCTTCTGACGACCCTGTGCTTTTGCCAGTGGTATGCGGCTTCCAACTCCACACCTCCTGGGTTCAATGCCAACCGTTCAGGTGTGAAGTTAATCTCTCATCGACTGAAGCGGAAGGCTTCTGAGAGAAAGGAAGGCAAACGGGTTCGTGTCCCTGGTTTGGAGGAGTTCATCGCTGTAGATGATAGCGAGGCTTCTGATGCAGGGAGTCCTCGCTTCGAGGCGGGGACGGGAGCTGATACTCATGCGGCTGGCTCTGGTGTGGTGGGGACATCTTCCCCACGACGTGCGGGAGAAGTGGAGGAAGAGGATTCTGACGTCCACTTCAAGAGGAAGCATGGGAGTGAATCTCGCATGAGGTCGTTGGCGAAGAAGCCCCGTCGCCAGGCTCCTACAATTGTGGCAGAGGACCGTCCCTCTGCAGTGATTCCTCTTGCTACCCCATTAGCGGCTGAACCGTCGGTCGCTGAACCGACTAGCGGTGAATTTTCTCCGGGTCTGGGTAAGATTAACCCCATCCATATAATACGCCTTTGGTGTATCCCAAATAACTCATTATTTGCTTCTTGTTGCAGGAGCTGAGGCGGTTGGGGAGCAAGGGGAACATTATGATCCCCTATTCGCTTATGGGATTGTTGTTGGTTCCTTTACTCACGCGGAGGAGTCCGGAGGTGATGCAGCCGACATTGGTCCCTCGGGCGCTGGGACTTCTAAAGGAAGTCCTGAGGCATCGAGCTCTATTGGGTGGTCCACAGGATACTCGGCAAGCGAAAACGAGCCGGCTGTTCGTGCTGATTCTGGCAAAAATTTTCCGATGGAGCCCCTGGAGACTGATGCGGCTGACGAGATGTTCGAGGCAACATCATCCTTTGGTATTGTCCTAACCTCTTGGCTTCTTTTGCATGTAGTTTCCCGACTAACCGTAGTTTTGTTACAGGTGTTCGACCTCAAGGTTAAAGGGGGTCCTCTCCCGTGATATTGAGAGTATTCGGGACTTTGAGGGGTATCACCAGGCCACTACTTTGGAGCTCCTGGTGGATGAATTTGAGAAGGATGCGGAGGAATGGCGCCGCCTCCACCGTTCGGACGCGGAGTCTTTAGTTGATGACCGGCTCGCACTTCTCATTGCTCAAAAGCACGAGACCCGACTTGCCGCTCAAGAGGCTGCTAAGGCTATCTCTTCTGACTTGAAATCCTTGAAGACAAGGCAAGCGGAGGTTGGAAGTGCAATTGACGCCTCCACTAGTGCTCTTCTCGGTGCTGAGGATAAGATTGCGAAGGCTGAGGAGATGATCAGGAAAGCAAATCTCCTCTTATCCAAGGCCATACCGGTGCGTCTTGAGGAAACTGCGTGGCTCGAACAACTCAAAGCTCAGAGTGAAGAGCTTGCGCGGCAGGAGTTGTCACAGAAGGCAACTTTGGCGGAGGCCGAAGCTCGTCTGGCTCAGGCGGAAGATTTCGATGAGGCTGAGCTGAGGTCACAAGCGCTTGCCCAGGCTGCTGATGTCAGGAAGACGAGGCTAAACACCCTCGGAGAGCAGCTTAGATCGTACAGTGCGCGCCTGTAGCTCCATGTACTTTACCCTCTTGAAATGAATGAAAATTCTTTCTTCTTTTGTCGAATCTTCAATCTTATTCTTCTTTTTGAATTGCGATTCTGAATTGTAGTGCAATTTCTTGAGAACATAGTTCTTGTTGGGTTGGATAATGAGGCTTGGCTATCTATCAGTTCAGAGGTCGCGATGACATAACTGGTTGAGACGTCACCATGCTTCCAAAATTGGTGATACTCGTCTTTTGTAAATGTCAACGAGTATCGAGACCTGTCTTTTGTAAATGTCAACAGGGCTCGGGGTTGAGACTCGGCTGTCTGCTGGTTCAGAGGTCGCAATGACATAACCTATGAGACGTCACCAAGCTTCAAAAATTAGTGATACTCGTCTTTTGTAAATGTCAACGAGTATCGAGACCTGTCTTTTGTAAATGTCAACAGGGCTCGGAGTTGAGACTCGGCTGTCTGCTGGTTCAGAGGTCGCAATGACATAACCGATGAGACGCCACCAAGCTTCAAAAATTGGTGATACTCGTCTTTTGTAAATGTCAACGAGTATCGAGTCCTGTCTTTTGTAAATGTCAACAGGGCTCAGGGTTGAGACTCGGCTGTCTGCTGGTTCAGAGGTCGCAATGACATAACCGATGAGACGCCACCAAGCTTCAAAAATTGGTGATACTTATCTTTTGTAAATGTCAATAAGTATCGAGTTTGTAATGGAATTTGGGAGAAGTCTCGTTTTCACGGGGAGAAACGAGGGAATCACTGTCATAGGTTTAATGTTAACGTAACAGCGAAATGTATTTGTGATCTTACCATTCTATGGATGAGAATTGGTAAGTGACTTTGGAGGTCTCGCTCTCACAGGGAGAAACGAGGGAATTGCTGTCATAGGTTTAGTGTTAACGTAACAGCGAAATGTGTATGTGGTCTTACCATTCTATGGATGAGAATTGGTAAGTGATTTTGGAGAGGGAATCAAATGGGAACTGGTCCCTTAGGATTTTTAGCAAATCCCCAGCTATCAACGGGTTTGATATGCCTTTACCAACTACCATTTGAATTGGGCTAGCCATGCTTTTCCCCTCAGCATGATGAGTTGTCGAGGACTTATGTTGGGCTTACAGGCCAATATTTTCCTCTATCCTTAATCGTTAAAGGATATTAGATTATCGGGTTAATGTCTGCATAACCCTGATTCCCCTCTAGGATAACCGGTGCACGGCCAGGTTCCTGTTGGTTTATGGCTGTATGATCTCACTTGGAGGAAGAGAAAGGCTCTCTTCGTGTGTGCTTTGGACACAGAGATCTTGATCAGAGGTGTAGTGTTAACTTGATCAAGAGAAGGATCCTTGATTAAGGATAATACTTCTTTAAGAACTTGATATTGATCGGCATCATGAGTAGGTCGCCCTCTGCAGTCGTGAGGCGGTATGCTCCGTTCGAATAGACTGTTTCTATTACAAACGGTCCTTCCCATTTAGGCTGAAATTTGCCTTTGGTCTTGTGCGTCATAACCATTGGTCGTCTGACGGCTAAGACCAGGTCTCCTTTCTGGAAGATTCTCTGCTTGACCTTCTTATTGAAGGCTTTTGAGATCCGAGCTTGATATAGCTCGATATGCTGCTGAGCTTGTAGTCGCTTCTCGTCCAAAGCTTCGAGCTCTTGAAGGCGTAGGCGATCATTGTCCTCTGATGTAGTTTTAGTAATCAGAGCTACTCGCAACGATGGCATCTGGATTTCCAATGGGAGGACTGCTTCGTACCCATATACCAGGAAAAAAGGCGTATTGCCTGTCGGTGTCCGAACCGTGGTTCGGTAGGCCCAAAGACATTCACCAAGCTTTTCGTCTCAATCTCGCTTGTTCGAGGAGACGAATTTCTTGAGTAGCTTGATGATCGTTTTGTTGAACGCTTCTGCCAAGCCGTTAGCGGCGGGATTATAGGCAGTTGAGGCCACATTCTGAATTCGGTATTTATCGCAGAATCGATAGAATACCTGACTTATGAATTGGGGACCATTGTCGTGGATGATCCGCCTAGGTACACCAATCGATGGATGACATGGTGCTTGATGAAATTAACCATATTAGAGGTTTTGACTTCAACCAGTGGTATAGCCTCTGCCCACTTTGAGAAGTAATCGGTTATTGCCAGGATGAACCGGTGACCTCTTGTCGAAGAGGGGCTGATTGGCCCTACGATGTCGATTCCCCATGCTTCAAATGGCCATGAAGCAACAGTTGGGTGGAGCAGCTCCGAAGGCTGGCGTATGAAGTCCGCATGAATTTGGCATGCTTTACACCTTCGTGCGTATTGGATGGCATCGGCTATCATAGTTGGCCAATAGTATCCAAGTCTGTGCAACCTGTCTTTGAGCTTTGGACCTGGCTGATGAGCTCCGCAAATGCCATCATGCGCTTCTTGGAGCGCTTCCTGTGCCTCTGAGTTGGAAAGGCAACGGAGGAGAACACCGTCATATTAGCGACGGTAAAGTGTCTTCAAAGTCGGATCGTAATAGAACCGGAGAGACCTTCGTCTGATGGACGCCGCTTCCTTGGGATCGTCTAGAAGCAGACCGTGCAAAGCATAGTCGATGAGAGGAAAGCGCCAGTCTCTGGGTCCAAGATCCGTGGAGACATTATAGACTTCTCGAGTTCTCAACATATGCTTGGAGCATACAAGATGTCGAGTTGCGACTGTGAGGTGATACTCGGTGTCGGCTGGCAAGGCTAGTGTTGTTGCTAATGCAGCAAGAGCGTCCGCCTTGGTATTCTGGGATCGAGACACATGCCCGATGTAAAAACCTTCAAATAGGTTAGCCAATTCGATGGCTGTGTGGTAGTAAGGCATCAAGTCCTCATGGCGGACTTCGTATTCGCCTTTAACCTGATTGATGATCAGTTTTGAATCACCATAAGCTTCGAGGTAGCGTACCCCCATTCCATGGGCGAGTTGAAGACCGATGAGCAGAGCATTATATTCTGCTACATTGTTGGAGCACGATTCTGTCAGAGAAAATGCTCTGGGCAAGACATGATTCTGTGGGGAGATAAACACAACCCCCACTCCGACAATAATCTTGCCTTTAGGGCCCATTCGCGATGCTCCGTCAAAGAACATCTGCCATACTTCCTCTTCTGAGGTTGCATTAGACTCAAAGACCTCATCAGGGATATCTTCGTGGAGCTTTGAGTGTTCCGGAACTGGATGAGCAGCCAAGAACTCTGCAAGGGCCTGGCCTTTAACCTCCTTCTGCGGCGTGAAGATCATGTCGTATTGAGACAATAAAAGTGCCCACTTAGCCAATCTTGAATTCAATGATCCTGGCTTCCTCATAAGAAGACGCAATGGGTTTACTCTGGAGATGACTTGTATGGTCTGGCCGACCAAGTAATGTCGTGTCTTCTGAACAGCGAAGACGAGAGCTAAACACTCTTTCTCAATAGGGTTGTAGCGAGATTCCGCTCCTATGAGAGTTCTGCTCAGATAATAAATGGCCTGCTCGTGGCCATTGTCGTCCTTTTGAGCGAGGAGGGCACCGAGGGAGTAGTCCAGAACTTTTACATAAAGCAAGAACGGTTTCCCTGATGTAGGGGCCACTAAGACTGGAGGTTTTGTGAGGTACCTCTTGATGTCTTCATAAGCTTCCTGGCAAGCTTGATCCCACACGAAGGAAGTACCCTTTTTCATGAGTCGGGTGAACGGCTGACAGCGGCCTGAGAGATTTGCGATGAATCTCCTAATATAAGCCAGCCTGCCTTACAGGCCTCTAAGCTCCTTGAGGTTCCTTGGTGGATGCATGCTCTGAATAGCTTTGACCTTGTCTGGGTCAAGATGAATCCCTTTCGATGTGACAATAAACCCAAGGAATTTGCCACTTGACACTCCCAAGAAGGATTTTGTCGGGTTCATTTTCAGTTGATGAGCCCGCATTATGTAGAACATCGTTCTCAAGTCATGAAGATGTTCATTCTTGTTGCGGCTTTTGATGGCAATGTCGTCGACATAGCACTCCACCGTTTTTCGGAGATGGTCGCGGAAGATTGTATTCATTGCCCGCTGATAGGTTGCTCCGGCGTTCTTCAGTCCGAAGGGCATTACAGTGTAGCAGTATACCCCAATGGTGTTCGGAACGAAGTATGCTTCTCGTCGTCGGGATACATCTTGATCTGATTGTACCCTGAAAAGCCGTCCATGAAAGACATCCTTTTGAACCCGCATGTGTTGTCAATCATGACGTCGGTGATGGGTAGTGGGAATTCGTCTTTAGGACAGGCCGTATTGAGATCACGGTAGTCGATGCAGATCCGTATTTTCCCGTTCTTCTTGAGGACGGGGACAATATTAGCAACCCAATCTGGATATGGTTCCTCCCGGATGAAGCCACATGCAATGAGCTTGTGAACTTCAGCTTTAATAGCCTCCATGATGTTTGGGCGAAACCGACGTTGTTGCTGCTTGACTGGCTTGGCGTCGGGCTTGATGTTCAAACGGTGCATAGTGACCTGTGGATCAAGTCCAGGCATGTCTTCGTAGCTCCATGCGAAGACGTCTATATACTCTCTTACGAGTATTATCAATTCTTCCCTTTCTGTAAGTGATAGGCTTTCACTTACAAAGATGGGCTTAGGGTAGTCTTGACTACCCAAGTTGACCTGCATCACTTGTCTTCAGTAGGTGGCTCGCGCAGTTCGAATCTCTTTTTCCATTGAAGGTCTAATTGCTGGGCCCATGGTTCCTCGTCAGTGGCTTCTGCGAGCTCCAATTGACTGCTTGAGGTCATATTAGCAGTGAGGTTTTCGAACATCCCTCCTATACTGACATCTGAATCCCACTCGGAGGATGAGTGTAATAACCCCTACTTGATAATACTGTATTTCCATTTTTCTAAAGTATTTGTTTTGATTTACTAATTATTTTATTAACTTAATAAAATACTTCTTCTCATGATTATTAATATATTAAATATGAAAATTATTTTAAGTCTGTATTAATATGTAGTCCCTGGTTATTATCATTGTTGGTGTATCATTATTATCATCACTATCATTATTATTGTTATTGTTAATATAATTAATATTAATATGCTATTGGTGCTATTCTTTTTCCTTTTCATTTTTCCCTAGCCCATTAGCCCATCCTACCAAGTCATACTTTGAATCTCTATCATTTTTATTTTTGTCTTGATCCGAATAAAGCCCATAGGAGCCCAACCCATCAAGTCATTTTCATCATTCCTTCTCATCTCTTTCTTTTGTTTGTTAAGCCCAGCAAACAGCCCAGGCCTAAACCATATACCCAATACCCTTTTTCCAATTTGGATCCCATCCATCAACCCAAACCCAATACAACTTATATAAATAATCCTATCTTCTAACCCTAACCTAAACAAATCCCTAACCTCCATCTTAATTCCTCCAATCACCAAATCAGCCGCACCCCTCCCAGATCCGCAGCGCCCCCTTCCCTGCTCGCTGGCGCCAGAGCAAACCAGGCCGGCGTCCTCCTCCCTGCGCGGCAGCAGCCCGGCGACGACAGCACCCCGGATCCGGCGCCTCCTCCCCTAGCCGGACCACCTCCGGCGAGATCCAGCCACCAGCTGGCCGCCTCCCTTCCCTCCGTCGTTTCGCGGCGCCGAACAACCATACAACCGAGTTCTTGTCTCAAGCTCTATCCTCCGTCGTCGTCCGGTAGCCTCCGCGTCCTCCTCCACGGCGAGACCCGGCAGAGCATGCAAGCTGGATCCCCTCCACCACTTGATTTTAACCTCATCCAGGCCACCGCTCACACATCCAGCCTCCGTGCGCGACAGCCCCGAGCACTGGCGCAGTGGCCCAGGTCTACACGCCTCCATTGGCCGTGAGCTTTATTCCCCTTCTCCATTCATTTTTCACCTATGTATTTATATTTATACATTTATATTCATCTATGTTACCTTTTAATTATTGTGAGAGAGTGTGTGTAGGTGGGTGTGTTGCATTGGCCGACTTCAACAACCACAGCCAGGTGAGCCTTCATCCTTGTTGCTCTTTTATTATTTAAGATACATGTGTGTGTATATATATATATAATTGTTATGGATGCTATATATATTATGTAACCTCTTAAAGAGAAGTATTTTATTTGGGTTTGCTTTTATTTATTTTGAAGGAGAGTTTTCATTGCATGTGCGGCAAAATCCTACTCCGAGTCACTTTCGGGCTCTCCGCGGGATGCCGTTGATCGCCGTCGGCGAGCGCGAACGCACCCCACGCTCTTCACGGCGAGTTGCTCTATCCAACGACACCCTCCGCGGCCCCGTACGCCTCCGTCGGAGCCTCCGTCGGCGTGCCGCAATGCACCTAGTTGTGTGAGTAATTTTTCCCCCTTTTCTAATTATTTCCCTTTTCATAAATTATATTGTGAGTTCTTTTTTACATGCTTGGTGTGTTGTGTAAATATTTGCATGTTGGTGGGTGAATTATTGTGCATGCATGGGATGTGAATTATTTAATATGTATAGATATTTATAGTTAATAATAGATATTTATTAATTTGGATATTTATGCATGGTACATATATTTGCATGAATTCATTCCTTAAGCATTTATGTGTATAGTTTATTAATTAATGTATAGGTATATTTATTAATTTGGATGCATGCATGTGTTTATGTATAACCATGTATGTGTATGCATGATTTATATGCATGGGTTCCTATTTATTTGTGTAGATGGGTATGCCATTTAACTAAGTGTATGTACTTAAAATAATATGTGTTGGCATTTATTTAAGTATACATGTATGTATGTATGTGTATGCTTGTATACGTGTATATGTACGTGTACGTGTATATGTTCGTATGCACGTGTGGGTGTTTAGCGTATATTTATAATTATTTGTATGTATTGGTTGCGTGTTACAGCATTTTGGATTTGTTTGGTGAGATCCGGACTAGCAGCCCAGGAAGGAGAGCAGCAGCACGGCAGCGAGCGAGCAGCGAGTTCTTCCGATCCACGCCAGCCCATCGTTGGAGACCGGCACGGTGGCCTTCTCCAGCACCCTGGCTACCCCCTTATGCAGTCCAACAGCGAAGATCGGCACCACAGCGACTGTAACGGCGACTCGCCCGGCGATGACCAGATTCCCCAATGTGAGTGTCTCTTCCTCCTTCTCTCTTTTATTAAGTGATCGCAGCTATTATTTTATATGTGATGTATTGTTGAGTAGAACACTTAGATTACATGCTTATGTGTGGAGATCGCCGAGCATGAAGGTGGACGGTCATCTCCCGTTTATTTTACATGTTGGATGTATAGGAATATGATATGCATTATTCTTGATACATGTTAGAACCCCCATGTTTGTCCTATGTATATCTAGAGTATTGTTGTAGACATATCAGGATGTAGCATGAGGGTATTTGAGAGGATGTGGAGATTTAGAACATTGTATAAGTTTTTATTCAGTATCAGTTTGCAAGCAGATTAGTCGACTTGTCCATGACTGTAGTCGACTAACATCCCTGTTAGTCGGCTTACCCAACACCCCTAGTCGACTAGTGTCTGTCTGATTGTTATATATAGGCATCCGATGGATTGTGGACTTCACCCATGGATTATGTAATAAATATTGATGGATGAATGACTTCAAGAGAGGAACATTGGTAGTAATGACTTGATCTAGTAGAACTTAGATGCATGTAAATGATATGTATTACCGAGTATTGGGAACTGATGATTAATCTTAATAGAAATGTGAACTCTTGAGGAATTGTGAATACTTATGAATTAGAGTTGTATGTTAGAGTGAGAGGACTAGTATTGATTATTGATATATGTTGGAATAACAATTATTATATCAGATTGCTTGATTTGTATTGATACTTGTAGAGCATGTACTATTGGAATCATGAGTTGGTTGTGTTGACTTTAGATTGACCTGGGACTTATGTTATTTACATTGAATGATGATCAGTAGTTAGAAATGACTTTATTAGTGAGTATTTGAGGACATATCAGATACGACTGAAGTAGTTGAGTAGATATTCTAGATTACATGTATTCGAGGATGTTTCTTATTTAATATGATTGGGGTATGTGTTTAACTTGTTGATCTCGAGGACATGCATAGTTATTGATTACATCTATTGATAGAGATTGAGTTATGATGATGGTAATCTAGTCGATATCAGTGATCTATATCTTGGAGTTTGATAACAGTTATTAATTGATCTCAGTTATTGGTGGTTATAGGACTAGAACATATCGGTGTTGAGGAGAGGACTAATTACAGATTCATTGATATGGTAGTTTACCGTTTTGGCTTACACTGATACGGACTGATACTTAACGATTTACGAGGATGGTATTGGGAATATAAGTTGATGGAATAGTTTATGATATCTCTTTAGTATGGATGGATGAGATTATGATCAGCTTTAGTTGAGACTGTTTTTTGGGCAGTAGCTAGACTGTTACTGTTATTTTATCCATGTTATTGAAGTTACTGGGAAATGATTGTTTGACCGTAACCACGGTACAGTCCTATTGTTCGTCGTATACATGGTTACTGTTACTGTTCACTTTACTGATATCGTTCACCGTGTATACGATTACTGATTGACTGTTACTGTACTGTTATTGTTACTGTCACCGTATCGTCCCAATGTTTTAGATAATATGGACATTGACTGGTTTAACTGAATTGAATAAATAATAAAGTAATTGAATAACTTACACTGGGATTGGGGAAACAGATAGAGGAGATAGCGTCTGTATTTTGGGTGGACCTAGGATACAGGTTGCGCAGCTGACTGAGGGTTCCACTGCAGGGTTCCTGGGGGATGACTGACATCCCATCTGTACTGTTACTGTTCCACTATTTTCACAGTGAGATTACTATTACTGTTACTGAGTACCTAGCGGTACAGCCTGGTTCAGTGCCAGGAAACTGAGGCCGTGGTCCCGGGTATGTACGGGACCCACCTAAAACATGGACAATGTCTCCAACCAATCAGTTTCAATAACTTAGGACTCCGGTTGACACATGTAGTAGGCGTAGTATGGGATGCATCTATTACAGGTGGCAATTGGTGTTCGCTGACATAATAAATGAAAATAAACTGTTAATGTATTGTGACTGACATTAATCACCTGACTGTATATTTATATTACTGTGATAGACATATAACTATAACCCTGACCAGACTTGGATACCAGCCTAGTGACATATGATATGTTACCTATTGTGACAGCAGTTGCTTGCTTACTATTGATCAGTTGTTGCCTATCTTTATTCGTGTTGTTATTATGTTTATTACAGTTCTTTTATTTATCTGTTATATTGTCTCTTTTATTTTCAGTTGCTCTTATTACTAATTATGCACATTGTTTCTTCTGCACGAGCTGTTTCCCCTTTACACACACACTCATTATGGTCGCGTTCTGACGACCCTGGGTTTGCACGTCCAGCTATTGGACGGTTGGTTTCCTTTGTGCAGGTGTTCGTTGAGGCCGTATGCTTCGCGAATAGCTGGAGCTTCTTCCTATTCTATTCTGGTACTCTTATATTTTTAGCTTTCATATTACTTCCTAATTCTTGTCATATCAGTTCAGTTCTTATTCCAGTCACTATTCTAGCTCTTGATTCATATGATATCATGCGTGGTTGACTATATGTATTATTGCAGTGATCGATGATTATTTTAGTTCTGATTTATAGCTTTTCAGGTTACAATTGAGGCTTAGCGTGTATACGTGGGGTATTTTCCTCGCGTATATGCGTCGCCATAACGTCTCCGTATCTTTAGGATCGGGGTGTTATAGAGTGGTATCAGAGCCTAGGTTCGACATAAAAGAGAACCTAGTTCCTACCTGTAACCTGAGAGAGTTATGTTGACACTGCAATATACATATACTATTCACGTGATGATATTGACTCCATTTGGAAATTGATCGTCCTCCCTTTGGAATTCCGTTCTTGATCTGTTGATATTCATGATTCCAACACTTCAATTAGAGTGATTTGGATGTCCATCTTGATTTCATCCTTCCTTCCTATTCATTCCTCCTGATTCTATCTCTTGAGATCGGTTACTCCATGTTGAAGATAGTAACAGAGATCAGAGCGCGCAGCGGAATCGTGGTGTCCCAACAAGGCGACGTGGAAGCTTGTTGTGTTCTCTCTTGATTTTGGATTCTTTTATCATTCCCTTCTTTATTTGAAATTTCGAGGACGAAATTTTTATTAAGGTGGGTAGAATGTAATAACCCCTACTTGATAATACTGTATTTCCATTTTTCTAAAGTATTTGTTTTGATTTACTAATTATTTTATTAACTTAATAAAATACTTCTTCTCATGATTATTAATATATTAAATATGAAAATTATTTTAAGTCTGTATTAATATGTATTCCCTGGTTATTATCATTGTTGGTGTATTATTATTATCATCACTATCATTATTATTGTTATTGTTAATATAATTAATATTAATATGCTATTGGTGCTATTCTTTTTCCTTTTCATTTTTCCCTAGCCCATTAGCCCATCCTACCAAGTCATACTTTGAATCTCTATCATTTTTATTTTTGTCTTGATCCGAATAAAGCCCATAGGAGCCCAACCCATCAAGTCATTTTCATCATTCCTTCTCATCTCTTTCTTTTGTTTGTTAAGCCCAGCAAACAGCCCAGGCCTAAACCATATACCCAATACCCTTTTTCCAATTTGGATCCCATCTATCAACCCTAACCCAATACAACTTATATAAATAATCCTATCTTCTAACCCTAACCTAAACAAATCCCTAACCTCCATCTTAATTCCTCCAATCACCAAATCAGTCGCACCCCTCCCAGATCCGCAGCGCCCCCTTCCCTGCTCGCTGGCGCCAGAGCAAACCAGGCCGGCGTCCTCCTCCCTGCGCGGCAGCAGCCCGGCGACGACAGCACCCCGGATCCGGCGCCTCCTCCCCTAGCCGGACCACCTCCGGCGAGATCCAGCCACCAGCTGGCCGCCTCCCTTCCCTCCGTCGTGTCGCGGCGCCGAACAACCATACAACCGAGTTCTTGTCTCAAGCTCTATCCTCCGTCGTCGTCCGGTAGCCTCCGCGTCCTCCTCCACGGCGAGACCCGGCAGAGCATGCAAGCTGGATCCCCTCCACCACTTGATTTTAACCTCATCCAGGCCACCGCTCACACATCCAGCCTCCGTGCGCGACAGCCCCGAGCACTGGCGCAGTGGCCCAGGTCTACACGCCTCCATTGGCCGTGAGCTTTATTCCCCTTCTCCATTCATTTTTCACCTATGTATTTATATTTATACATTTATATTCATCTATGTTACCTTTTAATTATTGTGAGAGAGTGTGTGTAGGTGGGTGTGTTGCATTTGCCGACTTCAACAACCACAGCCAGGTGAGCCTTCATCCTTGTTGCTCTTTTATTATTTAAGATACATGTGTGTGTATATATATATAATTGTTATGGATGCTATATATATTATGTAACCTCTTAAAGAGAAGTATTTTATTTGGGTTTGCTTTTATTTATTTTGAAGGAGAGTTTTCATTGCATGTGCGGCAAAATCCTACTCCGAGTCACTTTCGGGCTCTCCGCGGGATGCCGTTGATCGCCGTCGGCGAGCGCGAACGCACCCCACGCTCTTCACGGCGAGTTGCTCTATCCAACGACACCCTCCGCGGCCCCGTACGCCTCTGTCGGAGCCTCCGTCGGCGTGCCGCAATGCACCTAGTTGTGTGAGTAATTTTCCCCTTTTCTAATTATTTCTCTTTTCATAAATTATATTGTGAGTTCTTTTTTACATGCTTGGTGTGTTGTGTAAATATTTGCATGTTGGTGGGTGAATTATTGTGCATGCATAGGATGTGAATTATTTAATATGTATAGATATTTATAGTTAATAATAGATATTTATTAATTTGGATATTTATGCATGGTACATATATTTGCATGAATTCATTCCTTAAGCATTTATGTGTATAGTTTATTAATTAATGTATAGGTATATTTATTAATTTGGATGCATGCATGTGTTTATGTATAACCATGTATGTGTATGCATGATTTATATGCATGGGTTCCTATTTATTTGTGTAGATGGGTATGCCATTTAATTAAGTGTATGTACTTAAAATAATATGTGTTGGCATTTATTTAAGTATGCATGTATGTATGTATGTGTATGCTTTTATACGTGTATATGTACGTGTACGTGTATATGTTCGTATGCACGTGTGGGTGTTTAGCGTATATTTATAATTATTTGTATGTATTGGTTGCGTGTTACAGCATTTTGGATTTGTTTGGTGAGATCCGGACCAGCAGCCCAGGAAGGAGAGCAGCAGCACGGCAGCGAGCGAGCAGCGAGTTCTCCCGATCCACGCCACCCCATCATTGGAGACCGGCACGGTGGCCTTCTCCAGCACCCTGACTACCCCCCTATGCAGTCCAACAGCGAAGATCGGCACCACAGCGACTGTAACGGCGACTCGCCCGGCGATGACCAGATTCTCCAATGTGAGTGTCTCTTCCTCCTTCTCTCTTTTATTAAGTGATCGCAGCTATTATTTTATATGTGATGTATTGTTGAGTAGAACACTTAGATTACATGCTTATGTGTGGAGATCGCCGAGCATGAAGGTGGACGGTCATCTCCCGTTTATTTTACATGTTGGATGTATAGGAATATGATATGCATGATTCTTGATACATGTTAGAACCCCCATGTTTGTCCTATGTATATCTAGAGTATTGTTGTAGACATATCAGGATGTAGCATGAGGGTATTTGAGAGGATGTGGAGATTTAGAACATTGTATAAGTTTTTATTCAGTATCAGTTTGCAAGCAGATTAGTCGACTTGTCCATGACTGTAGTCGACTAACATCCCTGTTAGTCGGCTTACCCAACACCCCTAGTCGACTAGTGTCTGTCTGATTGTTATATATAGGCATCCGATGGATTGTGGACTTCACCCATGGATTATGTAATAAATATTGATGGATGAATGACTTCAAGAGAGGAACATTGGTAGTAATGACTTGATCTAGTAGAACTTAGATGCATGTAAATGATATGTATTACCGAGTATTGGGAACTGATGATTAATCTTAATAGAAATGTGAACTCTTGAGGAATTGTGAATACTTATGAATCAGAGTTGTATGTTAGAGTGAGAGGACTAGTATTGATTATTGATATATGTTGGAATAACGATTATTATATCAGATTGCTTGATTTGTATTGATACTTGTATAGCATGTACTATTGGAATCATGAGTTGGTTGTGTTGACTTTAGATTGACCTGGGACTTATGTTATTTACATTGAATGATGATCAGTAGTTAGAAATGACTTTATTAGTGAGTATTTGAGGACATATCAGACACGACTGAAGTAGTTGAGTAGATTTTCTAGATTACATGTATTCGAGGATGTTTCTTATTTAATATGATTGGGGTATGTGTTTGACTTGTTGATCTCGAGGACATGCATAGTTATTGATTACATCTATTGATAGAGATTGAGTTATGATGATGGTAATCTAGTCGATATCAGTGATCTATATCTTGGAGTTTGATAACAGTTATTAATTGAATTGGTGGTTATAGGACTAGAACATATCGGTGTTGAGGAGAGGACTAATTACAGATTCATTGATATGGTAGTTTACCGTTTTGGCTTACACTGATACGGACTGATACTTAACGATTTACGAGGATGGTATTGGGAATATAAGTTGATGGAATAGTTTATGATATCTCTTTAGTATGGATGGATGAGATTATGATCAGCTTTAGTTGAGACTGTTTATTGGGCAGTAGCTAGACTGTTACTGTTATTTTATCCATGTTATTGAAGTTACTGGGAAATGATTGTTTGACCGTAACCACGGTACAGTCCTATTGTTCGTCGTATACACGGTTACTGTTACTGTTCACTGTTACTGATATCGTTCACCGTGTATACAATTACTGATTGACTGTTACTGTACTGTTATTGTTACTGTCACCGTATCGTCCCAATGTTTTAGATAATATGGACATTGACTGGTTTAACTGAATTGAATAAATAATAAAGTAATTGAATAACTTACACTGGGATTGGGGAAATTGATGGAGGAGACAGCGTCTGTATTTTGGGTGGACCTAGGATACATGTTGCGCAGCTGACTGAGGGTTCCACTGCAGGGTTCCTGGGGGATGACTGACATCACATCTGTACTGTTACTGTTCCACTGTTTTCACAGTGAGATTACTGTTACTGTTACTATTACTGAGTACCTAGCGGTACGGCCTGGTTCAGCGCCAGGAAACTGAGGCCGTGGTCCCGGGTATGTACGGGACCCACCTAAAACATGGACAATGTCTCCAACCAATCAGTTTCAATAACTTAGGACTCCGGTTGACACATGTAGTAGGCGTAGCATGGGATGCATCTATTACAGGTGGTAATTGGTGTTCGCTGACATAATAAATGAAAATAAACTGTTAATGTATTGTGACTGACATTAATCACCTGACTGTATATTTATATTACTGTGATAGACATATAACTATAACCCTGACCAGATTTGGATACCAGCCTAGTGACATATGATAGGTTACCTATTGTGACAGCAGTTGCTTGCTTACTATTGATCAGTTGTTGCCTATCTTTATTCGTGTTGTTATTATGTTTATTACAGTTCTTTTATTTATCTGTTATATGGTCTCTTTTATTTTCAGTTGCTCTTATTACTAATTATGCACATTGTTTCTTCTGCACGAGCTGTTTCCCCTTTACACACACACTCATTATGGTCGCGTTCTGACGACCCTGGGTTTGCACGTCCAGCTATTAGACGGTTGGTTTCCTTTGTGCAGGTGTTCGTTGAGGCCGTATGCTTCGCGAATAGCTGGAGCTTCTTCCTATTCTATTCTGGTACTCTTATCTTTTTAGCTTTCATATTACTTCCTGATTCTTGTCATATCAGTTCAGTTCTTATTCCAGTCACTATTCTAGCTCTTGATTCATATGATATCATGCGTGGTTGACTATATGTATTATTGCAGTGATTGATGATTATTTTAGTTCTAATTTATAGCTTGTTCAGGTTACAATTGAGGCTTAGCGTGTATACGTGGGGTATTTTCCTCGCGTATATGCGTCGCCATAATGTCTCCGTATCTTTAGGATCGGGGCGTTACAATGAGGCTGAATGTGATGGAATTAGTTCATCGTCTTTGATTTGAACCGTTGCTGACGATGTGGGTGTAACATACCCTAATCCCCTGCGTGTACTATCATAGTAATTTGCAGGCTTCCCTTTAGGCACAAGGTTTCGCATCAAACCGCGCCTTCTTTTTCTGAAATTCAGGCCTGTTCCATGCTTCAAGTCGTACCCCATTTTCTTCATAATGTGGCGCGCTGGCTGCGCATAATGGAAGAACTGTGGGGCGTCTGAGTCTGAGCTCGAATCTGCAGTTGTGGGTCCCCGTGGCTGGGTTCTACCGAAGATTATCGGCGACTGACCTTGTTTGGACGGAGGGATTACTAGTGTGGCCCCCTCTATAGTTTCCACAGGTGTGCTGTCCACACTTGGCTCATGTACGGGCACATGCAGAGAGTCATCCGTAATGGATTTAATCGACCCAATACTCGCAGGATAATCAAAAGAAATATTATCATTAATTACCCATTCACCTTCATCCTCTGAAGGAGTATTACATAGAGGATTATTGAGACATGCTATAATTGGTTCCCCAATCAGAATGGCTGGCATGCCTGTTTCGGATTCTGAATCCGCCTCGTTGCCACTTTCATCATCGTCCGGCAACGGTTTTTTAGTGCTCCACCGGCTCTTGATATAGGAGAGCGTCAGTGAAGTAGTTTTCCACCCCTTTGAATGGTTGCTTTTCAGCAAAGACAGTTCGTACTGTCTGTCATCTTCAACATATTTGAAGCATTGGTGCAGAGTAGAGGGAACGATCCAGTTGGCGTGGATCCATGGCCATCCCAGCAGCAGGTTATATGATGTGTCAGCGTCAATGACATAGCATGTTACTTCTGACTTCAGGCTCCCGATTCTGCAACGGAGTCGAATTTTCCCCAGTGGATGACTGCTCCCGGCGTTGAAACCGTATATTGTAGTAGTGGTTGCGGACAACCTGTACAGCGGTATGCCGAGGAAGTAGAGAAGCCTTTTGGGATGATGTTGAGTGCAGACCCCGGATCGACTTGTATTCTCTCGATGCACGTTGAACCGATATATCCGGTGTAGTACAGAGGTCGATCGTGCTTGTTGTCTTTGAGAAGCATATCTTCCGCCGTGAATGTAATAGCGGGCACCTTTGATTGTGCATGATGACATTCAGGGCAAGGAGACTGAACGTCATCGTTAGGGATTTTAGGCATGCATGTCAGAAAGGATTCTGAATTGGCTAGTGCATCCCTGAGTGCTTCTCTTGTCTCTTTCGAGAGGCGAAGGAGCTCGTGTATAGTGATACGAGCTGGGATATTGGCCAGCTGAGCCAATATGTCAAAGCGAAAGGGCGTATCAAACCCTTGGCCTGGTGGTTTCTTCAACACGTGGTCGAATCGTACCTCCTTAGGCCTCTCTTTTCCCTTGGTTGGGATTGGAGTGGATGCTGGTATTTGTACTGACGTCGTTTGCTGTTGTGTCTCGTCAGTAGGCTTTTCATACTGCCTCAAGTATGATTTTCCTGATCGAGTGCCCGTCTGTTGAGGCGCGTCGGCTTGCGCTGCGCAAGCATGCTTTTCTCCTTCGGAATCACTGAGGGAAGCCGATGTAAGATTGCCGTCGTCTGGCAGGATGGAGATGACATTGCAAGACTTGCCCTTTGAGTTGGGCTGCTTTGGGTCCCGCTGTACGTCTTGGACGAGGTCTGGATGTATCCACATGACTTCTCCTGTCTCCAATGTTAAGGGAACAAGACCCTTATTGTTTTGAGCTGTAGCTGGAAGATGCTTGACTTCCAACCGTGGCGCAGGGACGGAATAAGTCCCGTCAGGAACTGTGACCTTCGGAGCTTTGCCGAACTCAAGAGTCACCATATTGGCAGTGACTTTCTTCTGCTCCGTCTTCAATGTCAGAACTCCAGCATCGACCAGGGCTTGTATTCTGTCCTTGAGGACATAACACTTGTCGGTAGGATGGTGAATCATCCTATGGTAGAGGCAGTATTTAGGGTCATTTGTGCGCCCTATCTCATTGGGACGCCGAGCATCCGGCAGCTTAATTTTGTTCCCTTTGTGGAGCAGATGAAATATGGTGACTACCTGATCGTCTTTGAAGGAGTACTGCTTTGGAGGGAACTTGGGTTCCTGATTGTTGAAGCCGCTCTTCTTGGCTTTTGACTGCACATCTCCGGATAACTCCACAGACATAGTCTCTTTGCCTTTAGCTTGAGAAGATTGCGGTAGGTCGCTACGCCCTTTGTTGTTTGTCCCCCATTTGCCTCTAGGGGCGGATGGTTCGAACTTTTTAGCCGACTTCTCGGCTATCTCAGCTTGTTCGACCAATTCTTTCCAGGTGTGGGCTTTGACAGCCCCCATGCGAACTTCCACTTGGTCTAGGAAGTTGTGTCTGCATGTCTGTAAGAGCATAGGTAATGGCATCCCTGCTGGGCACATCAAGGATAAGTTTCTGAACCGTTCAATGTAGTTACGGACAATTCGCCCTTCCTCTGCACAGTGGAGAGGAGCTTGTCCATGGTCACTTTGGTAACATCCTCATAGAAACGAGAAAGGAACCGAGTTTCCAGGTCGATCCAGGAGTTGATAGAGCCCGGAGGGAGACTGCGAAACCAGTCAAATGCCACCCCCTTTAAGGTGCCAATAAACAGCCTAGCCATGATGGCGTCATTGCTTATAACATTACCAGTCTGAGATCGAAAATAGTAGATGTGCTGATTTGGCGTCATCCCTCTGAGCTAGGGATGCGATTTGATCCTGGAGGCCCTTAAGGACTTCGGCGTCTAAGGAAGAACCCTCCTTGGATTTCTCCGGTTTTGGTTGCTCATTGCTGAAGTGTTCATCCTCATCGTGATTGCTTCCGGCATCATTGTTATTCCGGTTACTGAGGAGTTGAGCGAGCATCTGTTGAATGTTGTCCAGAGCCTCTTGCTGGGTTCTGGAAGTTTGCTCCTGAGCTTCCAAATGTCGACGAAGGTCGTCGTTAGCATTATCAGCCATATTGACTGATGCTTTGTCTGTTCGCACCGAGCTAACTGTCGTCGAAGAGGCGTACACACTATCTTCATCTTCTTCGTCTGATGACTGGAGTAATCTTCTGGGTTCCGGTGAGGCTAGGGCCGTTGAAGAAGAAGAAGGCTGTTCATAAGTGTAGGGTATCGCTACCCTGGATCTGGTGTTTCGGAAAACACCTTCTTTATGCACCAAGACTTCGCCTAAGTCTGGGCTGTAGTCTGAATCTGGGGAGCTGTAGGGGGTGTCGTCAGCTGTTTGTCTTCCCCTGCGCAGCTCTCGTCCTCTCCCAGTCATGTTGACGGATGCGGAGGCTGGATCTCGTGAGGTGCTCCTTTTGCGGTGTTTCCTCGGGGCCTGTACCGATAGCCGTTCAAAAACTGACCGTCGTCTTGGAGGCGTGGCGGGGATTGGTCCCAGCCGGCAATGGACCGAGTGGAGTGTCACAAGTTGACATCCCACTTGTTGACAACAGGGGGAAGAGGTTTGTCTATCCGTCAATAATTTCCTCAGATCGGACCCAGTTGGGTCTCTGTAATCGAACGCAAAGGCTCTTTTGGGTCGCACATAGGATGACGTCCTGCTTCTTTTATCCCTGCAGATGGGATTAGCACTGAATAGTGCTTTGGTTCTAGCTTCGCCATCAGGCGTGAGCTTAGTGCTTGACGAACTGGAGAGCGGAGCACGCTGCGGTGCTTTACCCGCTATGCTGCTGCGAAGGCAATTGGCCTTAGATGGTACTTTGGCTTTAGCTTCGCGGTCACGAACCCTGCGCGTACGTTGTAGTACAGTAGCTTCGCTCATGAAAACGAGGCCGGCGCGAGACATTGCTGCTCTTGAATTGGGTGACGGTATGATTGCCGTCTTGATTTTATGATTGGAGCAGACAGGCATCTTGCCTTTTTCTTCGCGAGAGAAGCGCGGTTTAGGCGTAGCTACGCCTGAAGCTTCGGCCGGAGACTTCTGTTTAGGCTTCCATATCCGCCTTGGCAGAGGAGACTTAGGTTCGCAAGGAACCTGATTAGCCACACACAAGGCTGAGGGGTGTTGGCAGAATTCTGCTTCTAGTTTCTGATTTGAAACCTTGGTCGTGGAAACCCTCCTATGCTTCCGTGCTCGAAGCATTGGGCCACCCCCAGAGAGGACTTCTTCAAATCTTCCTTGATCGAACTGAACCACCAAGTTCTTACAAGTAAAGGAATCAGACTGCGGACGTGCTTCCTTGTTGCGCCAAATAACCGCAGTAGGTTCGTAGAGAACCTTTTCAGTCTCCGCAGAGACTTTCTTTGAAGATTTAGCCAGAAAGGCTCTGGCTGCACCGACTTTTCTGAATTCAGAGTTAGACCCGAAGGTCTGTTCGTCGTATTGCGACACTTGATTCTCGGCAGTGGAGAATTTCTTCCCCAGCGGAGTCGCCATCTTGTTTTCCATTATGTTCGCAAAGGGGAAAACTTACAAAAAAAGAGTTTGAGGAGCTAAATTACAAGTATTCTTAAAAAGATTACAAGTAGATCTCCTCAGAGATTCTGGAGAAGTGTACCGATAGGAGTCTGGTTAGCGCACGACCACTTTGTCCCTTTGACGATGCGAGCGATGAGATTCCCTTCTCGCCTGGTTCGGGGAATCAGAGAACAGAGGGTTGGTAGAACCCTCTTGATGCTTCTTAAAATCGCCTTCAATAAGGAATTCCTTCTCGCCTGGTTCCGGAGATTCCTTGAGAAGAAGGACGATGTTAGGGTATCAACACCCTGGATAGAGAAAGCAATTCTCTAAAAGGTCTCTGAATTCGAGAACGCACAGTGCGTTATGAAGAAGCCTCTGCTTGTGGAGTCCTCTTTCTCCGATTGATCGATCTCTATCTCATGCGTCCGTATGCGTCTCTGCGTGTCTTTCTGCGTGTCTCTCTGTGTGTACCCTTGATGGGCTATTTATAGGGAGAGCAAGGGTATAATCGTCCCTTGAAGATATGGAAACAGATTGAATCAAATCTGTTTAAATCTGGAAAGTAGCCTTGCTGCGAGGCTAGGATCAGTTTCTGCGAAGCTAGAATTGGCAGGTCAGTGGACCTTCTTGATCTGTTTTGATCCTTTCCATATCGTTGGAGGATTTCTCCTGATCTTCTTACTCGTTTTAGAAGAGTCAAGAGATTGTGGCAATCAACTGCCAAATTTGATCTCTGATTTGATCTTAATTGGATTTGATCTGATTGGATCCGATCTCATCCGGAGATTTGATTGGTCAAAGGTGGACCATAGCAGACCAATAGCGGAGCTATCTGTATTGAGCTCGTAGCGGAGCTAGAGATGGTTTCTGGCGAAGTCCGAAAGAAACCCTTTGGCGGAGCTGGAAGCCCTCTGTGGCAAAGTTTGCGAGTCAGCTTCTTGGCGAGGCTTTGAATGGCTTCAAGGCGAAGTCGGGTGATATTAGCCTCTCAAGCGAGGCTATCCCTTTGGGCTCATGCGATGCTAAGTGCTAGCACCTTAGACCTGCTGAGGTCTGTTTAGAAACAATCCGGTTCACTGTCTGCTTGCTGGATCAGTGGAGTCCAAGTTGCTTCCTTGTCCCTCAGAGATGGGTGAAAATTGGTCTTCAGCTCGTCTGTCACTTGTCTTTTGTAAATGTCAACAAGTTTAGACATTGTTCGGACCAATGAAGATCTTGTCTTTTTTAAGTGTCAACACCCTAAAAGGCAAAGAAGGCCCTAAAATGTCAAGAAAGAGAGGAGCAAGGTGAAGGTACATAGAGAGAAGGTATACTCTTGTAATCTTGGCGTAGATTCAATAGGAAGGTGAATACTCTTGTGTTATCAAGAGGAAAGTTAGATCTCTTTGTATTAAGTTTATTAATAAAGCTCTCTCATGTTTTCTCCCCGTGGACGTAAGCCAAGTTTGGACCAAACCACGTTAAATTATTTGTCCTTCTTCTTATATCTTTTAATATTCATCTTGTGTACTCAAAGTAACCGATCTCATGGCATGCTTGAGGACGTTGGTGGGATCTCGATTTCTCCCAACTATTAGTATCATAGCAAGTATGCTATCTAAGGTTATACACGCAACAATTGGTATCAGAGTATATTATTTTCTATTGATTTTGCAAAGGGAAAAACTTACAAAAAATATCGAGGAGCTAAATTACAAGTAATTGAAAAGAAAATTACAGGTAGATATCCTCTGAGATTTTTGGAAAAATGTGTCGGTAGGAATCTGATCAGCGCGCAATCACTTTATCCCTTTGACGATGTGATCAGTCAGATGATCGAGCTGCCTTCGCTTGGGAATTCCTTCTCGCCTAGTTTTGAAAATTCCTTGAGAGAGAGGAAGATCTTAGGGTATTAGCACCCTGATTTTATCCTTGTAGGATTAGAGAAGCAATTCTCTAAATTCTTGAAAGTGAGAGAGCAGATCTCTAATTTCCTCTCTATCCTGGCCCATTTCTCCTCTCTCCTCTTGCCCGTCTCTCCTTTCCGTGTGCCTCTGATAGGCTATTTATAAGGGGAACAGGGGTATAATCGCCCTCTAAATCTGAAAATAGATTGAGTCAATCTGTCTTGTATCTATAAAGTAGCCTCGCCACGAGGCTAGATTCAGCTTCTGCGAAGCTAGGGATAGCATGTAGCGCTAATCCCTTGATTCGCTCCGCTAAATGAGGGATACTCCCTTGATCCTCTCTAGTCAATTGAGAGATCTCCCCTGATCTTCTTACTTGATCGGGAGAGTCAAAAGATCATGGTAGGCAACTGCCAAATTTGATTTCAATCAACGTGATTTCATCTGGAGATTTGATTTCATCTAGAGATTTGATTAGTCAAAATGATTATAAAGGACTCGCAGTGGAGTCGTTGCGTTGAGCTCATAGCGGAGCTGGGAGAAGCTTCTGGCGAAGCTAGAAGAAAGCTCTCAGCAGAGCTAGATAAAATTTGTGGCGAAGCTACCAGTCAACCTTTTACGCAGCTGTGTGGAGCTTCGAGCGAAGCTAACTTTCTGCGGAGTTAACTGAGCATTTTCAGGCGAAACTGTAAGTTAGCTCACAGCGAGGCTATGAAGGAGCTTCTTGCGTTGCTAAGCAACTTTGGTTTCTCATGTAAGATTTATCTCGTGGGTTCGTACGAGACTAAGTGTTGAGCTAACTTAGTGTCTCTGGACCTACTTGGGTCTTATCACGGGCTATTAAGGATGATCTTGGCTTACTGTTTGCTTCACTGAATCAGTAGAGTCCAAGTTGCTGATTCGTCCCTTTACGATAGGTGAAGAACTGGTCGTCGGCTTGTCTGCCACTTATCTTTTGTAGATGTCAACAAGTTAGACATTGTTCAGGCCATTTAGGAATCTTATCTTTTTTAGAGTGTCAACAAGACCCCCTTCAAATTTTTTGTGAATCTGAAATGGAATGGTTCAAATTTTGAAATATTTTGAACTGCTTTGATGGTGTGTGGGTACGAACATTGCCTTTGAGGTTGAGTTCAACGTTTCCTTTAGCCCACTTTCAAGCTGGAATAGGTTTGCCAAGGAATTGTATCCGCTTCCATGTAGCTTCGCTCTTTTGGGTAGCCTCGCGCTTATAGGTAGCTTCACGCTTGGGTCTGCCGGTATGGATTCGCTTCGGATCGGCTGGAACGACATTCCTTTCCCAAGGCTAACTGTTTTTTGCGAGTTGCAAGAAGGGTTGCTCCCTTTTTCGAGGTTAGAATAACCTCTCTTGCATTAACGAGGGAGATTATTCCCTTTTTTGAAGTTCAAATAACTTCGTGCGCATTCCCAAGGGAGACTATTCCCTTTCTTAAGCCAAGCACTTGAATGCCTTAAATTCGCCCGTGCCTCCAAGCTTGAAGTAGCGGCGGCGTGGTCAGGCCATGAGACCTTTAAATAGGACACTTGTAGTCCTTCTCAGGGAAACGTACTTTTCTCTTTCTTAAAAGTGTTGAACCTTCTCTGATACCAATTGTTGGTTCTGAGATGATGCCAATTGTTGGATCTAAATTATATAAGTCAACACTCAAACAAAGATATTAGCGTTATAGAAATAAACTTGCATAAAAGGAAATTAAACCTCAAAAAAGATAAGCAAACGCAAACACAAGAGATTTATCCTGGTTTGGTTCTCGTGACCTACATCCAGTCCCAAGCCACCCGCTTGAGATTTTCCTTTAACCTTTGACTTTGTACACCCAAAATCAACACATTACACACCACTTGACAAATCCCTTTTGTCAAATATGTACAACTCTTCTTACAACCAAGAAGACCACAACACCTTGTACAAACTCTCTTCAATCCAAAGACGCTCTTGTACAATGCTCCTCTTTGAGTGATTACAAACTTTTCTATAAGCCTTGAATCTGTATGTGATCGTGGACATGGGCTATTATAGGTGGACTTTCAGACATCTTCAAAATAGAGTAGGAGTTGGTAAAGAAACAGAAAGTGTAAACAGTTTTCTGAAAACTAGAATTTTGACAGAGTTTTTGGTCAGAAAACTTTCGATTTTAATTGGTGTTTTTAGCCTAGGACAACATCCCTATTTATAGCTGAAACCTATAGTCAGTTAGGGTCAGTTAGGGTAGTTATCAGGATAAATTTGAATATTGAAATGTTAAATAAAACACCAGAAAATAGAAACTGTCTAACAGTCAGAAACTGCCATTAGTCGACTTGATATATGGGGTTAGTCGACTAGGATAGACAATTTAGACTGGGTTACTCGACTAATAAAGGGGCCAAGTCAACTAGTGAATGATTGAAACAAAAGACAAGTTTCTGGAAACTGAAAGTAGTCGACTAGCAGAGTTTATAAGTCGACTATAACTTGTATTAGTCGACTAGAAATATTGATAAGTCGACTAATGCTGATAAACAGAAAGTTAATATATTTTCAAGATAATACTTAGCCGACTATAGGACTTTTATAAGTCGTCTAGACAAGATATTAGTCGACTACAAGAGGGGTCAAGTCGACTAATAGGAAGGGTCAAGTCTACTAATAGGAAGGGTCAAGTCTGCTAATAGGTGGTCAAGTCTACTTATAGGAAGGGTCAAGTCTACTAATAGACTAATGATGTGTATGTGTGTTTCAAGACTTTTAACATACTATTAACCATTATAATACACATCAATAGCAACTCTCTTTGGGAAGTCTTGATCATGTAGAACTCTTGAATAGGCTTGTAAGATAGAGCTCCATTGAAATGGCTTCACAAATGTATCATCAAAAACAAGTTCCAACATTCTCTCCTTTTTTAATGATGACACTTTGTGTGCATGAATACTCTCCCTGCAGAGAATATGTTATATGTTCTCCCCCTGCGTAGAACAGGTTATAACAAATATATAAAAATATGTGTTCTCCCCCTGCAGAAAAGGTTATAACAGATATAGAAAAACTTGTGTTCTCCCCCTGTAAAAAATATATCATAACATATATATATATATATGATTAATGTTTGAAATATTTTTCTTATTAAACTTTTTATATGGTACCTGAAAGATAGACATTAGAATGGTACCAATCATAAGATTAAAGCATTAACGTTTAGGAGACTAAACCCAATTTGAATTTAGTTTTCACCTTTTAGTATACACATAATTACATGAATTACATATATCATGAATGTTTGATGCAATATAAGTATTTTTATCAACAATGCTTAAGTTTTTAGGAATCCATATGAACTTGTTCTTAATTCTTTTTTAAAATAATGTCAGTATTTCTTTTTACAAAAGAATTATATGGATTACTAACATATATAGATTTTTCAAAAAAATCCAAGATCATAATGATTATGCCACATCTTTTGATATGATAACAAATCATTCAACTTTTCTTTTTCTTGATGAAATTTAGTCACATTTTTCAAAATCTCTTCATACTTCATTTTGAAAATTGACATGTCATTATCTAAAACAGAAATTCTTTCATTTAAAGACATAGTTTCTCTTTTCAATAAAACATTATTTTGTAATAAATTATCATTATCTTTTTTCAATGATGATATCACTTTTTCAAAATCATCTTTTTGAGAATTTATAGAAGAAATTTAAGAAGCATAACAAGAATTTTCTTTGAAAAGTTTTTCATTTTTCTTTGTCAAAACTTTATTCTTTATTTTTTCATTCTTAAGATCATTGTATAATTCTTGAAATGCATCTAAGAGTTCAGAAAATTGTACCTCATCTTCTTCTAGAGCCATATAACAAATGTTGGCATGTTCAGTGGTTTCTTCTTCGTCAGAGGAAGAGGAATCACTGTTTTCCCATGATGCTTGATAGTCTTACTTCTTTCTGAACTTTTTGCTCTTGAATTTACCTTTATTTTTTAGCAATAGAAATTCTTTCCTCATATGACCTATTTTATTACAAGTAAAATATTTAAACTTACCTTGCTTCAAGAACTTTCTGAATTTTCTTGAAAGTATTGTCATCTCCTCTTCATTGTTGTCTGAATTGTCCGTGTCTGAGGATGCATGGAAGGCAAGTTCTCACTTCTTTGAGAAAGATTGTTGTTCATCCTTCTTTTTATCTTCGAGTTGCACTTCATATGCCATTAGATTACCAATAAGGTTTTCTAATGATATTGTTGAGAGATCATTCGCTTCTTTGATTGCAGTTGTCTTCTTCTCCCAATCTGGTGTCAGTGCACGAAGGATCTTGCGAACTTTTTTGACTTGGGTGTATTTCTTTTCAAGGTATGCTAAGGAATTTGTTACGTTAGTGAACCTTGTAACCATTTCTGAGATGGTTTCATTCTCCTTCATTTTGAAAAGTTCAAACTTGTGGATAAGAATAGTACTCATGTCCAGCCAATCGTTCAAGCATTTGATCGATGAAGGGTAGTGGAAAGTGGTCTTTACGGGTGGCTGCATTCAACTTTCTGTAGTCGATACAAACACGAACCTTGTTAGGCAGTCTGGTTTGTACCAACTCCTTTTGCTCATTCTCAACCACCACAAAGCCAACTTTCTTCGGAACCGCATGAACAGGGATAACCCATTGGCTATCAGAAATGGAATAAATGATCCCATTGTCTAATAGTTTCAAAATTTTCACTTTTACTGCCTCTTGCATGAGTGGGTTAAGCCGGCGCTGGGGGTCCCTCCTAGGAATTGCTTCATCGGTCAAATAGATTCTATGTTGAACTATGGCTAGACTGATCCCTTTGATATCCTTTATTGTCCATCCAATGGCTTCCTTATGTCTCTTCAGAATAGACATTAAGCTGTCCTCTTATTGCTCAGTCAGGTGAGAGGCTATGATGACTGGCAGGGTTTCTCTTTCGCCCAGGTAGGCGTACTAGACGTGTTCAGGCAAGGCTTTTAGCTTTTGGGAAGGTGTTGCTTCATTGGATGTAATATTCGGATTTTCATTCCCGTGATGTGGTACACTTGGGCTTGATGCCCAGTCTACTGCCGAATCGACGATCTGGTCTAGATTATAATCCTCAAACTCCAGATCAAAGTCTGCCTCTGTTTCTATCTCCAGGCTTTCCTTATGCTCAGTGGTCAAATTTTCAATGGAATTGACCTTAAACGTCTGATCATTGATATCACTAGGTTGTCTTTCAAGATTGAAGACATTGACTTCCTTCGTCATATCTCCAAAGGTTAATCACATGGACCCGTTCTTACAGTTGATTATGGCATTGGCTATAGCAAGGAATGGGCGCCCTAAGATGACGGGAGTTTGAGACCGTGGATTTGACACAGGTTGGGTCTCAAGCACAATGAAGTCAATGGAATAGATGAAATCTCCGATCCAGATAAGGACATCTGTGATTTCTCCTTTCGAGATTTTCACAGATCTGTCAGCTAACTGAATAGTGACTCGAGTTGGACTCAGCTCACCCAATCCAAGTTGCTGGTATACTGAGAGAGGTAGCAAGTTAATACTTGCTCCCAGGTCAAGTAGTGCTTAGCTAATTTCTGTTTGTCCTATGGTGCAGGAAATTGTGGGACATCTGGGATCCTTGTATTTCATCGAAATAGGACCAGACAGAATTTCGCTTATATTGGTTTGCCAAGAACACTTTCTTGGGCACATTTGTCTTTCTCTTCTTCGTACACATATCCTTAAGAAATTTGGCAAAAGCTGGGACTTGTTGGATAGCGTCAAGAAGAGGCAAATTCAGTTTAACCTGGTTAAACATCTCAAATGTCTTCTCCATGTGCATATTCTTATTGTTGTTCCTAAGCCTATTAAGAAAGGGTGCTACAGGTTTATGAACATGTTCAGCAGCTTTGTCCTCATGAGATGTTTGTGGAGCAGATTGGGAGGAGCTAGCAGAGGTGGGGCAGGAGTATGATTGATGTGGACAGGATTTTTCTGTTGGTAGATCTGGTTGTCTACCTTCTTTCTAGATCAAAGTGTGTGAACACCATTGCACTGGTTGATCGAATGATCCTTAATTTCATACGCTTGATTGGAGTTTTTAGGGTAAACTAGCGGCTGACTAGGTAAAGTACCCTTTGGTCTTTCACTTAGAGAGCTAGCTAACTGACTTGTCTGCATTTTCAATCTTGATATAACCTGTGAATGGCTGCTTAGTGTTTGTCCCTAATTTTGCATGAAAGCGGCTTGGGACTTCATAAAAGCTTCCTTGCTCTCCTCCAATTTACTGAATTTCTTTTCCATTGGTGAACTTTGGGAGGAGGAAGATGGAGCTTGACTGGGAAAATTTGGTAGAGGACTGGGATGGTCAAAATTATTAGAGAAATTAAGCCTGTGAGGATTATTCTGGGCCCAAGAGAAATTTGGGTGATTCCTCCATCCGGGGTTGTACGTCTGCGAGTACGAATTGTGTGGCGACCATGAGTAGGCCACATTCATGTGTTTCGGAGGCACTTGCTGGGTATGAAAAATAGGGCACTCTTCAAAGACATGATTTGGTGCCTGACAGTATGAACAACCTGGATTGTGAATTGGTGGTGGGTTGATTTGGTTGACATTGGCTGGCTCTTTTATTTCTAGAGCCTCTATTCTCCTCTTTAGGGTTGCAATCTTAGCTTCTGCATCTACAGATGATTCTAGAGATATGAGCCCTCCTCTTGAAGCTATAAATTGTGAATTTCTTAGTTTTTTCCAAGGCTGGCTCCCATTGTAGGATTTTCTCAGCTAAATTCTTAAATAAATCCCAACCCTGATTCTCACCCTTTTGCAAGAACCCTCCCTGACACATGGTTTCCAACAGAATTTTCGTTTGATAGTCTAAACCATCGTAGAGAACTTGGCACTGGTGCCATTTCTTCACACCGTGATGAGGGCACTGAGCCAGGAGATCTTTGAATCGCTCAAAGTATCTCTAGAATGGTTCGCTCGATTCTTGCCTAAACTGCATGATGTTCTTCTAATGAGGGCAGTTTGTGGATTGGGTAGAATTTCTTCAAGAAGGCCTTAATGAAATTGTCCCATGTTGTAACTGAATCTACCGCCAAACTGTACAACTATTTCTTCACTAGGTCCTTTAGGAAAAAGGGAATGAAACGTAACCTAACGACATCGTCTCCTAGCTGGGGAATACGCATCATGAGGCACACTTCTTCAAATTCTCTAACAAAGAAGTATGCGTCCTCCAATTCTAAACAATGAAACTTTCAGAGAGTGTTGATGAATTAAGGCTTTATTCAAAGTTATTTACATTTACCTCAGGCAGTTTTATACAAGATAGTAATGAGCTTCTGATCGGGTAAAACCTGTCCTGAAGTGACACCATCACCGATTCTGGATGCAAGGGTATAGAAGTATTTCTGGTTAATCTGGAAGATACAGGATCTCTTACCCACTCTTGCATGCAGCACACCACAACCAACATAAAGGCAGCAAGCAATCGAAAAGAATAAAAAAACAAATAAGAGAAAGGAAAAATAACCACAAAGCCTTAGTCTAAGGTATCTGGACCTAGACGACTCGTAACTAGTTGATTCTCCGGGGGAGGTTGTTGCAAGAACTCGACTACAAGCTAATCGGCCAGGAAAGGACAAAACTCGGTAGGAGGTATCCGGGCATGAGCTACGGGCCTTAATTACCCCAAACCATGGAGCTTTCGAAGCTTTGCTTCTCAATATACTTACCTTAGATACCGATTTTGCTGGAGTATAGTTCATGCAATTTCCACCCTCGGTTAATCTCTTAGTGAGTCCAAGATGTCCCTAGGGCCAACATCTATCAGTAGTTAAGTCTTGGGTTATGTGCGTGCACCTGGAGATTGTTTTTAGGCTAAGGAAGAGTGATGAAATCCCCACCTTATCATGTTTATTTGGGATTTTGCCCTTAATGTCAATTGTGCAATTGTATAGTTTATTCACAACAAGGTAACACTCAAAGCGATAAATCACTCCAAAATGTTGGCCATATTCTATATGAATGCATACATACCTTTTCTCCAATACTCTTCAACAAAAATTGAAATGAATTGAAATAGACACGTGCCCTAAATGCAAAAGTCTAATCCAAATTCCAGTTAAGTAACAAGTGGATTTCTCTTGAGTTTATCACACATGTATAAGGTGAAGCATTCAAGGGAACTAAAAAAATTTTGAAAAGCAATTTGAGCGGCTTTCGGCAACCCTGCAGAAGAGTTCGTTAGTACTTCAATCGAAGAAACTTGCTTTTACATGAATTTTTTGAAAACAGATGAATCCTCGTGCAACGTCTTTGGTCACCACTTTCACTTCTCGTGATAGTGAGCTCCTTGGTACTTCTCCTACACACAAGAATAAAGAAAATCTATAGTATTGAACAATAAAGTCGTCCCTCCCCGGTAATGGCGCCAAAATTTGATCGACAAAAAGCAAGCACAAAAATAAGTGAAGGAATGTGGGTCGATGTTACTGCTTTTACGATTCTTCCGTACTAGCAAAGTGGCTATACAGGTCGTATCCACAGGAGGGAGAGCGATGAAAGCTTGATGCGGCTTCTTTGTTCAAGAAAAGAGAAAGTTCTTTGTTTCAAATAAAGAATTTGAAAATGAAAACAAGTATTGTTTCAAGAATTGTTTTAGAATGATTTGGTGGTTTGTAAAAGTAATTTTTCTAGATAGTAAAAATGCATGGCTAACTTTCTACTAAGTGCTCCTACTAATCTCTAGCTTCTTGAAGATGTAGCCTCACGATGGATCATAGGCAAGCATAACCTTTATGCATAGGAACTAATCACGTAGAAATCGAGTGAAAGTTCTTCCTTTAACTTTAGCTTTACATGGCAAAAACTTGGACATTTCTTTATCAAGATCCAATTGAAGGCGAGAATATGGGAAGACACAAGTGCACTAATGGTATCAACAAAGTTAAAAGGAAAATCTCTATAAATAAGTAAAGTTTAAACTCTATAGATCATCAACAACCCGTTAAGCATGAAATATAAGAAAGTTAATACTTGTAAGTAAGTTAGAGTTAGAACCCTCATCTTAAGATTTCATAGCTCTCGTTTGCACAAGGTTCGTTTGACACTATTGACTCATTTGGGTACCACTCAAGTTGTTAGGGATTAGTGGGTTAGTAGCTAGTTAGTCATGCAATAAGGGAGTTAGTTAGATATGATAGTAAAGAAAACAACAAGAGAGAAGAAGTAAAGAGAAAAGAAGTTACAAGAAAGTAAAAACAAATGAAAAACACAAGTAAATGGAAAGAAGAAAGAGAAGTAGTTACTTGTATTAGCTTGTCACCCACACTCTCTCTCTTTCACTCTAATGGCTAAAACTTAAAATGAGAAGATGAAAGAAACAAACAACTACAACAAAGTAACAAATACAACTCTATTCTCTGATTCTGGTTCTCTTCAGACCCCAGGGGGTATTTATAGGCACCAGGGGAAAGGGGGCTAGGGGGACAACCCTTGGCCCAAAGCCCGGGCGCGCCTGCGGCCGTAATACCATAGAAACGCGGCCAGGCCGCGTTTTCGCGGCTCTACTGGGGTGGCGTGTGCCTAGCTTCCTGCTGCGCGCTATCCCTTCTGCCCCCTGTCAGATGGATCTGCTGGTTTGTTGATTTAATATCCTGTGCTGTCAAAATCTCCTCCCTAAGATCAATGGCTACTTGCCTTTAATTACCTATTAAATGGTGATTTAGGGTCTTCTTCTTTAATTGCACACCATGGACCTAGGATCAAGCAAGTAAAACTTTATTAACAGAATTTTATATCAAATAAATATGAGAATGTGATAGAAATTATGTAAAATTAGAGACTAATCAATGACCATATCCCCTGTCCCTGTGGGCATCTTCAAGATTGGAGCTGTGATCAACTTGTTCTTAAACTTCTTAAATGCAGATTCGCACTCATCGGTCCATACATACTTTTCTCCTTTTCTGGTGAGTTTGGTTAATGGTGCCACAATCTTGGAGAAATCTTGCATGAATCTTCTGTAATACTTGGCTAATCCAATGAAACTCTTGATTTCTATCACTGATTTCAGAAATGGCCAGTCCTTCACTGGTTGAATCTTACTGGGGTCCACCGATATTCCTTCTCTAGAAATAATGTGGTCCAAGAATGCTACACTCTCAAGCAAAAACTCACACTTACCTAGTTTGGCATAGAGCTTCTCCTGTCAAAGTGTCTGTAGCATGATCCTTAGATGTTCAACATGTTTTTTTTCATGCTTGGAGTAGATCAAAATGTTATAGATGAAAACTACCACAAAATTTTCCAAGTAGGGTGAAAAGACGTGGTTCATTAAATCTATAAAAATAGCTGAAGCGTTGGTCACTCCAAAAGGCATGACCAAAAACTTATAATGAACATAACGAGTCCTAAATGTTGTCTTTGGGGTGTCTTCCTTCTTCACTCTCAACTAATGATACCCTGACTAGAGGTCCAATTTCGAGAACACGTGGATTTCGTGGAGTTGATCAAAGAGGTATTCGATCCTTAGTAAAAGGTACTTGTTCTTAATGGTGACCTTGCTAAATTCTCTATAGTCGATACATAACCTCTTGCCACCATCCTTTTTAATTGCTAACAACACTGGTGCTTCCTAAGGAGAAGCACTAAGTCTGAGTAAGCCCTTATCTGAATACTCTTGTAGCTGTATTTTTAATATTGCCAGCTTAGGTGCATTCTGTATGGTGCTTTAGAGATCGGGGTTGTTCTCAAAATAATATCTAGGGAAAACTCAAATCTAGTAGGTAGAAGTCCTAGTAGTTCCTCGAATACATCTAGCAATTAATTCCACACTGGTATTCTCTTCTCCTTGGCTTCTATGGTGACACAATCTCCTTGGTTCTTTTGCCCAGTGGACTTACATTCTCTGTTGAACTAAAACTCCGGTTGGTGTGAAATCTTGAAAGTCACTTTCTTGATTCGACAATCGATTATTGCATGGTACTTGCTAAGACAAGTCATACCTAGGATCACATCGTATTCTCTAATGTCTAGTACAAATAAGTCTGCTTCTAGTTTCCTACCATATATCTCTACAGTGCATGCTTTGCAAACTCTATTAGTAGTAACTATCACATTCCCCGTACTAATTTCCCATTGATTTTTCATATCCTAGAGGGGTCAAAGAGAGATATAACAGATTGAGTAGACCAATATTTTATCTGCCAATTACTTCACCTGATGTCTTAGCCTCCTTGACGGTCAAATTGTAAGCTTGGCCTCTCCCGCGGCCTGCTCCAGCTCTTGCTCTTCTCTGGTCCTAAATATAAGGATGCTACTGGGGAGGAAGTGGAGCTGTCCTGCCAGTAGGTTCTGAGTTCCTCTTTACTGGTGGTACTGAAAGTGCTGGTGATGCTAGTGTGACATTCTGTAACGTCTTGAACGGACAATCACCGATTGAATGATCTCCAGATCCACATATCAAGCACAACCCATTAGCCATTTGACAGTTGCGTTGAACGTGCCCGAGCTTCTTACAATACTCGCATATTGACTGTTGAATAGGAGTTGGAATAAATGTTTGACTATCGGGACACTAATAGGTCTGACTGGGTTTTCCCTATCCATCTGTTGGAATGGCCATTTCACTGACTTATTCTGCATCTGAAACTTATTCTTCTTCCCCAATCCCCCCTCTATGTCGAATGCTATGGTTAGGACCTAAAAGTATTGTAGGCTGCGAAAAAATTACTGAAGACAAAGTCTCAAATGCGAGCCTTACAAATTTGGACCTCATCTCCTATATGTGAAGGTCGCATTTCAATTCAAACGCGAGCATGTGAACTCTGTGTTTTAACTCAAGCGTGAGCCGGTGAGTTCCGTGTTTCAATTCAAATGTAAGCCTATGAGCTTCATGTTTCAAATCTGACACGAGCCTGTGAGCTCCGCATTTTAACTCAAACGCGAGCTTGTGAGCTCCACGTTTCAATGAAAACATGAGCATGGGAGCTTCGCGTCTCAAAATGAAGTCTGCGTCCAAGTCAGGCCCATGTTTTCATCATAACTGTCAGTCATTACTAGGTCAATAAATACTCACAAAATGTCGGTGTTAATCCCTATTATAGAGGATTTATAGGGGACATTTAAACCCCTGAAAAGCCCTATAAATAGCTACGAAAGCTATGAAGAAGGGGTTCAAATAGTTGATCTCTTAAGAAAATTAGCTAAAGAGAGAGGTTCAACAGCTAAGCATTGGAGTTCAACTTTTGTAGAGTTCAAGAGAACAAAAAATTGTGTTCCTTCTAACTTGCTGAGTTCAAGTTCAAATCATTTTGAGATTTTTCTTAGCCATTGACTGAAGTTCATATACTTCATCAGTATGCAGAAGATATCCAAAGAAAGCCTTTGATTCAGATCGTCAACGAAAGACAGGAATCACCTTCCACCACTACATGAAAAACCCAACATTAAACAAAAAGGAGATTCACTCAAACCTCCTCTCTTTTGTAATCATAATTTGTTCCATTGTAATCTTTCATCCACTCAAAGAAATTTTATTTCTCTTAATTTTCCAACGAAACAAAAGATGACGACTCCACAGAGGACTTCTTTTTAATTGATGAGAAGGCTTTAGCGTAATCCAATCTCAGGCTTCCCGGATCAACGATCGAGTCACTCATGATCGAATTAGATCAAGAGAAGTATGAAGAACTTCTCTTTTCAGGCTCAATCAGCCCCAAGACCAGGCGACAATACCACAAGGTCTCTACGGAGACTCGCTCTCAACTCTCTTCAGAGACTCCTCTGAACTCTCTAGAGGCTCTGATAGCCTACTATGAAGCAAATATAGTTCACATCAACGTCTCTCATGAGACTCGCGCCATGACCGACGGTCAACACGGTGGCAGAGACCAATCTCATCATTGTTCTCCTTTCAAAGTCTTTCCAATCCAGAATATCAGGGAGTACCAGCAACCCCTGTGGGGCAACTAGAATGGTGATCGTCGACACAGGCATCACGCTCATTA